>WUAM01009935.1:2863568-3285527 GCA_024336885.1 Actenoides hombroni | reverse complement strand
ACAAAAACCTACACCCCCACACTAAACTTCCCATTTTAATCCATAGGCCTGAAAAAAAAAAAAAATAAAAAAAAAAAAAAGCAGAAAAGAAAAATCCCAGATTTGGGAGCAGGAGACCTTGCGAGAGAAAACCTGTCAGGGAGCGCGCTAAGCCTAATGTGGAATAAGCAGCGCTTAATGTCACGGCAAATACATAAGCACAGGGAAAGCCCCGGGGGGAAGATCTGCTCAAAGGCCACGCTAGAGACCAGAACTTAACACACCAGGGCCCCTGGCAAAATGGCAGATGAACAAAAAAAAAAAAAAAAGCCGGCGAGAGACAAGGGAAACAAAAAGGGGCCTGAGGTTGCGTTCTTGTGCGCCTGTCTATTTCCTAGGGAACGTGAGCCGCGGCTCCAGAAGCGCTTTGCTGGAGGTGCACACAAAGGGAGGCAGATGAAAGCTTGTTCAGCCCCGGGAATCACTGAGCAAACTCTGCCTTTCAGCACCAGCACCGTGCCCTGGGCAGCTCCCGGGCATGGCGGGCGCCTGGTCGCTCCGAGCGGGGCAGGCTGGGGTGGCACCGGCCACCAGGACCCTCAGGAAGCTCAGCAGAGCTCAAATCAGAACTCACAGATTAAACCCAGCACCTCACTTCCCTATCCAGGTTGGCACCTTACTCAAAAACTGTCACTGTCAGCGAGCTTTGGGTTTAATTTTGCAGCACAGAAGGCTTTTTTACTTAAATATAGCTTGATGAGAGCCATCCCCCGTATCGTAATTCACCAGAACCAGGTGTTTCGGTTGAATTCTTCCCCACAGAGATAGCAAACAAATGGTTTTAGGAAACTGAGGTTTTAGTCAAAGGTGATTGCAACTCAAGAGTAAATGAGGACTGAACAATGCTGGGCAAATGAGTCGCCTTTTATGACCTCAAGTGTTACTTGCAGTGCCTTTAAAGAACATACTTGTCATGGGCAAGATTCAGCCCAGTGGATTTCTTCTCAAGGGGAGTTTATTCTAGTGGCTACAAGAAAAGGAAGGTAAGAGCTTGTTCCAGCTCTGGAGCTGACCATGACATGGCGGACTAGTTCCTTAAGACGGTTGGGTCCATTTCTTCATCTGAAAACCAGGCAATACAAACTACTCGGAGCAAACCGAGAGGATGAAACCTGTCAAGTTCTCGAGATCCCTACGTGAGAAGTACAAGAGCAGAAGTGTAAAGTAACACAGAAAAACGTTGGGTGCTCTCTCTGCATAAATAACTTGGGTTCAGTCTCCGAAGCACAGATTGCAGGAGCAATCTGGTGCCCCTCTCTGTACACACACATGAAACCATCACGTGCAGCCCGAGCGTGAAACGTGCTTTGAAAGGGGGTGACACAAAGTTCAGCTATCTCCCCAGAGCAATGCAAGAGAGTCTATGACTCAAGAAATTTGTTGTTGACAGTTCACCTATCTGATAACTACAAAGGTAAGTTCAACACACTCAACCCAGTCAGCATCATGTGCTTTTAAATCACTTCCGTCACCAAACTGAGCAATGAGCTATCCTGAGGGAGCACAGAGAGGTGCTGAGCCAGAAAAGAAATCCTGATTTGTGTGATTTTTAATTTTTTGGTTCTTTTTTTTTGTTGCTCTCCAGCTCAAACTGCTTTCTTCTGTGAAGGTATATGGAGATAACACAAACCTCATTAGTGGGACACCACACCTTCTTGTAGACCTCAGCCACAGGCAGATCCAAACTGATGATCTTATTGTTCACCAAAAGCTGAAAGGGAGAAAATTAAAGGTCAAGAAGCAGCTCCCACGGCATCGTTGTTCTAGCAATCACCAGCTGCCTGGAAGTGGTGTCCCCACACATCCTTGCATCAAATCCACACGTGTGCATTCTCACCTCCATTCCACTGTCATCCTCCAGCAGAGCTACCAGGTCACAGTCCTGACAGATTTTGTTCTTGATGTCCCTCATGAGTGGCCCGATGCCAGGCTCATTACTGCTGTAGGGATTTCCTGGCATTCTGCCCTGTAAGAAGTCTTCCTGCTGGGGATCTTTCTCCAGAGTTACAAAGAACTCAGTCACTTCATTCTCCTCCTAAACAACAGCAGCAGAGGCAGAGTGAGTAACTCTTCTCCTAACCACGTTCTCATTCCTCCATTTTTATGGTAGCGAGCAACAGGACGTCCCTAAACCTACAGTCCTTCGGTGACTGGTGCATCCTGATGAGTTCTGCCACACACGTGGTGCTCACAGGATGTCCAGTATCATTTCATAAGCAAATTCCTCAGCGTGGAACGATACTAGTGGTTCTGCTTTTGTGCACAGAGTGTGCCATAGCAGGGAACCTGGATACTAAAACCCGCAAGTTGGATAGCATACTACTTCACTTCTACACTGGCTAATTTTCACAGAATCACAGAACGTCAGGGGTTGGAAGGGACTGCTGAAGATCACCGAGTCCAACCCCCCTGCCAGAGCAGGACCAAAACTAAAGCAGCTCACTCAGAAATGCATCCAGACAGGTCTTGAAAGTCTCCAGAGAAGGAGACTCCACGACCTCTCCGGGGAGTCTGTTCCAGTGCTCTGTGACCCTCACAGGAAAGAAGTTCTTCCTCATGTTGAGGGGCAACTTCCTATACTCAAGCTTGAATCCATTGCCTCTCATCCTATCACAAGGCACGAGTGAAAACAGGTTGTCCCTGCCTTCTTGACACCCAGCCCTCATGGATTTATAGACACTGATCAGATCCCCTCTAAGCCTTCTCCTTTCCAGACTAAAAAGCCCCAGGTCTCTCAGCCTTTCCTCGTAAGATAGGCATCCCAGCCCTTCCATCATCCTCGTAGCCTCCGTTGGACTCTCTCAAGTAGATCCCTGTCCCTCTTGAACCGGGAAGCCCAGAACTGAACTCAAAAGAAGTTCTTTGCGGGGCTGTAGCTATCTGCTTTGTCACCTTGGTAGCCCCAGACTCTGGATTTCGGAACCTGAGGTGGTTTTTACCTGTGGTCATATCCTCCAGCATCTCCAGCAGCATGTCCTGGGTTTCATCGATCAGCTTCGTTCTCTGCACCACCAGCTTCCTCAAGCAGAGGTAACCATTCAGCACCGTACCCACCAGGCGGCTTTTGAAGTGCCGTTTGATGGACTCCACCTCCACGAAGGAAGAGAGGAGACCTAGAAGGCAATGAGATATTCAGGATGCAGGAGAGAGAGCTTGATTTATTAGCCCTAAATTTCCTGTGGCCAGCAAACAGGGCAGAGTTCCATAAAAGCAGCGCAGTAAAATGGCTCGTTACCACTCCTGTTGACAGGCTGTGGTTTGAAGCTCACTTTTATGAAGCAAATGGTTGGAGGCAAAAACCCCTGGTCTGAGAGAGCTGCCTTGTGCTTTACACCAGGCAGGACCAAGGCAAGGGAGTGAGGAAAGGGTAAAAGGAGCTTGATACAAAATTCTGCACTTGTGGACATTGTTCTGCCACGAGGTACTTCAAAAGCAGATGACTGTTCCTCCTCTTAATATTAACGGTAGGTCTGATGCTGTGACAGCAAGTGGGGTATGTGACTGCTCAGTTACACCACCAAATTGGTCACTCCTGTGACAGAAAATCAGGGAACACTTGGATTCTGTCCCATGGCATGTTTATCAACATCAAGCAGCCAGGCTTCATACATTTCTGAAGAACATGGAAGAGGATACCGAAAAGAATGACCTAGCTAAGGGTGCACTGCCATTTCCACCAAGGTTCTGAAAAATACATACCCCAGAAGATTCAAAAAAAGAAAAGCTACCACAGAGCAAGGAACTAAGGTAGGAATCAATCAGCAGTGCTTGTGTGGTCCCAGGAATCACACTGTGCAGTAAATGTAATTAAGGAAAGCAAGATGACAGTTTGCTCACGATATGTTAGCACAGTTCAAGTGGCTAGAACACAAACTGGCCACAAAAAAAAATAGGTAAAGATCCATTCAGGGGTTAAGTGCTAAACTGATGGCAAAACCCCAACGCTGACAATTGCAAGGCACAGAATCACACCTCTCTGCAATTCTGCTGGGTGCTGTCACAGAACCACCATCGTCCCGCCTCTCACCCTACTACAGGACTTGTGCTGATGCCACCAAATACCTGTGAGACTCTTCAAGGCATATCCCTGCTGCAAATCAGTGCTGAGTGTTGCTTCCTCCAAGGCAAGTAAACGAGCTATTTCCTGGAAATAATTAACAAGCCTATTAGGAGAGGAACCTGCAGCACCAATAATGAAGCCAGCAAGTGTCTAACGTGGGCTACAAAAGGAAGACAGCAAGAAACAGGGTGAGAGACAGAGAAACCACAACTGCCACGCAGCAGCAGGGAGGGAAGGGGGAGAGGAGAGAAAAACTACCGCAAACATCCCCCTTGTTTTCTCCCTATACCTACCCATGACCACTGCTTTGCTCTGGTGGCCCTCCAGGGTGGACTGGAGGCCACCATTAAATACAGAGGGTGTCATCTGCCTCTTTGGAGTGCACCAGGGATCACCACCGTAAGCTCTTAAGACTCAACACGCTGAAGATTGCAACTTAAACGTGGTGCTTCTCCAACGGGCTGTAGCTGACACTCAAGGAATGGGAGCACACATAACCCTCCCCTGTCACCAAGGGCTTTTGGAGTCCGGCCTGGCAGCTAAACCAGCTTCCAGCTTGGACCTGGTGCCAAGTCAGCGTGGCAATATTTATACTCCTGAGCATAGCTGCCCTCAGAGCAGTTAATTAATGTGCACCAGCCAATATGTGCTGAGGAATGTTACAGCTGGGACTGACCCCACAGGGTAGATCCTTCTGTGCAGAGGTGACAGCACAGAACCATGAATTTCATAGAATCAGAATTGTTCTGGTTGGAAAAGACCTTTAAGCTCATCAAGTCCAACCATTAACCCAGCACTGCCAGGGCACCACTAACCCCTGGCCCTCAGCACCACAGCTCTGAAACCCCTCCAGGGGTCACAGGGACTCCACCACTGTCCTGGGCAGCCTGGGACAGCCCTGGACAACCCTCAAGGGCAACAAATTGTTCCCCAGTTCCAACCTAAACCTCCCCTGGTGCAGCTTGAGGCTGGTTCCTTGGGAGCAGAGCCCGACCCCCCCTGGCTCCCCCCTCCTGTCAGGAGCTGTCAGAGCCAGAAGGTCTCCCCTGCTTCACACTATAAAAAAGAAAAAATAATCTTGCATTAGAATCCTTCAACATCTGCATACTGCTTCACACTATAAAAAAAGAAAAAGAAAAAAGCATGTATTAGAAGGATTGACCATATATATTGCATCAATATTCACAATGGCATTCTTAAACTACAAATTCTCAATACATTTAAAAGTAACTAATTTTAAAAGATTAATAGCTAATAATTATAGCATATTATTATTTTAAGCACATTTAAATATTAGTAATCTAAAGCCAAGCATTCAAGTTAAACATTAATAAATGCTATGATAGCCAACATATTATTAAAGCAAAACTAAGCAAACTAAATCTGAAACTGTTAATATTTGGCAGAAGAGAAAGTAATGCCAGCAAGGTGTGAAATGCTGCATAACAGCACCAATTGACTTCAACTTGTCCTGTAGAGGCATAGTCTGTGCCATATGGCAGACTGTGATTTGTTGTCAGTTAAGTTATCTAAAAACAACAAAATCACTAGTCTTCCACACAGAACTAGACCAACATCCACCGAAATCTTCTATAATTTCTACAGGTTCTGTATAATTTATTAAAAGTAGGGTTGGTTGGTTTTTTTGTGGGTTTTTTTTTTGCAGCAATTTCCACCAGAGAAATGAGAGGACTGCTTGATTAAGGTGTCTTCCATCAAGATTAGTTTTGAGGGAATCTTCATTTTAGTTAGAACAGAGAAAAGAGAATATCAAGGCAGAACTACCATTGGAGAAGTTAGGTTCAATAATTACTTAAATCCTGTCTTCTAAAAAGCTATATTTCAGAGAACAGCTTTAGAATGTAGTAGTAGTTTAAAATTGACAGTAAGGACAGCATTAAGCTTGAACTTGCCTGTTCTGCAGTAAATACTGAGCATTTTGTATCTGGTCCTGTGTTCCCGTAATAGTTATTATTCGATCTTCTGAGCCTTCTAGTGGTTCATCAATCTTGATTGAAGCTCCTGACTCATGACGTATTTGTTTGATTCTCTGTCCTCCCTTTCCAATAATAGAACCTGCCAACTAGAGGGAAAATATAGCATTAATTTCTTGATATAACTTTCTGCAAAAACACAATACTTTTCAAGTAGCTTCCATCAATTAAGTTTTAAGAGTTACAATGGAAGCATACTCTTTTACAGACTCAAACCATCCTCTGTAACATTTATTATATAAACACAGGTAGGATAAAGTTGGAAGAACCACATGCTTGTTTGTAAAAACAAGTTATATAGACCATCTCTATTGAATATTAACAATTACAAAAAAGTAGTTCCAGTGCATCTCTAAAATGAACAAACATCCTTAAGAATAAACTTTTGATGATTTAGAAACATCTGCTTTATATTAAAAGTACTTGTCAAGCATCCCAAATACATTTGATTTACTTACATAGTCTGAGAAAAAGCTGTGACTTTATATTTATTTATTTAAACACAAGTGGAAAGCAAGTCAGCTTCACTTACATCTTTGGGAATTGTTACTTGTGTTGTGATGATGGGTCCACCAAGATCTCCATATGAACCACGGCCCCCTGTGTAAGAATAGTCTGATTTAAGTGTATGCATCAAGCCTCTTACTGACTAAACAAAATGTATGTCAAAGTTCTCTATAAAAACTTACCATATCCAGAACCACCCTCAAACTGTAAGAAAAAGAGAAAAAAAACAACCCCTTAAATAGCAAATAGCCATGATTCATTAACATGTTTTCATCTCAAGTATCACACTGTTAACTTTGAGCCTATTTTATGCAAAATTCCTAACCCACAACCTTAATCTAAGTGTCACTGAAGGCAAACTGGGGAAGAGGGCATACCAGGAACATGGGGTGGGGGAGAACCTCTTAATAATCTTATCAGTCAGCTGGTAAAAAACTCCTGATGCTGATCTACTCCTGACCCTTGGATTAAACTAACATTCAAATAAAAAGATTTAGTTTAGCCTTATTACTACTACCACCTATACAGCTCAGGAGAAATGAATCTCTCAGTTTGGGATAAGACATTTATGGGGTAACTGTCAACTCTCCTACTCCATCATCTCTATCTTGAGGAAAAAACAAGCAAAGTCTAATGACAACTTTATAATTGTTCTCTCCATTCAAACTATGTTACAATCCTTTGTATCTTAGAAGGGACAATCATGACACTAATTACTGCTGTTCTGCTAAAACTACCATAATACCAAATCCAAATCACTGCAATGCAGCACTCCTGACTGCTTTTATTTTCAAGATTTGTAGACTAGTACTTGATATCAAGTGCTTACTTTGAACTAATACCTTCTAAATGCACAAACACCCATTTTAATATGTTCCTGTAGAAGCAGAGAATAGATGTGCATGCTTCTCTAGAATCCAACTTATATCACTGAAATACATAAATACAGGAATTTGTGTGAATCGCTTGTTTGCAGAAGTTGTAATGCAATCCAAAAAAGCTATTTACCTGCTAGCTTTTTGGAGCCACATCAAAATGGAAGCTATTCAAAAAAAAAATGTTCAGCTGATCATGTTTCTAAGCAACCTATGTTGTGTAATCACATTGCTTAGCAATACAGACCAAAATACAACATAATAGTTTGTAGTGGAGTGCAAAATACAAAAGAATGAAAGATGCTCTTTAGAACTTAATTCAGAGTCTGATCAGAGCTGCATATTCCACACACATACTCTTTAAACTATTTCTGCTGACATTTTGCACAAGGAATTCCTTTTTTTTTTTTTTGAGTTAACTTGTTTTAATGAACAATCCCTTTCTTGACCCTTTCTGGGTCAAGTAATTTTCCTCAAAAATCAACTATTAAATCAGTTACATAAAATCATGAGTACACTCACCAACTCTGGTGGCTGCATATCATCACAGGCATCCACATGACACTGCATCATCTTCCAGGTACAACATAATAGGAGGAAAAGAGGAAATTAATTCAAATTAGGTCCATGTCATGGAGGCTTATCGGTAACTTGGCAAGCAAAAACATATATACCAATACAGAGAAACATTTTTCTGCACTACTTAAATTACTACAGAGACTCATAAGTACATCATATAGACTAGTTACAAGATTCACTCCCTTTTACTTTCACTGCAAGGGAACTGTAACTGGTCACATTTCTTTCTTCCTTGTTTCTGTGGTGTAAACAGATTTTCCTCTTACAGAGAACGTCAGATAGCTAAGGGGAGAGTAAAGTTCAGTTTGTTTTAAAACACCTTTGAGTACTAAAACAGTACTATATACTAAAAAGCTACTCTCAGATACTGAGCCCTTCTATTTCATGCATAAAAATAAAACCCAAAACAACAAAAACCCAACAAACAAAAAAAACCAACAACCCACCAAAAAACCAGAAAAGGCATTTAATAAAACTTGTCATTGATATATCTATGTCAACAGCAGGTCAAGCACGAAGGAAGCTTCTCATATTATTAATTCATTTCCATATACCTCATATAGTCAATAGTTAAACTAATAATCTACTACTGCCTAAATTATATTGAAAAAACAATACTTTTTTTTTTTCCTTTTAAATATGATACATAGAATACTGAAGGAAAGAAATGCTACAACAAACATTGGGGAAAAAAATAAAATCAAACAAATATAAAAATATACATTTTTAGAATCCACTTTAAGTTGCTATTATGGCAAAGGTCTTTGCTGGGTTAAAACGTACAACACAACATGAATAGCACATTAAAATACAAATGCTCAGTTAAAATCAGTTCCTAAAATACTAGGTGCAGGATAACTTAAGATATATAGCATAATTTTCTTCTCTACAGACTCATTTATGCTAGCTACTACTGGTAACCAATGGAAATTAAATCAAAACAAAATGAAACACTGGCTGGATAAGAAAGTGCAGAGTATTAATAAGAATTAATTGACTTTTACATCTAATAAAAGAATATGCATGCAATCCTAACTGATAGCAAATTCCTTATTGTAACTTTCCCTTATTTTTAATGGATTGGCCCAGAAGAGTGAAATTTTGCTCATTTCCTTTAGCATTTATATAGATAAATAAGATGTGTCAAACATCTTTCCTTCATTGATTTTTTTACATGTTCCTTAATGTAAAATCTCTTTAAACATGAAGTACTTATATTTTTTAGTGTATATGCCTTTATTGAAGTGCTTATACAGACGTGTGTATATACAAATACATGAATATGTACATACACACACACACATATATATATATGTTGACCATAAGCCAACAATGCACCCTTGTGGCCAAGAAGGCCAATGGCATCCTTGGATGCATTAAGAAGAGCGAGGCCAGCAGGTTGAGGGAGGTTCTCCTCCCCCTCTACTCTGCGCTGGTGAGGCCCCACCTGGAGTACTGTATCCAGTTCTGGACACCCCAGTTCAAGAAAGACAGGAAGCTACTGGAGAGAGTCCAGCGCAGAGCCACTAGGATGATTAAGGGAGTGGAGCATCTCCCTTATGAGGGGAGGCTGAGAGAACTAGGTCATTTTAGCCTGGAGAAAAGGAGACTGAGGGGTGACCTCATTAATGTCTATAAATATGTAAAGAGTGAGTGTCGGGAGGATGGAGCCAGGCTCTTCTCAGTGACATCCAGTGATAGGACAAGGGGTAATGGGTACAAGCTGGAGCATAGGAGGTTTCATGTAAACATAAGGAAAAACTTTTTCACGGTGAGGGTCACAGAGCACTGGAACAGGCTGCCCAGGGAGGTTGTAGAGTCTCCTTCTCTGGAGACATTCAAAACCTGCCTGGATGCGTTCCTCTGTGACCTGCTCTAGGTGATCCTGCTCTAGCAGGGGGGTTGGACTAGATGATCTTTCAAGGTCCCTTCCAACACCTAACATTCTGTGATTCTGTGATTAGTTCAACATAATTCTAATTTAGTCACCTATATCATAATACTGATAAGTAACAGGGCTGAATACAGTGAAACCTGACTATTAGGTATCTAATACAAAAAGTTACAAAACATTTTTTTCTAGATAAATTCAGACTGCAGCTATTCAATCATGATAATTTGTGTGTGTGTTCGTATCTGTAGTGCCATCAACACCTAGAGATGTACAAATACTCTGCAAAGCATACTAGGAAACATAATATTCAAAGACCCTCATTCTACTGCAAATTCAACTAAAAACTGGCTTTGCATCCACAGATAAAAAACATACTTTTGATTTCTGAAATTAAACATCTAATAAGCAGACTATTTTACATACAAAACCAAAACTAAAGACTTATGCTCGCCTATGCTTATAGATGCCACATATAAGTGACAAGTTATTTGTTTTAGCTAGAAGTCTTGGTAGCCAGACTGGCTTCAAATAGCAGACAGGCTGATTAATCTCAGCAGCCTTTACTTGGTAACTAGATCAAATTCCTTCTGCTGCAAAAACAGTTTTCATTCAAAAAACTACACAAATTAAGGTTAAGCTTCCTCTGGTGCAAAACAGAAGAACAGAATAGGGCACAAAGATCAAGTGTTGATTTTGTCCTGAAATATGGGTGTGTAATGAGACTTGAGCACAGTAAGTTTTTAAACAGTCTCCATCTGTCTCTTGGATTTGTACATTTGTGATAGCTAAAAGTCAGAGGAGAATAACTAAATGTATAGCTGGAGAAGTTAAACAAAATCTTTAAAAGAGATTCACTGAAGTAAGCTTCTGTGTTTAAGAAAATAACCTTTAAGCCATGACTTACTGATATTTAGAGATGTTTTTACAGAGAACTGACCCAATGATCCTCTGAGCACTTAGGTGACTTGGATCTCTATCCCATAATATAAAGACAACAGATGAGTGAGGTAGTATGGGCTGTAATACTGTCAGCATTCTGAGAACATCCAGGTATTTCTCCAGTCTACTACATCTGTTAATGTTGCTCATCTGACCTAACATGGAGAAGAAAGCAGAGAACTAGCTGTGCAGATAAACCCCAAGATGATACTGATGGAAAGAGATACAAAAGCATTAAGAGCATCTGGGTGAAGATTAGAAGAATGGAAAACAAAGCAGATGTCATAGTGGGAGTCTAATACTGATTGCCAAACCAGGATGTTAACACTGATGAGGCAATTCTATAGGCAATTAGGAGAAATCTCTGGATCAATAGCCCTTGTCCTTATGGAAGATTTCAAATTCCCAGACATCAACTGGGAATACCATACTGCTGTGATGAGCAAGTCTGGGAAATGCTTGAAGTTTGTGAAAGATAATTTCTTGACACAAGTACTCAGTGAGTCAATGAGGAAAGATGCCCTTCTAGACTTGATGCTTGTGAATAGAGAAGGACTTGTGGGAGATGTGATGGTAGGTGGCTGTCTTGGCCACAGTGATCACAAGCATCAAATTTTCAGTGTAATGAGAAAAAAGCACAGCAGAGTTACTACACTGGATTTCAAGAGAGCAAACTACAAGCTACTCAGGGAGCTACTTAGTGTCCCCTGGGAATCTGCTTTTGAGGGCTTGGGAGTCCATGAATGCATCAGTTTTTAAGAACCACCTTTTCAAAGCACAGGAACAGGCAATCCCATTGTGTCATAAGTCAAGCAAGTGGGTGTTGTGGTTTAAGGGCGAACAGACTGAGTGGGGGGGGACAGGTGGTAACCCTAGGACCCTGAGGAGTCAGAGGGCAGCTGTTATTCCCTCTCTTTCCCTGCCACACTCCATATGAGGAGACAGGCAACCTGTTCCAGTGTCTCACCACCCTCATGGTGAAGAAATTCTTCCTAATGTCTAATCTGAATCGACCTATCTCTAATAATTGATTATGTTTTCCTTGATGCTGAGAAAATAAACCAGAAGCTTTTGATGTTCAGAGGAGATATCCTTTATCTTTTTTTTTTTTTTGTCAGAAACTTCCAACATGAGGTAGCGAAATCAACTCTGTTCCAGAACTACTTATGTAAACTCAGTTAATGTGGCTTTGCTAAATGCAAATGTATACTTACAACGTTGATATGATTCTTTGGCAAGTACTTTATGGGGACGCATTTTCTTTCTAAGCTCTCTCTCAGGAACTACTACCACAAGATTGCTCTGTATACCAGCTAAACATCCATTGTGGTATAAACATGAGAAACATGTCAGTTTGTGAAGTTAATAATTAAAATATTTACAGTAGTTTAATATTTTTTCAGTAAGTGTTCTGCGACCTCTTTCATTAGTGTAATTTATATGCCTGATATTTTAAATCCATGTTGATTGACACTAAAACTATACTAGTTTTGTTCCATAACTGCGGTATACAATTTTTATTACTCCGAGTTGGGGGATTAGACTAAATGATTTCCACATCTCCCTTTAAATATAATTTATCTTATGTTTCTAAATTTACTTCCAATTAAAATAGTAAACATCATTTTTATTTTGTTCCAATTGATTTTGATTTCATATTTGGTTTAACTGCAAATGCCACCAATATTTTTGTTTTTCAACTTCAGTCTTTTACCAAGAGCCCACCATTCCATGATCTTTTACTGAGTTCGCAAAGTCTATAACCTTCCTATTCCTTTGCCTGACATCGCTGCTAATAACAGTGAGAAGCAGTGAGTCTTATATGATTGCATAAAGCCCTATATAAAACATATAAAGAGAAATCTCAGTCTTTACATTGAGAAACAGAGGGTTAATTGTTGAGTATATGTATATATGAAATGTAGTGCTATAGGACCATAGGACCTGCAGTGATTTGCAGTGATAAAATGGACTTTTTTTTATTAATTTTTTTTTATGTATTCTGCTATTACATGAAAATCACTGAAAAGTTTACTTTTCCTTCTCTTATTCATGTTTCTGTGAGGCTTTGTAACGGGGTTTTAAAAACATGAACATACAATCTACATCTCTCTTAAAATGAGTATAGTGCATCAACTTAAGGCTTTTTAAGACACAAAGAAGTGTCTTTTAATGTCATAGAGAAAAAAAAAATAAATTGTGATTTTAATTTACACATGTGCCTGAATTAAGAATGAAAATACTATAAATTAATCCTTTTCATATTCCTGGTGGCTCAATGAAATTTTTTCTACTACCTCAGTGACAGACATCATCTGCATGATTGACAGTGTTAATTGTAGTGGAATTTATGTCAGACACAGACTTTTCTCTAGAGCCTTGGAGTCGATGCTTATAGTTGCTACACAACCTTTGAAATGTGTGATGGTAATGTGATTTTATGTTTTTGTCTCTGCAAGTGCTAGAGGAGCACTGTGTTGTAGTACTAGAGACATCAGATCTTTCTGACATGTTTTAAACAACTGCTTTCAAATAATTTGGCAATGATAGTGTAGTCCTTCATCTTACTGAGTAAGTTAGAAGTGCAAATGGAAGTGTGTCTTTGGATTACAGCTGTCAAACATTCATGCTTCGGTGTTATTAAAGCATCCAGAAGCAGAATTTTGGACAGCTGCATGTGTTTCCAAATACAGGTTAGTATAATGGTTGTTCTTTCCTCTTCTGTGATATTTCTTCATGCCATTCTAGTCCTTGAGGTTTTAGTTTTATTTCTTTTACTTGTTTCTCTAAACTGCAACTACCTGAAGGAAAAAATCCATGTGTCATCAGAAAAGACTGTTTTAGTAAAAGTCTCTGTATCATTAGAAAGTATTAACTACCACACATGGCAGACTAAAAAAAAAAAGGTAAAGTTCATGCTCACAGGTTTTATTAGGCCTAGATGTTGTGTTTCAGTTTCTTCCTGTGTTGGGCTGGCAAAATGCAATGCTACTATAGTCAGCAATGGTTGCAATGAATGGTGTTCCATAAATGCTTTATGAAGTTTCTGTGCATCCCAATTTTAACTGAATTTAGTGGGTTTTGATATATCAAAATCACTGTGTTCTAGCTCTTGTGATTCTTTGGAATCAAGCTTAATGTAAATATGGGCAATAAGGTTTTTGTTTTTTGTTTGCTTTTTTTTCTTTTCCTTATGAAATACAAAAAAAATTCCAGCTATATAATAAATGCATCAAGTAGACCAAAAGAAAACAAAATATCATGCCCTACAGCATTTTTGACATATTCCTAGTATTACAAAAGATCACCTAGGTCACTGAATTAATTTTCTTTCGTCTCCAACGACCATCACTAATTCAGGCAATAGAAGACAACATATTCTGAAGCACTAGCACTCATTATGTTAACAGCCACTAAAATCTTGAGATTTTAAGGCTGAAATAGAATGTCATACAGGAAAACAGCAGAAAAGGCCAAGAAAGTTGTGAAGAGTTTCTACAGAGCCTCAAATCTTCTGTGTAAACACATCCTACTGCACATTAGAGCAAATCCTAAACTGGATTGTCTTTATTAATTTGACCAGAATGAAGACTTATTACCTGACTTCAAATATGAGTTAATTCTGAGTGAGAGTTGATTAAGAGATCTTAATTTCCCCTAAGGACATTCAGTCCCAGTGAGTGTTTCTCTAGTTGTGGCTGAACTGTTGTGTTTCAGAAGGAGATCAATAAATATTTCTTGGAGTACAGTAAGGGTAAGAGGAAAAAGAAATCATTCTCAGCATTTCAAATTCTCTGTACAAGCTCTGAAACATAGAACTAATAAGATTTAATATAATGCAAAAAAAACCCAGGGTCACTAAATTTCTTTGACCCCACTTGAGGTTAAAACAGCTCAGAAATGGAAGGACTAATATTAAACATGTATTTTCCCTTTCAAGCAATTTTCTGAATTTCTCTTTGTTTTCAAAGAATTTGTATAGGTGTTTTCATAAATAGATTTCTGTCAGATTTAAAATGAAGGTGTTCTCAGGATGTTTCATGACTACATATATGTCAGCTGTCTGTAATAGTGCAGAAAACATCCCTAACTTTGCATTGTCATGTTTTTATATGCATGTTTTAACTTCAGTACAAAACTTGAAGTGTATTATAGCTGTCTTCATCGCCACATCTGCATTATGTTTCTTGGTGTTTTTTTTCTGTAGCTAAGTTATTATCTGCACTGTTATGATATCTGATTCTCAAGTAAGAATTTAATAAAGAATAATGAGAAAAATACAGGAAAAAAAAATAATTGTGAAGATCACACAGAAGCTAGTGGCAAAACCCAGAGCAAATTTTCTAAGCCTCAACAGACGTCCTGGTATATCCTTAAAGTCTACTTGTAATGTCATTAATGATAGAACCAATGGCACGAAATTCAGGTCCAAAAACTCTTCCCCTGCCTTGTATAACAACCTATACGGCCAGTATCCCTTGTAGCTTAATGAAGAAACACAGTTATCTCAGGGGTGAATATGAATGCACAGGGGTTGCCACAAGAATTGACTGCTATGGTTTATCAGCTTCCCTCAAATTATTTTTAATGTTAGAATAATATTATATATAACCTTAAAAGCAATTTTTCTACAACGGAAATATTCTTTTAAAAAGCTTCAGCATTTTAGAGACATAAATGGAGTGGAAAAAAACCCCAACTAAAAACTTTATAGAGATTTCACTGCACATTCAAAATTGTCTCTGTTTCATAAAGTTAATAAACATTCAGTAATTTACACATCTTAAAAGCTACAATTCATTTCTAGGGTGTTTCGTTTGTCCTAGGGTATTGCTTTCATTCTGGAAGATCTTGATTTGGACACAAGTCTGTCTTTTTGTATCCATTTTGTCCTTCAGTGTTCTATTCAGATTTAAATTTCAATTCTGAAACTCACTGCTTACTGTCAATATTGAACACTGTCTCCAAAGAATTAATGACTGTCACAACCTTTATTCAGAAATCCTAATATTCTACTGGCATGGATAAACAGCATTTTCTTTCGTCTATCTAGTGCAGAATTATAGAATAAATGACATGGTCTAAATTTAAATAAAATATGTTTCTGTTGAAAATGAAATACCCTAAAGGATTGCATGGCAGATTTGAAGACTTGGTAAATAAGTTCTTTAAGAACTTATTTCAAATCAATATGCACTCAGAGTGTTAGATAAACTTTAGAAGAACTGCAATGATGGAAGAAGAGTAATGGTTTACTACTAACTCTTAACAGAAACTAGATGGGAGAATAAGCAATTTTGGAGTGAGTAGTTTGTTTGAAATTTCTTTAAGCCTATTTTTAAGAGAAACATGAACACTCAATCCCAACTTATAATTATGTATAATATGTATGTCTATCATTGGCTTGAAATTTAAGTTAAAAAGAGAGGCTTATATTCCACAATAGCTGTTTACAGTAAGGGGTAGATAACATTCCAAATCTTCATTTGGACAAAGTTTCTAAGTTTTGATGCACTCACAGAAATATCTATATTTTGTCTTAAGTCATATTCTATATTGTTGGGCAGAACCAAGCATGTTTGAGAATCTTTGAAATGGTCTGTTTTGTCCCTTTTCCAATTTGGGTGATCTTTAAATGCCATGGCTAATTCCAGTGCTCTTTTTTTATAAATTAAAAAAGTCTAATCATTCCTATAGCTGTGCAGAGAAGTGTCACAGAGCAAATGACTCCTCACACTGCAGTCTGCCACAGTGTTCCATTTCACTGGAGCACATCTATTCACAGTTCAGGATTCTGTTGTCCATTGGTCTTTAGAAATTTTGTTCTGAGACAGTGTTTTCAGAGTTAAAGTCCTTCAGAGTGTCAAGGAAATTTTTGTCTGATGTTCATAGCTATTTTCCAATGGATCACCTTTTCTGCTGAATGTATCCACCATCTAATCCATCCATTACTCTTTATTGCCAGTCTGTGCAGACACCAAAGCACTCTGCTTAGGAAACCTACTATTTTCTTCCCTTTTATAAGAATGTATTTGAAAATTGCTAGGTTACTTATGTGTCCTCTTGGTCTACACCACTAAGGAGCTAGTTGAATTGTGAGGAAGTGAGAAGGTGCAGTGCCAATTACTGCTTCCTGTGGCAACAATGGGTCTCAAATGTATCTACTAAGCCTGATTCTATAAACACTTTCCAGCCCAGCTGAATGTGGAGTGAGAGGTTATGTGCACTAGATACAGTTCATTGAATATAATTAAGTAGTATATTTATTTTCTGATCTTTTCTGCCTCCTTTCTTCCTTTATGATTCTTTGTATTGTGGCATGGGAAGTGATTGGCGCTAAGATAATAAACATTTACTCAATAAATCCTTTACTCATAATTATTTCTTCATTATTTTACTCACTTTAAAAATCAAATGTCCTGGATAACAGAAATATTACTGAGTAAATCCTATTGCTTGATAGCATGTGCATAATTACAATCTCAATGTTTTTATTTTGCCTAGGACTAATATAATAATTTCAGAGTTTGTGTGTGGAACTTTGTTAAAAAAAAAAAAAAAAAAAGTTTAATTGAAAATAAAAAACCCTGGATATATACCACACAAATTAGGAAGAAAAGGTTAGAACTTTAATTATGTCAGAGTTAGAAAGTTGAATTGAAAATAAAAGGCTTCAGACTGATTTTTTGTTGGTTTTAATAACTTTTAGCAAAATAAGTTATAACTACCATGCACATTTTAATATTTATTCAATGAAGCAATTAATTTAATTTCTCATTAGGTTTAAGGAACTCTCTGTGTACTTATTTAACTTTGGCTGATAGTATTTATAAAGAATTATTGTCCTTTAACTCAACTTTTTAGTTTAATATCCATTCTGTTGGTCAACATACAGATGATTTTTTATGAAATACATTTATCTAAAAAATTATGAGTCTCTTAGATTTGTGAACATATTCAGGACAGCCTATTTTCAGATTCCATACTTTAATTGAAACTGGAAATACTTTTATCAATTTTTAATATTATCCAGAATTTAGCTAACAGAGTTCTGTTTGGGTTGTTTTTCTTTATTTGTTTGGGGGTTGTTTTTTTTTTTTCATGTTGTTTGTTGGCTTTTGGTTTTTTTCTCTTAAATGAGAGTGCAATTAAAAAATCAAAGTTCATGCACAACCTTATGATGTAGTGGGACTCTCCAACATCTGTTGGAGGTCAGAGACTTTAAATTGTTCTTCTGTGTGTGATTAACATTGCCTAAGAAACTACTGTCTGCAATAGTTTCTCATTAGATAAGACAGCTTAGAAAACTGAACACAGTAACAAAAAAAAAAACCAAAGAAAAGATTATAGAAACTAAGACATTTTCACAGTTCATTGTTTCTAGAAACAGAACTTTTGAATTGCTTAATGAAATAACAGACATAAAAAGTTCAAAAATCCAAATATTTTCAGTGGAATAAAACTTGATTAAAATCACTATTTATTGTAGAGGTAGTAAATCACCCAGATGAGTGGAGGCAACCCTTCTGAATTTGTCTTAGTTTGAAATAAATAGATCAACATAATTCTTGTCAAATTAACAGTTTCAGAACACTAATTTTTAGAAAAGCTTATTTTTTAAAATTTTTTAAAAGGGTTAACACATACACAATGGTTAATTAATATTAGTCTTTTCTAAGCTATATTGGCTAATACAAGTCTTTCTTAAGTCAAGTTAGTTAGATAATATTTAATTCAGACGATGCTCAAAAGGTATAGCTTAAAGATACAGCGATAGCTAGGTAAGTTAGCTATCCCACCACCTCAGGTGGATCCCAGTCTCAGCTGCATTCCTGGGTTATGTATTCCCAGGTGCAAGATCCTACACTTGTCTCCGCTGAACTTCATGAGTTTCCTGCTAGCCCACTCCTCCAGCCTGTCCAGGTCTCCCACAGGGAAAGTGTTAGCCATGAAATGTCTTGCTGGCTTTCACATTCCCCTGGCAGCCCTTTCAGAGCTCCAAGAAATCTGGACTTCCACCTTTGCTTTAGGCTGTAAAAAGAGTATTACAATGTGCTTTATTAGCTCTAGAAGACAGCTGGTCTCCAAAATTGAAAACATCTAGTGGTAGCTCCCCGAGGGAAGGTGCTAGTCCTGAATTCACATCCCTGCCATCACATTCCCCTGGCAGCGCGTTCACAGTTCCCAGCAATCTGGAGCTGCCATCTTTGCTTTAGGCTCTAAAAAATGTATTCACGATGTGGTTTATTAGTAAAGAGCTGACCTCCAAAATTGAAAAACTCTAGTGATGGCTTCCCCAGGAAAGGTGCTAGCCATGATTTCTTTTGCTGTCATTGCTTCCCAGTGGAGACATTTCACAGTTGCAAGGTATCTGGAGCTTCCACCTTTACTTTAGCAGCAGCAACATGTAGTGATAACATTCTTTCTTAGCACTTATCACAGTTTAGGGTCAGGGTGGCCCCTTAGACCTATAACAGACACTCTCTGTTAAAGCCCCCTCCCTTCCCAAAGGGGAAGAGAAAGGGAATAAGGGAGAGAGACTTAGCAATTAGAAATGGAAACTACAACAGCTTTAATGAAAATGAAAATAATAATAATAAAAAAGGAACATATAAACATATATACAAAACCAGTATCGAACCCAACCCCCCTGATGGCAATTACATCACTATCACCACTGATGCTGATCTGCACTTACACAGAGCTCTCCTTTAAGATCGTTCCCCTTGCCTAACTTGTTTGATCAGCCAATTATCCTTAGTTACTCATTACAATACTCTCCCTCACCTACCCCTGGTAGGCCATTCACAACTGCAGCATCTATGGACCTGACACCTTTACTTTCCTATGCAGAAGAGATTGTTCTGAAAAAGGCTTTTTTTTTCAAGGAGCCGACACTAAAAATTGGAAACATCTAGGGACTGGTCAAGCACAAAGAAACCTGCTAGCCCTTCATTCTCATGCTCACTTTCACATACCCCTCGCAACCCATTCACAGACTCAAGAACTGTGGGCCTGCCACCTTTACTTTACACTACAGAAGAGGCTGTTTTGAAAAATATGTCTTTAATTTCTATGAGCAAAAACTAAAAATTGGAAATTTTTTTCTAGGGTTTGCTCCTCATCAAAAGCTGCCATCCCTGAATTCTCATGCTCTCCCTCACCTACCTCTGGCAGTTCATTCACAGCCCCAAGAAATATTGATCTGCCTTCTTACTTTTAGGCTACAGAAAAGGTTGTTCTGAAAATCAGCCTTTATTTTTTCAACGAGCAAACACTAAAAATTGAAATCATTTCGGGATTGGTCCACTTGGAAAGCTGCTAGCCCTGAATTGTCATGCTCAACCTCACCTACCCCTGGCAGCCCATTCACAGCCCCAAGAAGTATGGACCTGTGCCTTTACATTAGGCTACATAAAAGACTGATCTGAAAATCTGCCCTTTTATTTCAAACGAGTGGATACTAAAAAATGGAAATGTCTAGGGATTGCTCCCAAAGGAGAGCTGCTAGACCTGAATTCTCATGCTCACCCTCACTTGCCCCTGGCAGCTCATTCACAGCCCCAGGAACTATGGACATGCCATCTTTGGTTTAGGCTACTGAAGAGGTTGTTTTGAAAATTGGCATTTTTTTACTTCAACAAGTCAACATGAAAAGTTTGAAACATCTAGGTATTGCTCCCCAAAGAAAGCTGCTATCCCTAGATAGTCATGCTCACTCTCACCTGCTCCTGGCATCTCATTCACAGCCCCAAGAACTATGAACCTGCCACTTTTAAATTAGTCTACCAAACAGTTTGTTCTGAACAATATGCCATTTTTTTTTTTCAAAGAGTCAATATTAAAATTGGAAATACCTACGTATTGCTCCCCAAAAAAAACCTGCTAGCCCTACATTCTCAGTCTGGCCTTCACATACCCATGGCAGCCCATTTGCAGCCCCAAGAATTATGGACTTCCCAACTTTTGCCTACAAAAAAGATTGTTCAGAAAGTCTGCCTTTTTTTTCCAACAAGCCGTCACTAAAAATTGGAAACGTCTAGGGAAAAGAGGACCAGAGTTGAGCCAAGCAATATTGGCCAAGCAGCCCAAGAGGGGAGAAGAGCCCAAAGACTCTTCAAATACCTCAGCTTTTTGTCGAATATGATATATATGGGATGGAATACCTTGTTGATCATTTTAGGGTCACCTGTCCTGTCCACTCCTCCCTGCAGGTGCTGCCTTTCACTTTCTGCACCCCCCAACATGGTACACAATATCCAGCAGTGACCTTGGTCTGCATACCAGTCCTTGGTAGTAACTGTAAACATGGGGTGTTATCACTGCTAGAAGCAGACAATGTCTGTGAAATCAGGCTGCTAACTTCAGAAAGTGCAGTTAGTTAGAAGAACTGAGATAGAAGTAAAATCGCTGAAAAGAATTAGCTGGTTTCTCACTCAAACCAGGACACTCGCAAAGCAATAGATTTCGAAATTGAAAATATCTACTGATTGCTTCTCCAGGGAAGGTGCTAGCACTGAATTGTCTTGCTATCCATCACCTTCCCCTGGCAGTCCATTCACACATACAAGAAATTTGGAGCTGCAATCTTTGGTTTAGGCCCAGCAACATGTTGTACTCAGGATGTCCTTTATTTGCTCTTGAAAGCATAAAATCCAAAATTGAAAACATCTTATGATTAAGCCCTGAGGGAACTTGTTAGCCATGAAATGTTTTGCTGGTCCTCAGTTTGCCCTTAAGGCTCTTTTAACAGACCCAAGAAATCTGGAGCTGCCGCTGTTGCTTTAGGCTATTGAAAATGTATTAACAATGTGCCTTATTAGCGCTGGAAAATATCTTCCCTCCAAAATAGAAAACATCCAGTGATTGCACTCCTAGAGAGCATTCAGGGCTGGAAACTTTCCTGATTGAGGTATGACCAGATGTGAGGAAGTTTAATTTTACTCTCTTTGAAAGTGCAAATTAAGCACTTCAAAAGGCATGTGTAGCACAAACTAAAGCAGAGGTGCTAGCCTCAGATATCTTGAGGTGTACACGAGATACATGGAGAAAGGGAGGGTCGCCAAGGGAGAATTCACGGCTAGCAACTTTCCTGACCACGCTAGGACTAGGTGTTTGGAAGTTTTCATTTTTGCACTTTGCAAGAAAAAGTGAATCACTTGTGATTCATACTGTATCTACCATACCAATCTATTCCATATCTACCATACCATATCTAATCATACGTAATCTAAGCATACAATGCAGCCTAAGGGAAGGACACTAACTTTAGAATTCTTGTGGCAGTGAAAAAGATGCATGAAGAAGGGGATAGTCACCAAGCAAGAATTCATGGCTATCTACTTTCCTGACCTAACTATAACTAGATTTTTTGAAGTTTGCATTGTACACTCTTTCAAAGTGCCAGATAAGCACTTTGGAAGGCAACCTGTTGTACAGCTTAAAGCAGAGGTGCTAGTGTAAGTTTTCTTGAGACAGTGAAAAAGATGCATGGTTAAGGGAAGATTGACCAAGCGAGAATTCAGGGCTACCAGTTTTCCTGACTGAACTAGGACTAGATATAGGGAAGTCTGCAGGTACGTTTTTCACCACCATGAGCTAAACTATGGTAGGCTGCCTGTCATAGAACCCAAAACAAAGGAGCTAGCCTTACATTTCTTGCTGAAGTGAAAGTGTTGCATGGAGAGGTTGAGATGTATGGAGAGAATTCAGGCCTAGCAAATTTCCAGACTGAACCAGATGTTTGGAAGTTTCCATTGTTTCAATGTGCTACTTAAGCAGTTTGTAAGGCAATCTGTTGTACAGCTTAAAGTAGTAGTGCTAGCCTCAGATCTGTTCAGGCAGTAAAATAAATGCATTGTTGAGGGAAGATTCACCAGGTGAGGACTCATGGCTAACAAATTTCCTGACCGAGCTATGACTAGATATTAGGAAGCTTGTATTGTACACTCTTTGAAATAGCGAATTTAGCTCTTCGGAAGGTAATCTACCTTAGAGCCTAGGGAACAACACTAGCCTCATGTTTCCTGAGTCAGTGAAGGAGATGCACAGAGACAGAAGAGTCTCCAAGTGAGGATTCAAGGCTAGCAACTTTCCTGACCGAGATAGGACTAGATGTTTGGAAGTTTGTGTGTATGCTCTTTACAAGAGGAAATGAATCGCTTCCGAAGGTAATCTGCCATGCAGGAAAGATACTAGCTTTAGATTTCTTGAGACAATGAGAGAGATGCATAGCGAAGGAAAGGTCACAAAGAGAGCATTCAGGGCTAACAACTTTCCTGACCAATCTATGACTAGATATATGGAAGTCTACATTGTACTCTCTTTCAATGTGCTAATTAACCACTACATAGGGCAACCTGTTGTACAGCCTAAAGTAGAGGTGCTAGCCTCAGATTACCTGAATCAATAAAAGAGATGCAGGGTTAAGGGGAGATTTATCAAGCGAGGATTCAAGGCTAGCAACATTTGTGACTGAGATACAACCACATGTTTCGAAGTTTGCATGTAAGCTCTTTGCCAGTGCGAACTAAACACCGTGATAGGCTTCCTGTCATACAGTCTAAAACAGAGGAGCTAACCTTCCCTTTCTTTCTGAAGTGAAAGTTTTGCATGGAGAGGTTGAGATGTACCATTCAGGCTAGCATGCAGGGCTAGCAATTTTCCTGATCAAGCTAGGACTAGATGCGTGGAAGTTTGCATGTAAGTTCTTCAGCAGCATGAACTAAGCACTGTGGTAGGCTCTTTGAATAAAAAAGGCATATTATTTGGAACAACCTCATCTGTAGCATAAAATCATCAGGTCCATAGTCCTTGGGACCGCCAAATAGGCTGCTAGGTGTAGGTGAGGGTGAGCATGAGAGTTCAGGGCTAGCAACTATCACTGGGGAGCAGTTCCTAGAAATCAGGGCTAGCAGCTTTCCTTGGGGACCAATCCATAGATGTTTTCAATGTTTAGTCTCATCTCTTTGCTACAGATTACCAGGCAAATTTTTGGAAAAACCTAGCGTATAGTAAAGGTGGCAGGTTTATGCAGAATTATGGACCGATCACCTTTACTTTGGCTACAGAAGAGGTTTTTCAGAAAACCTACATTACAAAATGAAAATGTCTAGGGATTGCTCCCCAAAGAAAGCTGCTAGCTCTGAACTCTCACGCTTGCCCTCACCTACCCTTGGCAGCCCATTCACAGCCCCAAGAACTATGGACCTGCCACCTTTTCTTTACGCTAAAGAAGAGGCTGTTTTGAAAAATATGTCTTTTATTTCACTGAACTGACACTAAAAATTGAAAACATCTAGGAATTGGTCCCCAGGGAAAACTGTTAGGCCTGGATTGTCATGATCTCTGTCACCTACTCCTGGCAGCCCATTCACAGCCCCAAGAACTATGACTCTGACACCTTTACTTTACACTACAGAAAAGGTTGTTCTGAAAAATAGAAATTCTATTTCAACGAGCCGAGACTAAAGATTGAGAAATGACTAGGGATTACTCCCAAAAGAAATCTGATAGCTCTGGATTATCATGCTGTATCTCACCTACCCTGGCAGTCCATTCCCATCCCAGAGAATTATGGAACTACCATTTTCACAGTATGCTACAGAAGTCATTCTGAAAATTGTCCCTTTTCTTTCAATGACTGACACTAAAAATTGGAAACGTCTAGGGATTGCTCCCCAAAGAAACCTGCTAGCTAGCCCTACATTCTTATGCTCTCCATCACCTACTCCTGGCAGCCCATTCACAGCTCCAAGATGAATCTGCTACCTTAGCTTTAGGCTACAGAAGCGGTTGATCTGAAAATTGGCCCTTTTTTTCAACAAGCTGACACTAGAAATTGGAAATGTCTAGTTCCTGTTCCCCAAAGAAAGCTGCTAACCCTATATTCTCATGCTCTTCGTCACCTGCTCCTGGCAGCCCATTCACAGACATAAGATATAGGGACCTGCCACCTTAGCTTTCAGAACAGTTTAATTTGAAAATTGCCTTGTTTTTTCAAAGAGCCAACATTAAAAATGAAAAAGTTTAGGGATTGCTCCCCAAGGAAATGTGCTAGCCATGAATTATCATGCTTGCCCTCACGTACTCCTGGCAGCCAATTCACATCCCCAAGAAGTATGGACCTGCCAACATAGGTTTAGTATAGAAAAGGAGTTGTTACGAAAATCAGCCTTTTTTAATGTTAAACGAGCCGATACTAAAAATTGATAATTGTTGAGGAATGGCTCAAGTAGCAAGGAGGACATGAATATATGAAGCATGAACAAGCCAGCAGACTAGCTACTGGTCCGTCCTTGAGCAAGTGATAAGAGGAGATGAATAACAAAGAGCTCTGGAGACTTTCCAACCCCCCTGGATCTGTTCCTGTGTGGGCTGCCCTGGGTGACCCTGCTGGGGCAGGGGGGTTAGACTCGAGGATCTCCAGAGGTCCCTTCCAACCCCTACCTTTCTATGATTCTATGATTCCCCTTGAAATCTTTTGTTCTTTTGAGGCCCTTGACAAAGTCCAGCAGTTTCACTTCACTTTTCCATATCACACTTAATAGCTTGTACACCTGACTAACCGTGCATGAAAGAATCATACGAGTCTCCCAGCCTTGAATTGTCTATGCAGAAGAACTGTAGATAGCAAATATGCTTTGGAGATCATCTCTCTGTACTGTGTAGCAAACTGAAAGATGCTTTGGAGGTCATCAGCAGCAGACTGAGAACTGGTTCAAGAAAACCTGCTGGAGGGATGGCACTGGAAAGTGAAGTCGTGTGTCCAGAAGACATTCCCCTTTCTCTTCATCCTATTCTGTTTCTTATCTCCTTTTGCTACAACTCTCTGTTCCAATTCCTAGAAGATTGTTTCTGCCTTTGAGAATGGGAGATTCCCCTGGCATGCTGAGACAAGCCTTCTGCTCCAGCCACTGCTTTTTCTAGTGGTGGAAGGTCATTTTGCAAACAGCCAAAGTTGGTCTGAACGTATGGTTAATACCTTGCCTGGACAGCTGAGAAACAAGGTGGGTTCCAGCATGTGATCCTGGTGTCTGTGCTTGTGTGATGGTCACTGGAAGGCTTGTCACATCAGGGAAGCAACAGAAAATTAAGACAACTACAATTAAGGCTCTACAATTAGAACCTGTAGGTTGAGCAACCATGCCGTTGATTCCCATGATAGAGTTGACATTTATTTGGGTTGTTTTTTCTTAATTCTACTTTTTATATCTGTTTAATCTCCCTTTATTCTTGGTGGGCTTGGCTCTTTGGTGGGTTTTGGTTGGGTTTTTTTGTTTAGTTTTTGCTGTTACATGTGATTTGCCATTATCTCTTAGATGTGCTGGAACCTGGTTGAGCACTCTTAGCGAGCTAGCTTCCTAGCACGAGCAAGCCAGAAATTCCCCTTCCATGAGTCTGATGCTCAAAGAAGTTGAAGGGTCACCAGGGATCACGAGCAAGAAGCTGCCATCTTTGGTGTTTGTCTCAGTAGCGTTGCTGTCTTTCTGCCCAGGAGAGGGAAAAATCATCTCCCTGCTTTGTTTTTGGTGGAGTGTTTTGATGTATACCTTGGGCTACTCAAACTCTGTTTTTTTCTCATGAGTTTGGATGCTGTTCAACACTTTTAAGTCACAGTCCCTTAATAACTAGCAATTAGAATCATAGAATAGTTTTGGCTGGAAGAGCCCTTCAAGATCATCAAGCCCAACCTTATTCCCAGCCCTATCAAAACCACTAAACCATGCTCCTGAGCACAATTAATGGACTAGAGCAGTGTAAAAACCAATGCTGAGCTGCTCTGAATGTCCTCTTTCGTGACTGAATTGTATTCCATGAGCTGCATCCAGCAAAATTCACTTCTATAGCTGTGGCAAAACCTGAAATAAACGGCCTTCTTTTCTTCCCTGCCCACCTACCAAAGGAGACCTAATTAGCTTTGAAGACCCATTCTGCCTGCCACCTTCCTTAGCTCTTTTTTAACTGCCTGATTCTGGACACATCATCAAGAGAAGGATGAACAAACTTTCTAATTCCAACTTCCATTCTGTTCATTTGTTTTCTGTACACATAAAAGGAAAACTGATTTTTTTTTGGGGGGGGGGCTAAAAGAGTCAATGAACTTCTTCTCTTCTAAATGCAGTGGGCCTGTATGAGGTCCTTTTGATCTGGAATGCTTAGGGAGAGCAGAAGAAAATGGCAAAGTGCATAAAAGACACCAGGAGACAAGTTTCCTTAGGCTCCTTAAGTTGAAATCCATTTGCTACCCTGTCCTTTCCTGGCATTGGCCTTTACAGAGCGTTTAGGGCAATGTTTGTAAATGGAAAAAATATTTCAGATGATTATTATTTTTTTTTCCGCTTTCCAAGTAATAAAATGCATCTGCTCTTTACTTGTCATATGTGGGTTGTTTTTTTTTCTTTCCACAGATGCCTGCTGTCCCTTTTCACTTGGAAACTCTTAGCTGTGGTGAACTAGAGTCTTTGTTGGATTTTTATTTGAAAGAATCCCAAACAACTCATGGTTGACTGATGGTAAAGGATTCATTATTTAAACAACATAGTGCCTTGGGAGTCGTCGGAATCTTCTGGACCCCCAGAAGAGGTTGTGGGTAAAAAGCAGAGCAGTGTGGGAAATCCAGTGCACGCAGATCAGAACTGGGGATGCAGCAAGGGGGGGGGGGGTATTGATCTTGGAGTTGTTGCACGAGGTCTTTGCTAACCCCCACAGCTAAGAGAAACGAGCTTTTTCACTTGTAACATACTCCGTGTTAATTGGAAGGGTAAGGTGAGTGCAGGGAGTAAGGTAAAGAGTCTGGCTCAGCGAAAAGAAATCTGCAGGTCACAGGCACAACGTTGATTTTTGGTGCGTTACATCTGCTTCTTGACACCCAGTGGGTTTTCTGTGACAGTGACTAAACAAGAGGCAAACAGCTGATGGTATTGATGTGGCTGGTGGAGGAAAAGCAGCACTACAGATTTAACCCTACTGGGTTTGAGGTTGGGTTTTGTTTTTTTCTGGAAGAGCAGGATTTGCCCTGAAAGAAACAGAAAATCAGACTGTGGTTTGGTAGCTAGAAGAGATGGGGTAGAGTGCAGGTATTTTACTGGGTATTGGTTCTCTTCAGCAGCTCCTTAGGACTGTGTGAAGGGGAGAGAACGTGCAGCAGAAGTGGGCAGGGACCGGTGATAACTGGGAAATGGCAAACTTGTTTGCAAGGCCATCTGTGAAAAAATGAATGTGGATTTTATTTTATTTTTTTATGATTATTTTTTGAATTTTTTTCTTTTTGCACACAATGAAATACCTCTTCATTCTCCTTGTAACTCCATGGGGAAATGGGCCATGGGAGCTTATGCCCTTTAAAACAAAAACTGCACACTGAAAGCTGGAGTAGAGAATTTTATAACCGAACTAAAAAAATGTGACGTGAAATCAAACCTCTGATTTTATTCCCAGTGAAAATAGAAGTTCAGTCTGGGAAACTGGGTTTGGTGGGAAGAGGCTGGGCAATAGCTATCATTCCTTGGATCAGTCCGGGCAGCAAAAAGGTCCCTTGGGCTTTCATGCTGGAAATGATGGTGCAGTTTTGCTTCTGACTTCAGTGCTGTTGGATGGATCTCGAGTCTCTGGCAGGGAGATGAACTGCTCCATGAGCAGCTACAGGTTAAGCTCTGCACTGAAATGAAATCATGTTCAGGTTAAGGAATCTAAGGACTGTGGTTCTTCCAGAAAATTCCTTTGGAATGTTTGGGGGGGGGGGGAGATGGAAAATGAGGCAGCTGAGGATGTGGCGTGAGCCAAACATCTTATTCTGGGCTCCAGTGGGAAAGGCTGGGAACCTGAGAGCTCCTTTTATGATGTGTACAGGTCATGGGGAGAGGGAGATGGAAAACTCTTGCTGATTTCCTTAAAGAGTATCATTTTTTATGACATAAAAGCATTTTGCTCCTGTTTGGTTCCTCTCCCTCTGCTCTGCCTTGGTGAGACCACTCCTGGAGTACTGTGTCCAGTTTGGGGCTCCCCAGTTCAAGAAGGACAGGGAAATACTGGAGAGAGTCCAAGGGAGCTACGAGGATGATGAAGGGACTGGAACATCTCTCTGGTGAGGAAAGGCTGAGAGCCCTGGGGCTGTTTGGCCTTGGGAGGAGAAGCCTGAGAGGGGATCTTATGAATATCTATAAATATCTGAGGGGTGGATGTCAAGTGGAAGGGGCCAGGCTCTTGTCAGTGGTGCCCTGGGATAGGACAAGGAATAATGGGTGTAAGCTGGAACATTTGAAGTTCCACCTCAACAGGAGGAGAAGCTTCTTTGGTGTGAGGGTGCCAGAGCCTGGCAGAGGCTGCCCAGAGAGGTTGTGGAGTCTCCTTCTCTGGAGATTTTCCAACCCCCCTGGCTCTGTTCCTGTGTGGGCTGCCCTGGGTGACCCTGCTCTGGCAGGGGGTTGGACTCAATGGTCTCCAGAGGTCCCTTCCAACCCTTAACATCCTGTGATTTTAGGAGATGTAAGCTTAACCTCCACAAGTTCAGCTGTAGCCACCCCCTTGAATGTTCCTTTTCCAGCTGGCTTGGGAAGTTCTCCTAGGCTGAGCTTTGCAGCACCATCCTTTAGTTGTTGTTCACAGAAAACATATTATCTGTGACCTGGATCTCTGTGCATACAATACAGGGGGTAAGGGACACTCAACCTGGTGACTCTGCTGTTCTTCCAGCACTCCTGGGTTTCTCTTATTTCCTTTTCAGGAGAGAAAAATCCTACTGCAGCTTTATCTCCAGATTATTACTGCTTTACTCTGCAGGCTGGATGCTGGGAATTGTTTCCTCTGTAAGGAGTCACCTCCCCGTGCAAATTGCAGGTAAGACCATTCCTATGGATTTAGTTTTTTTAAAAACCCCCACAATTAGTATTATTTAACAGCCTGCAAGGTGTCCAATTAATTTCAGATGCAGAGGGTAAGGTTCCAGGAGGGCTTGCTGCTGACTCAGCTTTAAACATAAGTCTCTTTGAGGAGTAGGACGGGCATGTAATCCCTCTTGTTTGAGTGCTCTGTAGGGATAGTTTTGTGCTGTAATTGTAGGTCTCTGCCACGTAGTGAGTAGCCTGGGTAAGTCCAAATTCTGTGTTGTGTGCGTGGTTTTTCTCTGTTTGGGGAAGGGTAGGTAAAAAAAAGATTACCAGAGGTGTGACTTTTGGCAGCAAGAACACATCTCCACCGTAAAACTGCCCCTTTAACTTGGGTTGCCAGCTTGGAAGCATCTTTCCCCGTAGAAGTTTTTCTGGCTGGTGTGAGAAAGGTTGGCCAAGGTCAGCATCCAACAGAAAGGTTGGCCAAGGTCAGCATCCAACAGAAAGGTTGGCCAAGGTCAGCATCCAACAGAAAGGTTGGCCAAGGGTCAGCATCCAACAGAAAGGTTGGCCAAGGGTCAGCATCCAACAGAAGGGTTGGCCAAGGTCAGCATCCAACAGAAGGGTTGGCCAAGGTCAGCATCCAACGGACCAGGAATATATCAAAGCAAGAGACCAAAGTCTAGCGTGTGGTTAGGAAGCAGCTTTACCACTGGGGCAGTTACTGGTTTTAAAACCAGCTCTTTGAGGATTTCTTGACGTCCTCTCTGAACCAGCTGTCCCTGGAAAAGCAACTGAAACAGAATCAGAGAGGGGATTGGCCTAAGCTGACGCAGCAGTCGCCATGGAGCAGGCGCAAGAAGCCAGCACGCAGACATTGCACAACACACCATGTTTCTGTCAAACTCTTAGAAGACATCTGGAAGTGTTGCGTGGAGGGCATCCGTCCTTTTCCTCTTACCTCAAGCCTGAGAGTTAAGGCAATTAAAAATGTGTTCCTAAATTTACGCAACAGGACTGTCAGACAATCTGCTGACACTTAAAATGAAGAAAGGAGAGAGTCTGATACACCCAGTAAAGTTGGAAAAAGCAGCTTTGAGATGCTGACCAGCACCGAATTCGCATTTTAACCCAAAGGAGTCCGAGTTCAGACTTGGAACGTTGGACACAGGTTGTGTTAGGCGTACAGAGACGTGGTCCTAACAGTAAGAGGTGGTGCTTTGCTGTTGCATTTCCTGAGAGCTGCTGTTTGCTCGTCATCACTTGACCGTAGGAGCCAAGCGGCCCCTTCAGCCGGTGTTTTCCAGCCCGAGGTAGGTATACATCCCAGGCTCTGTGAGGAGACAACTGTCACCTCCTGCTCAGCTCTTGCCTTGACCTTCTCAGCAAATCAAGAGGGCCTACAGGAAGCCATGTGAAGCAGAGAGGACGGTGGAAGTGGTTTCTCGTGGTGAGGTTTCTCTCTTCTGCGCGCAGGAAGCAATTTGAAGATTGCTCTGCAGGATCTGGCACAGCTTTTCTGAACCTCTCTCAGCCTGCGTGCGTGGTGTTGAGGGAGTTGTCTCCTCGGCTGATACGAGTCGTGTGGTGAAGAGGTTAAGGCGAGGGGGTGGGGGGAAGGGAGATGGCAAGAGAATATTTACAGCCAAGGGGCTTCGTAGTCAAGTCAGCTGTCCCGGTGTTTCTCTTGCTATTGTTTTGCTTCCTCCATCCATGAGCTTCACAACGTATTTGAAGGGGAGATGGAGTCCTCCTCATTTTCTTCTGGCGTTCGAGCAGAAACACGAGAAGTTACAAGTCTTGTCCTTCTGCCACGAGAGGAAAGCACCTCTTTGACTCCTTGCATCTTCTCTGTGCGGATGAAACTCCACTAGCGAAGTGGAAAGGATTTGCTTAGGTAAGGTGGGCATGCCTGAACATTTAATGGAGGTAGTCCTTGAGGCAGAGGAGGATCTAGACAGCCAGCAGCCCTTGTTGCCTGACCCTGCAACTGCACGAAAAGGCGATGCTGAGGGGCCTTTTATTTCCCTCTCCCCAGGGAGGACAGAACGTTATCCCCTCCCCTCTTGGGTTATTTCTCAGCTAGGTGACACCCTTCCGAGCTAGAACTTTTATTTCATAGCCCCTTGACAGCGTAATAAAAGGGGGTGATGCTGGCAGCACAACGCACAGCCCTTTCTGGTCTTAGTGCTGCCAGAAAGTCACAGGGATGTTGAACTACATATACATAGTGACTAATGTTCTATTAATCTCCTAATTTCTCTCCACATGTTTCATTCCAGCCTCTTCCCAGGCTGTTTTAGGCCTCCACTTTTAATTTTTCTAAAGCATAGGGAGCTTGCTCTTGCACAGTCACAACTGAATCCATCTGTGCTCATTCAAGTATATCCTTATTCATGCCCTACTTTCTTATGAATGGGTGCAGTTCTTGGAAATATGATAGATCCCTACCTACCACGTCTTATTCATCTAGCAGCTGAAAGATGCTTAGGAGCCATTCATCAAGAGTATGAACTCCTTTTGAAAGACGGGCCTAAAGGGTATGACATTTAACTGTACCTGCCAATCTTTACATATTGTATAATCATTGTGGCAGCTAGAACATACTGAAGGAGAGTGTCTGTGGTATGCTTAGGAAAAAAGGCCATGCTGTTAGCCTGGTGCTTGAAAATTGCTTGCTGTTGTGGGTTAACCCCAGCTGTCACCTAAGCACCACACAGCCACTCGCTCACTTCCCCCCAGTGGGATGGGGTAGAGAATCGGAAGGGTAAAAGTGAGAAAACTTGTAGATTGAGATAAAGGCAGTTTAATAATTAAAAAAAATAAATAAATTTGTAAGGAAGAGAGGAAAAAATAACAGAGAGGAAAAATAAACTCCAAGAAAGACAAGTGATACAAATGAAAACAATTGCTTGCCACCAACCAACCGATGCCTAGCTGTAGTGGGTCTGGCGGTCAACCCACCACACTAGCCCATCTCTGAGCAGCAGCCTCCCCACTGACCTCCCCCCTAGTTTTATTGTTGAGCATGACATCATATGGTATGGAATATCCCTTTGGTCAGTTGGAGTCATCTGTCCCGGCTGTTTCTCCTCCCAACTTCTTGTGCACCTCCAACCTACTTGCGGGTGGGGTGGGGTGAGAAGCAGAAAAGGCCTTGACTCTCTGTAAGCACTGCTCAGCGATAACTAAAACATCCCTGAATTATCAACGCTGTTTCCAGCACAAATCCAAAACATAGCCCCATAGTAGCTGCTATGAAGAAAATTAACTCTCTCCCAGCCTAAACCAGCACACTTGTCTATCTAAATCAGCAAATTAATTCAATTCTTTTTTGGGATGAAACTCTTCTGATTTCTCCTCGTGGTCCTCACTTTAGCCGTGGTTACAGGAATGGATTCCTTCTGGCAGGAAAAACTAGCACAGGAAAAATCTCATTCTGCTGCAGTATTCTGTAAATTGGCTTTCACAGGTGAATAGGTATAGCTGAATCAGTTTCTCTACTGGGTTCTGTATAGCAGGCTAATATTCAGAAACAACAAATTCCATAACACTACAGCTTGCTTTGGATTCCAAGTCTGACTTTATGTGATAATTTTCATTAAAAATTCACAAGCTGTTTGGAGAAAAGCACTCTCTGCAGTGAGAAGCACTCTCAGCTTCTCACATCATGATTGCAATCCAAGTTGTTGGTAACAGTTTAGTTCTTATTTTACAACTCTGAGTAATCAGCTACCAAAGTAAGAAATACTTCATAGAAGGTTTGAATCATTGGTTGCTTGGAGAAGATCAAAAGTTACAAGTCATAAAATTATCAAAGTATTCTGATGGTCTGGGGACTTAGTTTTACTTAGGTTTAGAAGGAAACAAGCACTATGCAAATTGCATAAATGTTAGTTTATCTACACTTTTTTTTTTTTTTTTTGAGATCTGTGACAAAATGCTGAAATGATACTTTTATCTATATAACTGTTATTGTTAGTTTTCAGTCTGGTAGTGATATGTTGTATAATTTGTGCTGCTCTGGCAATCTTAATTGCTGTCCATTGTTCTGATTCATTATTTTTGGCAAGACAAGGTAGCATGCACCAGAGTTATGGAGAACAAGTTGAATTGAAATTTGTTTGAAATACGGTTTGTTTGCTTTGCTTTTTTTTAAAGAAATGCTTCTTTTCAATATCACTTTTTTTTTGTTTATCTGTATAGACCACTTTTGTTCATTCTGAGTTAGATATTTTATTTTTAAAAGTCATGTTCAGGTTTTATTTCCAGAAAATTTACTTTATTTTTCTTTAAGCCCAGTACAGAACTGCTTACAGAAATAACTGCTTGTCAGTAACCTTTTAAAGACTCACAGTATAATAAAATGAAACCCTTGATCCCTTAGTCTCCTCTTATATGCTTAAATACTAAGATAAATTAAAGCTTCATTATATTAATTATTCAGTACTTAAAAAGGAGGATTCAGAGGAAAGGCTTAGAAAAAATGTGTGAAGTATAAATGAACTCTGTATTAATGTTACCATTAAGCAGAAGAACAATGAATCCTAAATTGCATCTGTATAAATGCACATGCTTTCTGTGGGAAGACAGTAATTATTATGCCCAGGAGCATTCTTTATAACATCTCCTACTCAGTTACTGTCAGCATCAATTATTCCATTATGATGAAAACTTCTGAAATTATCTGAGGTTAAAGAGAAATGAAAAACCTGAATCTCTTTGCCTTAGGTTTTTCCCTGATCTAAATAGTTTTGAGGCATTGATAACTTGCAGCTCTCTTTCATAGAGACAATTAAATTTACAAACACATTGATAAACATACCTTAGAAAGGAAAGAAAATGGCAAGTCTCTTCATTTTTTAATGATGTCATTTACCATCAAGTTATAAGTGTTTCATAAGTAAGTTATTAGAGATTATCTGATTTGACATATGGTGATGTTGTCGGGGATCCCTTGTGATATCTGCATACTGAAATGGGAAGAGGAAGCATTCTCCATTTCTTTTCATTGAAAGTGTTAAGTGAGTTTATCTGATTCTCTTTTGTAATTATTTGGCATTTCTGTCATGTACCGTATAACCAAACATGAGAGAACTACTGAGAAATACTTACGTATTACATAAGTGTATATATGAATTATGTAAGTACATTTATATTTCTAATATAGTCTCATATTGGCTACAGGCTGGAAGCTGTCTGAATCCTGCCGTCAGTGGTACTTGTGCCAACCCCTGAAAATACGCCTCTTTGAATTCCTGAGTTTGAGTCAAGATTATTGATTTAATGCTTTTAGAAGAGAAAACAAGCCTAAATCAGTGAAGAAATGATTGGCTGAACATGTGAATTGCACAAGATACATGTTCATACTTGGCGCCTCAGGGAAAACACACTCTGGAGGAATTCTCCACTCAACTCCTGTGTTAATTTTGACACCACCACCACCACCCACCCTGTTCCCTAAAAAAATAATTCCTGCCACAGATACTTTCTGTTCCCTACTTAGCCACATGTAAAGAAACCTTATTTTCTGATGCTGATGTTCTTATAGTTAGACTCTGCTTTCCTGAGATGTACCAAAAAGACTTCAAGCTAAAAGGGGCAGTGCAGAGCTTTTGCTGGAGGATCTGGTGACTCCACAGTGAGTCTACACAAGTGAGCTAGACTGTCTCAGATGCATTTTTGCTTTGGATGAGGGGATCAAGGGCACCCTCGGTAAGTTTTCAGATGGCACCAAATTGAGCGGGAGTGTTGATCTGCTTGAGGGTAGGAAGGCTCTGCAGAGGAATCTGGACAGCTTGGATCGATGAGCCAAGGTTAATTGTATGAGGTTTAACAAGGCCAAGTGCCTGGTCCTGCAGTTGGGTCAGAACAACCCCAGGCAACGCTACAGGCTTGGGGAAGGAAGAGTGGCCAGAAAAGGATCTGGGGGTGCTAGCAGACAGCTGTCTGAACATGAGCCAGCAGTGTGCCCAGGTGGCCAAGAAGGCCACCAGCATCTTGGCCTGTATCAAAAATAGTGTGTCCTGCAGGAGTAGGGAAGTGATCATGCCCCTGTACTCAGCACTGGTGAGACTGCACCTCGAGTACTGTGTTCAGTTTTGGGCACCACAGTATAAGAAAGACATTGAGGTGCTGGAGCAGGTCCAGAGAAGGGCAATGAAGCTGGTGAGGGGTCTGGAGAATATGTCTTATGAGGAGTGGCTGAGGGAACTGGAACCAGAGGAGGCTGAGGGGAGACCTTATTTCTCTCTACAACTACCTGAAAGGATGTTGTAGTGAGGTGGGTGTTGGTCTCTCCTCCCAGGTGACTAGTGACAGGACAAGAGGAAAGGGTCTTAAGTTGTGCCAGGGGAGGTTTAGATTGGATATTAGGAAAAAATTCTATGCTAAAAGAGTGATGAAACATTGGAATAGACTGCTCAGGGAAGTGGCAGAGTCACCATCCCTAGAGGTGTTAAAAAAATATGTAGAGAGAGAGAGATAGAGGTAGAGAGAGAGAGAGAGAGAAACACACAAATATACTATTCCCTTAGTCTATGGGCCATGCTTCTAACATGTCTGTTGAGTTAATTTAATCCATGACTTTGGGGCTTCATCTGTCATAACAGTCTTTCAGGGCAGGAGAGATGGTGTGAGGTATCAGATTGTTGCATGCTGCATCCAGAGCTTGTGGCTGGTGTATTTGGTGTGGCCTCTGCCCACAGTCTGTGAGTTGAAGATGTCAATCTTGAGGAAGTTGCTGGGCGCCAGTTCAAGTTCCATCACCGCTAACCCACACTTGGTTTCATTAAAGTCCATCCTTCCTGATTTGGGTGATTCTTACTGTAATACCATTGATATGGCATATAGCAACTATAGTAGTGATGACATATAGAGGAAGGGTTATATAGCAAGTAACATCATAAAATTTAATTCACTGGCTGTTCTCAACCAAAATCAAATATCCTTGAGGTACACGTTGAACTTCCCCATCCTTTCACATCAAGTGCACCCAGGTCCTTGAGCAAAAGCAGTCCCCATGGATGGGTTTGCCTTTGTATGAGGCAAGACTAACCCAGACTGTCTTCCCTAACATATTCTTCACGTGCACTATGGGGACTTTATCCCCTTCTAGAGTATGTGGGAGTCTTCACTGGGCAGGATCAGCTTGATTGGCAGATCTTCTAGTATTAACTAACCAGGTGGCTTTTGTTAAATGTGTATCCCAGTGTTTGAAGGTCCCACCTCCCATTGTTCTCAGTGTAGTTTTTAACAGTCCATTGTATTGTTCAATCTTCCTGGAGGCTGTTGCATCACAGGGGATATGATACACCCACCCATGCTATTTGGTCCAGGTGTCTATGAGGTTGTTTTAGAAATGAGTCCTATTGTCCGAGTCAATTCTTTCTGGAGTGCCATGTCATCACAGCACTTGTTTTTCAAGGCCCACAGTAGTGTTCTGGGCCATGACATGGGGCAGGGATATGTTTCCAGACATCCAGTGGTTGCTTCCATCATTGTAAGCACATGGTGTTTGCCTTGATGGGTTTATGGGAGTGTGATATAGCCAATCTGTCAGGCGTCCCCATATGTATATTTCAGCTATCATCCTCTATATCACTGGGATCTTAACTGCTTGGCTTGCTTGATCACAGCACATGTTTCACATTCATGGATAACCTGTATGATAGTGTCCATGGTCAAGTCCACCCCTCGACCTGGAGCCTATCTATATGTTGCATATTTTCTTTGATGGCCTGAGGTATCAGGGGCCCACTAAGTTATAAATAATTCACCCTTATGCTCCTAGTCCAAATTGACCTGAGCCACTTCAATCTTAGCAGCCTGATCCACCTGCTGGTTTTTTGTTGTGGTTTTTTTTTTTCTTCAATGGCCCTACTCTTAGGTACATGGGCATCCATGTGACATAATTTTCCCATCTTCTCTAGCCAAGCAGCAATATCTTGCCATATTTCAGCAGCTCAGATGAGTTTGCCTCTGCACTGCCAGTTGCTCTGCTTCCATTGCTGCACCCACACCCACAGGACATTTGCCACCATCCATGACTCAGTATAGAGAGAGCGCACTGGCCATTTTTCTTATTCAGCAATATCTAGAGCCAGTTGGATGGCTTTCACTTCCACAAACTGTCTAGATTCACCCACAATGTGAAAGGACCCATCAGTGAACAGGGCATATTGCTTCTCATTTTCTGGTAGTCTATTATACAGTGGGGCGTCTTCAGCACGTGTTACCTCCTCTTCTGGCAATATTCCAAAATCTTTTCTTCTGGACAGTCTGTGATCACTTCCAGAATTCCTGCGTGACTGGGATTTTTTATTTGAGCCTGTTGTGTGATCCTCCCCTGGCGTAACTTGATGCCATTTCCTCTTGTCCTATCAGTTGTGACTTGTGAGAAGAGACCAACACCCACCTCTCTATAACCTCTTTCCAGGTAATTATAGAGAGCAATAAGGTCTCCATTCAGCCATCTTTTTCTTCAGACTAAACAACCCCAGCTCCCTCAGCCACTCCTCATAAGGCTTATTCTCAAGACTCTTCACCAGCTTCGTTCCCCTTATCTGGATCCATTCCTGCACTAGATCCCCTGTGCAGGTCCCCTGACCTTATTTGTTTTATGGCAAAACCGTCCTTCAGAAGGATGTGAACTATTTTTTTCCCTTTCTCAAAAACATCTTCTGCTGTGTTGCCCCATATGATGATGTCATCAATGTATTGCACGTATTCCGGAACTTTACCCTGTTTCAGTGCAGTCTGGATCAGTCCATGGCAAATAGTGAGGCTGTGTTTCCACCACTGGGGCAGTCGATTCCAGGTGTACTGGATGCCCCTTCAAGTGAAAGCAAACTGTGGCTTGGACTCTGTTGCTGAAGGAAGTGAGAAAAACACATTAGCAATATCAATTGTGGCATACCACTTGGCTGCCTGGAGGGGTTTCCAAGCTGTGGAGCTGTGGTGCTGAGGGCCATGGGTCAGTGGTGCCCTGGCAGTGCTGGGGGAATGGTCAGACTTGAGCTTAAGGGTCTTTTCCAACCAAAACCATTTTTTGATTCTGTTCTACGATTTTGCCTTCCTGTTCCTATGGAGTTACCCAGGAAAGAAACGTCGTTCTTTATGCAAAGGTCCTGCTGACCTGATGTGAAGCAGAACACACTGACCCTGCTTTACCTGGACCATTATCAGAATTACAATCTTCACGTTTTTAGGTCTTGCAATAAAACCCTACTTCTTATCTCTGCCAGTGTGTGTCTAGCTTATTGTTGTCCTGTGCCTGGCCATGTCTGGCTGTCACTATCAGCTTTGTTTATCACGCACTTAAGTGTTCCACAGATAAAAGTAAAGAAGCTGTCTAAGAGCTGGTTATGTTTCTGATTAATAAGCTGTTAGCTGGGTTACAGCAAAGCGCAGAGTTTATTGAACTGCAGGAAGTGCACACCATTAAACACTTACTTCTCTCACGAACCACTGGCAGAAGGCAGGGCCAATCCACTCCCTCGCGTGAATCCCGCAGTCAATCCAGACGGCTTTCTTGTAGGGCCGCGATCTTCTCCCTAACTTGGAGTGTGAAGAGCCATAGACATATCAATTGGTCTCGTGACATGAGCCAAACGCAGTAACGAGGAAAGAACTGGATGTCAGAAACACTAAAGCGTTTTGGATTTCCTTCTATACAGGAATACAAGTGGGTGGCTTTCAAAGGTATGGCCGAGACAAAGATCTGCAGGTATGCCAAGGTAAGGAAGCTGATCCGGGATTGAAATTTACAGGAAAAGTGAGATCTGTCAACTCTGCTTTTATCAGGGATTATATCCTTGAGTATCACACAGAGCAGGGTGAGGAAACACAATGCTTCTGGAATAGCCTGATGCAGAATCAGATTTTCAGCACTCTGCAAGAGCAGGTGAAAAGAAAGTACATTGAAAGTATTTCTTTGTTTTTTGTGTCACGCTGACACCCTCTAATTTGTGGTCCTAATAACGTGAGCTGAGAGCGCCCAGCCCCGGAGCGTTGGCAGTAGCTAAAGAGGAAGCATCTGTGGCACGTGCTGGGAAGGGCTCCAGAGTCCTCGGGGGTCCCTCTCCAGCACAACTGCTCTCCAAGTTCTCTATGAACACGAAACTTTCCAATTCCCTTAAATCCAAACCCTGCTAACTGGACTTGTCCTGGAATCTATCTCCGTGCATAGCCAGTCCAAGTAAAGAGCATCTGGCTTTTACTTTTCAGCTTGTTATTTTGATGTTGATTAGAGATGACATTCAGAGGCATACTGACTTGGATCTTAGCAACTCATCCTCCGGAAACCCCCTTAACCCGCGGCTCCAGTGTACAGGCTGTAACCAAAGTGACAAACTGTCTGTCCCTGATCCCAGATTTTAGTCCCATTAATGACTTTAATCTTTACCTTGAGTACAAACAGCGGTCTCCCTTCGTAGGATTCTCCAACAGAGAACATGTGAACAAGATCTGGGTGAGTTTTATTCAGGTGATGCATCCAGCTCTGGATCTGCAAAGACAGAAATAAAATTGTTGCTTCAATCTCTGCACTTCATGGGAAGCAACCATAATATTTTTTATTAATCTCCTTTATTAATCTCATTCATTAATCTCAGCTCTCAGTCCTCAGTGTGGTTTTGGATTTTCCTGCAGTTTCTTTATCTTTTTTTTTCCAGTTTTGTTTGTCTGTGCAGCAGCCTCCACGCTCAGAACTAGTGACAGTGTTTCGGTGCAGATGAAGACTATGGATGTGAGCAGATGGAAATCAAGAGGAATTACTTGCCCAGAATAGTGTCCCTTATACAGGAATTTGTACGTAAGTGATTTTAAGTCTTTGGGCCTCTTGTGCCAATACCAAGTGTTTGCTCATATTGCATATTGAAATGACTCTGTGAGACTCATCCCTCCCTGAAATCTCTTATTCCATTAAAGACCTACTTTAAAACCAAAACTTAGAAGCTGTCAGATTGTTACAGTTAAAGATAAGCTCTGAATACAAATATTACAAAAATATAAATATTTGAGAAGATGCCTAGTTTTGAAGAAGAAACATTTAGGACATTTCTGGAGGGGAACAGCCATGACTTGTAGAGAGAGTGAAACCCTGGCCTTATTAAACCCAGCAGTGTGGTGGGAAAGAGGAAGGAGATGAATTTTCACGTACTTCTTCCAGGGAGTGATACACTTCGTAGTTGTACCCAGAGAGGGCCCGGCGGTTCCTGGGTGACCTCAGTCCAGTCTGGTTTTCTACTGCTTTCTGTAGGTCTGATATGAGAATCCTGGGTGGAAAAAAGACAGCGGTACTACTGAAAAGCCAGCAGAACACACAGGCTAAAGCAGAACCACAGTCGCCTTCAGAAGAAATACTGCAGGAGTTAAACCATCCTGACTGTTACTTCATCTGTTCTCCTTGACAATAGGGTGCTTCAGGCTTCTGTGAATATATGCTGCCAAATAAACACTCCCGGTGCTTTGAAATGTAACAGTGCCTTCAAAAAACACAACCAGCTCATTAAGTGGATCAAACAGAGCGATGTAAATAAGGTAGCCAGTCTGAAGAAAAAGCCACTTTCATTTGTTTCTGGAGCAGCATTTGCTGTCTTCTATAATCCATTAACACTGAGATCACGGATCTTCAAAAACTGATTCTGGAACCATAAAAAAAAAGTCTTTTTAGGCTTAGAAAAACCTGCACGTTCTCTGTGGGGAGTTTCTGTGCTGGCGTGGAGCGTTACAGAGACCTGCGCGCCGCGGAGGCAAACCAGAAAAGGGAAGACCTTGGCAGCATTATTCTGTCTGAAACCCAACAGGCAACAGAAAATCTTCACTGTGGTTTGTTGTTTACTTTATCTACTCTGCAATCGTTGCTTGCCAGTTGTTTTAAAAATAACTCAGGAGAAAGGTGAAACAACACTCGGTGCAAATTAAATATGCCTGCATTGAAGGGAGAGCAAACTAGGGGCTTGTGGTCTTGACTTGCCAAGTGCTATAGACCCTGAGACCAGGACTATAAAGCATTCCAGCCTGCAGTCAGATTAAAGCAGTGGTTTTATCCAAGTCATTAGGACATCTAAGATGTTAAAAAAGTATTTCCTGCTTTCCTGAGTTCTGATTAGTGTAAGTACCTGCCAGGACCAAGCTCTGTTTGTTCCCTTTTACAATAACCCATTTAATTTCACAGCTCCTCATTGTTCATGTGTCTGTACTCCAGATGAGACATAATTCATTTCCTTAGGTTTCTTTTTCTATTTTCAGAACAAATTAAAAGGTGACCATTCTTATAATAAAAATGGAATTCTGCTAAGAGTTCACAGAATGTACAGTATGATTTGTGCCATCCTTTTCTGACTAAGAGATAAGTATAAATAGCCTCACGTAGGGCTTTACTCAGCAAATATTTGAGGATTTGAGTAACTCCTCAGTTGATTATTCAGATGCTTCAGCATCTCCCTGAAAAGGCTTTAATGACAGATGATTACTCTTGCCTAGTGCATTGTATTGGTACGCATGAAATGACCGACAGCCTCCAGGCCCACCACCAACGCTTTGGCGCAGCGCTATAGACGATGCGTGGCCCTTAGCGTGGCCCTGGCCCGCGTGGCTGGCGCTGGCCTTCGGGGAGCAGGGAGGTACACACTGCAGACAGGAGATGCCCTCAGAGCTCGTAAGCAGGGCCAGGCCCTGTGCCCGCCGCCCGCCCGCCCGCGCACCTCGCCCCGGGGAGAGCTCAGAGCGGGCTGCGCACTCGGCAAGGCAAGCAGCACCCTGCCCCGGGTGACGGCGGGTAACCGGGGGTGGCCTTCTGCTCTGCCACTGCAGCGGCCGTTTCCCCGGCCACCTCCACCCGCCCGCCAGTCCCATCGCTACGACGCGCGGAACGCGTGCCCGACGCGCTCGGCTCGGCGGAGAGCGAGGCCCGGGCTTACGTGTACTGGATGTTCGCTCGCTGGAGGTAGGGCAGCAGGCTGCGGGACGCGTTCTGTGGGACTCGCACGTCGGTGACCGTCCCTTCGACGATGTGGGAGGGGCTGCTGGGCTGCCACAAGTCCACCTGTAGTGCAGGAACCAACCTGTAATTCACATGCATTCAGTGTAGGTGGGGAAGGCCAGGAGCTGGCTCGCTTCAGGCTGCGGAGGCAAACACAGGGCACGGCAGGCACAGCGAAACCGTAGCGGCCGGCCCAGCTCGGCAGCTGTGCTAACGGAGCAGGCTGTGAGGAAGGACTGGGTCCAGATTCCTGCCACTCTCGCGGGAGATCTGCCCGCGGGCAGAGAGAACCGTCGCAAGAACGCGCCCGCCCGAGCAGCTCGAAACACGAGGTACCTCCGACCTCGCGCGTCTCCCCAGACTACTGCGCGTTCCCCACACATTAGCCCCTGTGGAGTCCATGAGGTTTTTTGGTTTCTGAGGTATTTTCTGAGTTCACTAGGGCAGTAAAAGAAAGGAATGCTAACAAGAGGTAGAAAGCGTAGCGTACACCAGTGTGTGAGGACCCCAGTCAACAAACCTCCTCCCAGCGCTGCTGGAGAGCCGCAGCAGACGATGGAAAGGGGTCTCAGCAACAACCCGTGTCAGGGTGACAAATACATGCAGCAGGAGCCACGGGCCTCAGAGCTATCTAAGGCTGCGAGCTGAATGTAAAGGGGGGGACTGGCGGGGACTGCCACGTTTCTTCAAGAGAATTTAAACAGAATTATTACTCCTAAGTATCTTTTGAGGTGTATGGCAATTGGGTGTGCTAGGCCGCGTTGAGGAGAGTCAGCCCTGCTCGTGAGTGCTCCCTGCCCTTGCTCGCTTCCCAGGTTTCTCGGCAGGTTTTTATAATCTCTATTTTCACAGCCCCGGCCCTCTGTGCCACGCGAGCTCTTCTGGCAACTGCTAATGCCTTGCAGCTCTGAACCCCGCTTCAGAAGAGAGCACAATCCTGCAACAGAGGGTTAGTTTCACCATTTCTCAAATGACCCTCAGTAAAAATATTCTGATTACCACAACAGCACCTGATGCTGAACTTGATGCTACCTCTTCAAGCACCTTACTCCGGTTAATCCAATTTAACTGCCTGCTGCTTTGGAAGGAGAAGAACTGAAACACAGGGCCAGCCTCTTCTACTCCTGCCCAAACCGCCACTTCCCGCTGCCACAATATGGTCCACGGCCCCGTGGGATGGTGCTGGGTGAGCGCAGCATCTTCTGGAGTCTAACACCAGGACTGGCCAAGTTCAGGAGGCTGGTAAAGCTGACAGCAGCTCTGACAGATGGTCAGTAGAAACCAGCTCGGGAATTAAATGGTGCTAAATGCTGCTTACAAATAAAGGTCCTCTCATTGCACTAACACCTTATGTTTGCTGGTTTCTCTGTAGTTTGTATTTTGAGTAATTACAGGCATCCGGTGAAATCCCTCCTACTTCAACAGGGTTGATTTCACACATGGCTCATTAGAAATGTGTATTTGACTTTTGTGATTTATCTCTAAGAATACACATCCAGGAAGGGACATTTGTTGCTCCTGGAGTAGCAGGGTATCAATCGGCTCAGCTTCAGCCATCCTGATAAAAATGCCAACCAACTGTGATACACAAGTCAAGAGCAACTGAAGTGTCTCCTGGCCAACAGCAATAGCTGAACACACAAAATGGAAACAGAACTTACAAAACAAAACAATTGAGATAGACCTGAAACTTGTGTTTGTCCTTGATAGTTACTTGGGATTAATTTTGGCAAATTTCTCCATTATCACAGTGGGGATAAACCAAGCACTACTCGCACTGTTGGTTGCAATATCACCAAGGTCTGTCATTTCCGAGGTGTTGTAACTGCCCCTCGCACTGCTGGCTGCAGGGGAGCAGCAGAGGCAGGAGCAATCTTCTCTGAAGCAGTGCAACCTGAGGTGCGTCACAGCGCTGTCCTCTGCGGGCAAACCCGCGGCATTCCCCTCCTGACATCCTCCTGGAAGTGAGACCAAAGAAATCCCCGTTTTGGAATGCAAATCACTCCCCTTCAGCCCCGTTCCCTCTTTGGGTACTTTGGTTTTATTTGACTCCTGCTTCTCCTCCTTTGCAGTGATGTAGACGAGGCATTCGGTGCAGGGCTGGGAGCTGTTACCTGCGCTGCCCAGGGCACCGCTTCAACTGCCAGCTCTGTTTTGCTTCACGTTTCTGCCACAGCATCTTATTCACACCGCAGCTTTCCGCTTGCCCTTGGCGTGACCTACTGACAGTGCACGAACACTGACAAGCAGGAGATGGATTTCAGAGCACACCCGTTTGGACTGAGCAAGTCCAACAACTGCTCGGTGTCAGCACCAGGAGACATCACCGCATCTCCCACGGACACCGAGGGCTCAACTGGAGCCCTCGCTCTTCTTCCAGCACCGGCCCTCTGGCCAGCACGCCATGGATTTCCACACGGGGCTCCGCTGGCTAACGAGTGCTGGGGACACCAACTCCGCTCCTCTCCCTGTCTGCTGTGGGGTGGTGTTATCCCCACACATTACATGTTGGCTGTTCTATAGGAACATGGACAGTGTGCCAAAATGGCTTTGTGTGGGTGGGGGGAAGGGTCTCCTGCTGCAAAATGAAGAGATGTTCAAACCCTACAGAACACCCCTGTCCTGGTGTGGCTGGGATGGAATCCTGGGCCAGCCATGGGCTGCAGGCTGTGAGGACCTGGAGAGCAGGGCTGTGTGAGGCTGCAGTGGGGACAGCAGGGAGCCCAGGCCACCCAGGGCATCAGAGGGCAGTGGGGATGGGGATGTCTCCAGGCTGGCTGGCCCCACTGGCACAGCGGCTCCATGTCTCCAGGATGAGTGTGAAGATGGGGACAGACAACAGGAGGAGCAGGGTGAGGACAGAGCACAGGATCCAGACCCCGAGGGGCATGGCTGGCCCTGGAAGAGGTGAGGGTCACAATGTGGATAAGGCAGGTCCAGGGAGAAGCAGGCAGAGCAGGGGGTAGCTGGGTGGGGTAGAAGGGTCAGGAGGGCTCGTCAGGGCCGATGCTGCCCCAAGGAACAGCTCAGCATGGCTCGTGCTGCAGGGCCTGAGCGGGGGGTGACGACAGGAGGGGTTCTGCAGGTGTAGTGTCCGCAGCTGGGTCTGAGGCCATGCCCCAGCTCATCACAGCCTCTGTTTGTGGGAAAGGTGCTGCTGTCCTGGTTTGAGTGAGGACAGAACCAATTCTGTTCTGTAATTTTACTTTTCAGCTCAGTTCTTCTAACTAACTGCACTCTCTGAAATCAGCAGCTTATTCTCACAGACAGTGTCTGTTCCTACCAGGGGTTGGTGTGCAGACCAAGGCCACTGCTGGTTCCTGTGTACCACGTTGAGGGGTGCAGAAAGTGAAAGACTGCACCTGCACGGGGGAGCGGACATGACAGGTGACCCTAATCTGACCAACGAGCTATTCCATCCCATATACATCATACTCAGCATAGAGCTGAGGGATCCAAAGGGTCTCTGGGCTCTTCTCCCCTCTTGGACTGCTTTGCCAGCTTTGCTTGGCTTGGCTCGGGTCCTCTTTTGGTTCCTTCCTCGGAGCACCCGAGGAGAACTCTGTCCGTTCTGCCTTCAATCCCAATTGGTGTGTTCCTGAACCTGGTACCAGAATCCAGCTCCTGAACGCAGCTCCCGTCTGCTGCAGGGCGCAGTCTGGGACTCCCCCGGCGCCTGCTCCACAGCATCAGTGGTGACGGTGATGTAATGACCATCCAGGGGGGTTGGGTTTGATACTGGTTTTGTATGTATTTGTAGATATTCCATTAGTAGTAGTTCTCGGGGCAGAAGCGCCGTGGCCGACTTGGCCAAGAAGCGCGCGTGCAGGGACAGCCACGTCCCTACCGCCATGCCAGGCCAGTTTGAGCTCCCCAGGGGTGCGGGGCACCACAGACCACCCTTGGGAAGCTTTGGGGGCACCGCCTATTTTTCTAAAAGCCTCCTACCCGGCTTGGCGCAAATCCTATCTCGATCTGCCCTCAAGCCACCAGTGCTGAACACACGCTTGGCGTTTTATTTTCTCCCAGGAGGCGAGCAGCTTAGAAGCGTCCACGATTGCAGCGGAGCTTTCAGGGAAGAATTTAGAGCGACTCGTGTTGGTTCTGCAAAATGTTCTGAAAAGTTGAGGCCTGCCCTGCCCTGGCAAAAGCAGTCATCTGACTGGAGGGAGCAGCACCAGAAAGCCCTACAGGCACGTTTGGGGTGGCCGTGATGCGGTCATAAATAGCAAGAGCTGGCGCTTGTAGCTACGACAGCCTCTTCTGAGGCTCCGCGGCCTCGCCCACAACCTCTCCCTCTCCCTCTCCCCCCGCCCCGCCAGGGTCGGATCCCTCCGCGCTCGGAGGGCACGGAAACTCCCCGAGCCTCGGGTCGACGAGGGCGGAGCCGCCAAGGGGGCGGGGACAAGCGAAAACGACGGGCGAGACAGCCAATCGAGGCGCGGGATGGGCCGGCGGCGATCAGGCGGCCCAATGGGCGCCGCGGAGGACCTGGCCGAGTGGCGGAAGCGCGGAGGCGACGGCGGGCGTTGTCGTGGCTGACGAGATGATTGGGGGGCGGGCCGCGGGGCCCGCTGGCGCCCCTGCTGTCTTCGGCAAGGCGCTTCCCCGCGAACGTCACGTACGAGGTAGCCGCGGCTTTGCTCTGTGCGCGGTTCCCCTTCCCCTCCCCCCGCGCTCGCAGGTCTCCCGGAGCCGAGGACCCGTTGCGCGGTGCCCGGGAGCGCGGTGGGGCGGGTGGCGGCGTTGCTGCGGGCGGCTGGAGGGACGGGGGACGGACGGGGCCTCTCTGGGTTGTGGCGCTCTCTACTGCACCATCCCTAAACATCGCGCTTCTTCGGTGCCCCTCCCCGGCTGCCGCGGCGCGTACTGGGTTGCTGGTGCTGTCCGGCTCGCCTCGGTCCCCAGCCGCACCGTGTCGCGTGTGCGCGCGCAGAGGAGGGCCTGTGACGGCGACGCGCTGGGTGGCAACCGCGGACGTTTGCCGCGTGATATCCCTTTGGCCCTGCGAGTCGTGCAAAGTTCGCTGCCGAGGGATGCGAGTGGTTCTACCTCGTGTAGGATGATAGTCTTGAAACCTTAGATTAAGCACGCGCAGTCAGTCTCCTCGGGGATTCCAGGTGTCTGTATGTGCATAGGTATGGAAACAGTGACCGGCTGAGCAGTGACCGTAAGGAGTGAGCTCCGCGTAGGAGAAATGCCCGTCTTGATGCGTCTCCTTAGAAGCGTTAGAGAGATTTCACAGCTCTGCTGCGCTAGGCTTTGGTTCTGAACCCCCAGGCTGGACTATTAAAGCAAAGAATTGCAGCTTTTCTTATTTTTCTTGAAACGAAATCTAGAAAGCGGTCACCCTGCAGGCTGCAAAAGCTTGCCAGATCTTGTTTCTGTGGTGAAGCGGGACCGTGATAACAGCGTGCTTGGAAAGGTCACGGATGCCGGTGCACCGCCACGTGCTAGGCCCTAGAGTGAGCTGCTTAGACCGTGGGGAAAAAACCAACAATGCAGCCGTTACCTACACGATGTTAACTTGAAGTTATCATCCCGTATCGCTTTGTTATTAAAATGCTGAAGATGAGCAGTTAGGGATGTCTTCTGCTTTTGAAGGTAGGTAGGGTTTCTGTGCAATGTAGAAGACGGACTCGTACTATGCACTTGCAGGCTTCCTGTGGTTATGCTTTTGTTCAATACTTGAGCTCCCTGTCCCATGGAAAATGAACGGCCGCTGATCTTTCGCTTCACTAAATTCTTTGCTGATTCAGTGAAGCCATTTGTCTCCGGCCTCTGCGTGGACCGCGTCGAATAGAAAAACCGCTTAGGAAACGATCAGCCCCGATTGAAGCGTACTGGGGGTCGCTAATCTGAAGTACTGGCCCGTGTCCTTTCCCCCACCATCTTGCATGCTGAATCCCACTTCTGGAGGGGGCTCTGTAAATGTGTTGTATGTTGTGTATAAAAGTATCGATATGGCGTAAGAAAAATCAAGGTCTCGGCTTGCGTTGGGGGTATCTGGTAATCTGCTTCTGTACGAGTTCAGTGGGGCATATGGATTTGCTGAAGCTATTACCTTTCTCTGAAGCCAATTACGTTTTAACTGTTTACTCTTCCTCCAGTGCCTTGCGTTCCGTGATCTGTCACCCCGAGCTCGGACGCTTTTCCTGGTCATGCCTAAGGAGCCAATTCTCAGGTTATCTGAAGGAGAAGATTCTGGTGAATCTGTAAGTGCTGCGGAAGCTTTCTGTAGTACGCTAAACCGTACCTGTAATTAGTTGCTAATTTGCTAGACTCTTTCCCATCCCCCCCTTTTCCCCTTGGTAGGGGTTTCATTTGGGGGTTTCTGGCGCTATAGTCTTTTGCTCATAATGGAGTTGAGCTTTTTGCCTAGAAGTAGTGATTTCAAGCAATGCTCACCCCTGGGTGTGCGCTTCTGGTGCAAAACGCAAGGTTGTTTTGGAGCGCAGTCTGCTGCCTATTGCCGTGGTTTAAGAGTAAGAGGAGTAGTACTACTTCTACTACGGAGAAGAGGGCTTGGGGTTTTGGCAGGTCAGGGGTGAGGCAGGGCAAAGCTGGTTGCTTCACTTTTTGAACCTGACTTTCATAGCTAAGACTTTGTAAACCCACTCAAAAGGCAGCCTAAAGTTCCTTTTCCACCAGAATTGCTTATGTTGCCCAAAGATCTAATGGGGGCTTTAACCCGGAGACAAACTTAGCTTTGGTGGCTGTTTTGTAGTCCATTACTGTCTAGCTTGAAAAGAATGGCGTAGCTCTTTCCCCACCCCCCACCCCCCCCATAGTGTGCATCATCGGTCTTTGTAGCTTTGCTTGGAAAACGTCAGTTGGAGGCAGGCGGGCGGGCGGGCAGACAGACAGTAATCTGAAGCGCAATGGGTGAATTCCTGGGCACTGGCTAACTGGTTTCTCTGGGTGGTTCTCTGCTCTCATTCCTTCCCTTCCTGCCCCCTCCCCTCTTTGTGCGTGGCTTTTTATTTTATTCATTTATGGTTTTGTCCTTCCTTCTCCAGCTTCTTGGGCATTTAATGATTGTTGGCAAGAAGCGTGCTGCTCGGCTGGGCCTGACCCATGGATTCCGGATGGCTGTGGATGAAGGGCCCGAGGGCGGGCAGCCTGCCTGTCGCGTACATCTACGTAGTCTGGGTGGCCGTCGGTTGGGCTGGCCGCCTGGCTAAGATGTTCGCGCCGCCGCAAGAGTTGCTGCGCGCGTACGAATCGCCACTGAATGGATTTCGTCTGTCGCCCGTCGATCTAGCCGCCGTTGACGTCTAACTTTTTGTGACGTGTGTCTGTGGAAGGTAATAAAAGCTTTGAGCAGCAGTTGCACAATAAAGATTTCGCATGGGGATATCATCTCTGTCTCGTGCGTCTTACTGAGGGAAATAGTTCTGCGAGTTAAAAGGGTGTCTCCCCAGAGTGCAAGTATGCGGAATGTTTCGGTCTCTTAACAGCGTTCTATAGATAGGTAATGATTTGCCCGGTCATTTGAAGCGTGACGCTGGAACCGCTTAGCAGCCTCCCGCGTCTCGTAGGAAGCAAACTCTTAGCTTTTTGGAAGTGGTACGCAAAGGGACATAAAGCCAGTGTAGGCTGCTGCTAAAAGTTTAGAAAATACCGCATGTGACGCTACAGGCGTGCCATGCAAGGGTGGCTTCGGCGCAGCGCAGCGTAGCGTAACGTGTTGGGAATCGTCCAACTCCTGCTGGAGCACTTTATCGATGGCTGTGTGCTAAGGCCCTGTTGATATCCCTTTTCTGGTGAGGAGGGATATGGTAGGAGAAAACAATGGGTCTGAATGGCAGCTGGGGTGCTCCCAATACCTCTTTGGTCAGTTTGGGTCAGCTGTGCTGGCTCTGTCCCCTTCCAGCCTCTTGCCCACCCCCAGATGACTGGACTGGACTGGACTGGACTGGGCTGGCGGGGGGGGTGTGGGGGGGGTGTGTTGGAGAAATAGCCTCCATGCTGCGGGTGCGCTGCTCTGCTGGTGCGTTATCGAGATCCTTCTAGCTACAAGCACAAAGCACAGCACTATGAGAGCTGCTATGGGGAAAGTTGCCTCCAACCCAGCCAGACCCCATACAGGATGTGCTGTGTGGTTGATGCCTCGCTGTCTTCCCTCTTCTGCCTCCGTTTACAGATGAAAGGGCACGATTTTATTGCGTGATAATAGCATCGTCAACTGACAGTCATAGACTCATAGAAAAATGGGGTTGGAAGAAAGCTTCCAGGTACATCACCTGTTGTACGCCCCTGTCCCAAGGCAGAATAAACTCTACCTCTGTTATTTCTGATGGAAATGCTTGTCAGCCTGATCCTAAATAATCTGAGAGGTTTGCTACCACTGATTTTCAGTCGTAGATTTTACAACGTAGAGCATTCATTTCTCCCGCAGACGCGTTCCAAGCTGCAAAAGACTTCATGATATTTGAGACAGGAAATGTTTTACCTCTGACGCTTCAGGTGCCATTCTCTCGAAAAAGAAACAAAATCCATCGCTCAATAACTCGAAGCAGGATTGGCCAAAGGCAACGTAAGGGTTTTAAATGTAATCGCCTTTCCTGCTTTGTTAGGCCTCTAGCTTCACTATAGTCTAGTTCTGTGTTTAATTGCAATTACCTTCAAGGTTTACCAAAGTGTTGGGTGCAGTGAGAAATTACTAAACACTTTGACGATTTGAAATTCGCTAAATACAAGTCTTTTGCGGCTATGTTCCTCATAAAGAAACTGGATTCGTTAGCAGGAGAAATAATGTTTATTAATAGATCCAATAGTGCTGGCCTAAGGATCACAGCTGTGACTGAATGAATGGAATCATTGGAAGAAGCGGAATAAAAGCCCGTATTCTATGCAAACTAAGAGAAACTTTGCCGTTTACACGGTTAGCCAAAAACGTACGTGGAAGTTGCCTACTTGACAAAAAAATGCTGTTGCCCTTTGTCCTGGTTTGGGTGAGAACAGAACTAATTCTGTTCAGTGATTTTACTTTTCAGCGCAGTTCTTTTAACCAACTGCACTTTCTGAAGTCAGCAGCCTGTTCTCACAGACAGCGTCTGCTTCTAGCAGTGATAACACCCCATGTTTAGAGTTACTACCGAGGATGGGTGTGCAGACCAAGGCCGCTGCTGGATCTTGTGGACCACGTTGGGGGGTGCAGAAAAGCAAAAGGCTGCACCTGCAGGGAGGAGCGGACAGGACAGGTGACCCTAAACTGACCAATGAGGGATTCCATCCCATATACTGTGGATGCTGAAAAGCTGCTAGCAGAGGGATTTTCTCAGGTTCTCACAATATTCGGTGAGAGTCCTGCCTTCCTCACGCATGTTATGAAAAACAGTAGGATGGTTTTTGTAAGCTGGACCAACACCTGGTGTTTTGCTAAGTTCTGTTTATGGTACACATCTGCAACTAGAGCAGGTTGCTCAGAGCCCCAGCCAACCTCACCTGGAATGGTTCCAGGGATGGGGCATCAACCACGTCTCTGGGCAACCTGGGACAGGCTCTCACCGCCCTCATTGTAATAAGCGTCTTCCTTTTCTCCAGTCTAAATCTCCCCTCTTTTAGTTTAAAACTTTTACTCCTCGTCCTATCACTAATATGATTGGAGTGTACCTGAGAAAGAGCCCTCCCAATCTTTCTTATGGGCCCCCTTTAAGTACTAGAAAGCTGCAATAAAGTGCCTCTGGAGCCTTCTCTTCTCCAGGCTGAACACCCCCAGCTCTCCCAGCCTGGCCTCCCAGCAGAGGGATTCCAGCCCTCCCAGCATTGCTGGGGCTTCTCTGGCCCCGCTCCAACAGGTCCTGTCTCTGCTGTGCTGAGGACTCCCAAGCTGGCCCCAGCACTGCAATACTGGATTCAAGGGAAGAACAGGCAACATGGGAAACTATTTGGCCCATTTGTGCAGAGAGCCACCAGCCTCATCAGCCTTGCACAATACACCACTGTCCAGGGAAAATGGGGGATGTGAAGGGGTGATGCCAGCAGTGAGATGGGACAAGGTGACAGGCAGAGACCTTCTAGAGCAACGAGAGCTCTGTGAGAGGCACCCAGGCTCCCTGCAACATGATGGGAGGGCACAGAGGGACAGCAAGTACTAGCCACAGCAGTGAGGTGCCCAGCACCAGGTCAAGAGCAGTTAACCATTGAGAAAAGGATGTGGGGGGAAATCCAAAGGAGCCATCCATGTGTGGTCACTACTAAACCACATCCCTCAGCACCCCATCTCCACAGCTTTGAAACCCCTCCAAGGATCATGGGGACTCCATCACCACCCTGGGCAGCCTGGGACAGGCCTGGAGAACCCTCAAGGGGAACAAATTGTTCCTCAGCTCCAACTTAAGCTTCCCCTGGTCCAACTTGAGGCAGTTTCCTCTTGTCCCATCACTTGTTCCTTGGGAGAAGAGACCAACCCAACCTGGCTTCAACCTTCTTTTCATAAATGACAGTTTACTTCCTATTCAAAACCAAAGAACACATTGAAACATGGCAGGTAAAATAAGCCAGAGCAGGAGGTACAAAGCTACGACTGCTGGGCAGGGCTTGTATTGAAAAGCTCCTGGGAGCTCTATAAATACACTTTGGGGATAATACTATCTCAAGTGTCTCATTATGAGGCATCACCACGTATCAATAGTGTGTTTTTCCTCTTCTGATTGAGCTGGTTTGATGCAATGACAAAATTGATCTTTAAATATTCAAAACTCAGTGATTATTGCACTTTTCTGAGAAGCATGCTCTTTTTTTTTTTTCCTTAATTTTTCCTAGTACTGATAACATTTACATTTTCCTTTGGAAGAGAAAGATTTGTCTTCATTGCTTCTGTTTGTAATTTGCTTTATTTTATCTCTTTCAACACTGAGCACAGCCAGGAAGAAATATTTGCATGTTAATGCAAATCAAAGTGCGAAAGCAATCAAATCAAACACAAAGTAAAATCATCTCTGGAATTAATGAAATTCTTCTTCCCTTCTTACAACATTAATTCAGTGCTTTCTCTTTTCCTCCACCACTGACCAGCTGCTAATTCTTCCCTTAACCAGGACTAGCAAGAAAAAGAAACCGTCAGGAATTCAATGTTGTATTGTGCATTCAAAAAGAAAAAAAAAAAGAAAGAAATAATTTATAGAATTTATATTTCTGATCTGTAAGAACTTGTTTGCTTTAATTGACAAACTAAGATCATACCCTAGTTCTTCTAGAATTAAAACCCTCCAGGTAGGTGTTGTCTCTATAACTTCAAAGCAGAAATTTAAGAGAGGAAGGTAAAAAACCCAAACCATTACAAGTGCTATTGCACCCAGCCGGAGCTGGTTTTATATGGCCGTTTACAAAGCAATCAGGTCACAAATAACTCCGACTAACCTCAAACCTACTTTCAGGAGGGGAATAGCTGCAAACGTGCTCGGGCCTCAAGGGATACCGACTGCAAGGGCAGGCAGCCTGGCAAAGCCAGCTCAGAAACCCAGGATTAAGTGGGATCTGCGAAAAGCAGTACTTTTTTGGCCAGTGCATTACAAAGTATGATGTCAGAAGCCATTATTCTTGAATTTTATTTAAAAAAAAATAAATTAAAAAAAATGAACCTCAAGTGATTTTCATGGTGGACATTTGGCTTTAATAAGGCTGCTTAAGATTAGATATTAAGTTGTACAACTTGTGTCCTCAGCCGGGGCAATTTCATTACTTTCTCCTTTAAAAAGTGGCTTTAGTAACTAAGCTTTTAAATTGTTTCCCCCCTAATAAATAAATGAAGCTAAAAGGTACTTGTCAGCACTGCAGAGCTGGAGTCAGTCCCACAGTGAACATTAAGGGTACGGATGAGATCGAGCCAACTAAACACTTAAAGCAAAGGTTTTTCCCCTATTATTTGGTGCAATTTCAAAATTGAGGCTCAGTAATGTGATTTTAATGCCAGCTGAACGAGGTCAGACAAAGAAGAAATTACGTCAGCAACAGCAGGCAAATTCTCACCCATTTAATGTCTGCAAATGAGAGCAGAAGTCGCTAATGTCGCTGTAAGCACAGGACAAACCAAGAGCAAATCACAACACCAAACTTGTGAGAAGAACTAAAATACAGTGATGTTTGGTATTATTTCTTATAGGTACATTATGAAGGAAGGATGTCAGGAGACCCACCTGTTCCTTAAGTAAAAAGGTAATTTAATGATAATTTTGCAGAACTGTGGAGTGGTTTGGGTTGGAAGGGACCTTAATGATCATCCAGTTCCAATCCTGCTGTCATGGGCAGGGACATCTTCACCAGATCAGGCAGCTCAAAACCCCATCCAATCCGGTCTTGAATACTTCCAGGGTTGAGGCATTCACAATTTCCCTGGGCAACCTGGGCCAGTGTCTCACCACCCTCACAGTGAAAAGCTTCTTCCTTACATCAAATCTGTATCTCCTCCTCCATCACCCCTTGTTCTATCACTACAGGCCCTTGTAAAACCTCCCTCTCCAGCTTTCTTGTAGGCCCCTTTAAGTACTGAAAGGCTGCAATAAAATCTCTCTGGAGCCTTCTCTCTTCTAATGGAAGGATAAAAGCGACAGTTGTGGCCATTAAAGCAACTCTTCCAGTTTCAAGAGAGTGAAGTTGCCCTCCCCATTTCCAACAGCAAGTTTCCAAAACATAAATTCCTGAGGTCACACACTACCATGGCACAGACCCAACAGGTCGTGCAGCCACACTCAAGGTTGCCCAACTACTGAAGACATCAGTCCCCAGCAGTGGCAGAAAAAGAGTTCAACTCAGGTAACCAAACCCAATGCAACCTCCTAAGGGCCAGCCTGGTCCAGCTCCTAAACCAGTTGGCCCCTGTTTGTGTGTGGAAATGAGAAGAAAACACAAGAGGGGTTGACAGAAACTAAGTGGGACATGGGTGTTATGTCACCACACAGAAGAACAGTGGACTGGGCTGTGGTCCATCCTCCTCAGACGAGAAATACAGTTCTAACTGAAGGATCTTGTCATCTTATCACCTTTAATCCAGTTAGTTGATGTATTCATGTGTTCTCTTTCTCTCAAAACACACTGCCCAGGCCTTCCATCAGTTGATGCCAACTGCCAAACCACTTTATTTCCTTCCACAGCGCAGCTGCTGCCTCTACCAAGGGGGAAAACATGTATATGACTAATAAATGATTTTATACCTTCATTTTACTTGGAGATATTGGGTCCAAAATAGTCAAGACTTCTTAATAGTGTACCTCTTTTGGTGTCATGTCCCCCCCTTTATTCATAGCTTTCTTTTTCTTTCGGGTTAAATAGGCCACGAATAATTACATCTTCACAACCTGCACTGCTTGAAACCATGAATCATTTCTGCTCTTTTCCATTCCCTATCTCTAATTTAGCACTTTCCTCCTCTAACAGGGCTACAGGAGTGATGAGAACACTGCAGACCCCATTTGTGTGTGACACAGCCACCTCTCCAACCTCATGTTCTAGATTTTGCTTTCCCTTTTAATTGCTGCCATAAACTCTGCAACAGGTCTCTCAAGCACAGCAAAGCATCTCTCCTCTAGATGATCCTCCAGTGACAGGCAGAAAACAATCCAAGAGCTGTCTTGGGCATAGGGTTAGGGATCTCCTCCACCTTTACAAGGGGCAGGCAGCACTGCAGCTCTCCAACTCCCAGTCCTCAAGGGAAGCAACCATGGGGGCAGGTCACACAAGCCCACCAGGACTTTGAGTTGCAGCAAAGGTCTGTAGCATCCTTTAAGTCAAAGGAGGGGATCCTGCCCCTCTGCTCCCAGGGCTCTGCAGTGCTGGGTCCAGCTCTGGAGTCCTCAGCACAGCAGAGACAGAGACCTGTTGGAGTGGGGCCAGAGAAGCCCCAGCAATACTGGAAGGGCAGGAACCCCTCTGCTGGGAGGCCAGGCTGGGAGAGCTGGGGGTGTTCGGCCTGCAGAGGAGAAGGCTCTGGGGAGACCTTCCGGTGGCCTCTCAGGACTTCAAGGGGCCTGTCAGAAAGATGGGGAGGGACTTCTGAGCAGGGCCTGTTGGGACAAGACAAGGGGTGAGGGGTTTAAATTAAAATAGGAGAAATTCAGACTGTATAGAAGGATGAAATTTTTTCCACTGAGGGTGGCGAGAGCCTGTCCCAGGTTGTCCAGAGAGGTGGTCGCTGCCCCATCCCTGACACCATTGCAGGTGAGGTTGTCCAGGGCTCTGAGCAGCCTGCCCTAGTTGCAGGTGTCCCTGCTCCCTGCAGGGGGTTGCGCTAGACCTTTAGAAGTCCGTTCCAACCCAAACCACTCTACAATTCTATCCCAGGCAGGCAGGGGCTGGTGGCTCCGGCACACAGCCACACTCAGCCTTGGCACAACACCCACCTCCCTCTTTCCTCATCTTCTCAAAGCATGGCTGCAAGGTGCCAGAGAGCTCAGACTAATAGCTTGTGAAATCCGTCTCAAATCTTCCTGGAACAAGAGGAAAAAACACAACCAGACAAACCCCCACTGTCCTGATAATTTAATATACCCCTTGGATAGCCTAGGTTTCCTCACTGCCTCCTGACTAATCCTGAGTCCCAGCTTCTTCAGGGTAGAGTTTGAAGGTCTGCGGAGAAGGCAAACCTGTGTTCAGTCTTAAGTATTTCAATATTCTCCATCTGATTCAGTTTCAACAAAAAAATAGAAGTTCCTTGGATGAATTAACTCCACCTTGAACATATGAAAACTTTATTTATTCTTTTTCTTGTTCTTTGTCTCTGTTTTATGACATTTATCATCAGGGCACTGGAGATATGAGATGATGGCTATCAAATGCTCTTCTGTATAAATTAGGTCAAAATGTGTTGTCACTTCTGATAATAGGAATAAATAGCAATTAAGTTGTCTTTCCCGAGGGATTAAATACTACAACAACTGAAATATTAAGAAAACAGTTAAAAAAAAAAAAAAAAAAAAAAAGGAGACAGAACCCCACATACTTAGAATCACAAAATGGTAGAGGTTGGAAGGGATCTCTGGAGATCATTGTGACAAACCCCCTGCCAGACCAGGATCACCCAGGGCAGGCCACACAGGAACAGATCCTTCTTTACAGAAGCATTATATGTTAGAAAACTATTCTGTTGATGGGATATTAATCCCCAGTACACATTTCCAAGTTCACTACTTCTCCAAAGAGCTCCACAAGTAGCTTTCTAATTCTGATTTTACAGCCTAACATGCTGCTTTCTAACTGGCCACCTCTGATAGAGTGACAGCACCTCTTAAGAACCAACCACGAACTATTCCAGGATCACATCCTGGCCATCCTGGTTTCATGTCTTTTTAGCCTCGTGCCATTTCATGAAAGGATTATTGCAGCTTCGAGACAGGCACTGCGTTGCAGGTGGCCACTCGCACACTGACCCTAGCGAGCAGCTCTAGATAATCATCAACATAAGCAATGCCGATCACAACTCCTCCTCCGTGCCCTTCATCCATGCTGCAAGGGCATTCAAGGAAAGGAACGGGAGCCTGATCTTGAATTTAAACACTAGATGGAGCCCACTTCCCAAGACTGGAAAATAATTTTCAAAAAAAAAAAAAAAAAAGCTCTCCTTGCAGCAAATTCTTCCCAGCTTATGGCAGTAACGGGTCGTACAGAAACACGCTGGGACTCAAAACAGCTGCTGTGACTGTCCTGGCTGCAAGAACATCTATTAACCAGCAATCAGCGCTCTGCATAAAGAAACTTTGTGGCTTTAACCATAAAAAAAAAAAATAAAATATTATATTCCTCTACACATACATTAGCTTTGTTTAAAAGATAAACCTGGGATAAACCAGGTGCATATGGATTTTTGAAGTGCCGTATGACAACCGGAATGCTGAGTTGAGAGCAGTGCAACTGACTCTGTATTGTGATGACAAGCTCTACCAATGCCAACTACACTGGAATTATGGACACAAATTTGTATTAAATAAGAAGAACCCTTTTTCAGTTGGTTTGAATCAGTTCTCACAAGAAACCTCTCTCTCTCTCTCTCTCGTGCAAGAATCCATGCGTTTAACCAGAGATAAGTGAGCTTTGGTGTTAAAAATAGGCTGCAACAACATCAAACCCATCAAAGCTCAGTACAACTATTCTGGTAAGAAAGAAAGAAAAAAAAAAAAAAAAAAAAAAAAAAACCCAGAAAAGGGCAAATTTGAAAAGATGAAACTTGAGCGGCCTAACAGAAAGGGAATAAATCATGTAATTCTGGAACAGACTCCCCAGAGGGGTTGTGGAGTCTCCTTCTCTGGAGACTTTCAAGACCTGTCTGGATGCATTTCTGACTGATCTGCTCTAGTTCTGTCCTGCGCTGGCAGGGATGTTGGACTCGATGATCTTCAGAGGTCCCTTCCAACCCCTAACATTCTGTGATTCTGTGATTTTTCTCAGTGTACTGATCTAGCAGAATCACACTACCAGTATTGTGTTTTTAACTAGAACCTAAGTGTGGAACATGAATGACACAAGGAAAAATACTAGTGCAAATAGCTTGCAGCATAAAATGCATCCTGTTTAATGGGGTAGAGAGAGATGAATTTAAGACTGTAATGTGTGCTATAAATAGGCTTCTAGCCCTTTTGAACATTTTGGGTTTTGGTAAATATAAATAAAAATACATTGTAATAGTCTTTTTAGGCAAATGAGATTAAAGAGAAACCTCACTTTCACAGTTTTGTATGGATGTTAGTGTGTTAAATTATTTACAACTTGGCCATCTTCTTGAGAAGATGGAAGAATATCTTCCTGGGCTTTCAGAGTATACAGTCTTGTCATTTGTTGTTGTCAGCTGAAAGTGTTCACATTACAAACTGAATGGAACATATGAACTGAAAATTTCCCTTCTATCTTGGGCTCTTCTACCACTTTAAAATTACTAAAGTGATATTATTCCATGACTTTTTTTTCCAGCTCTTATGAAAAAACTTAATCATAAAGCTGTCTTGATTTTTCAAGTTTTAACTTTCAAACCAAAATGTTTTGGAGGTAAATGCGGAGGTAAAAGTTCTAAAACTCCTTTATGTCTTGAATACGGTTCTTCTACCTCACTGCTAAACTATTTATGTTCCTTTATTACCATCAGTGAAAAACTTTTGAAACCTTTTGGTTTTCATTTTGAAATATATTCATAACTGTAATTCAAAGCATTTTTTCAAGTCACGCATACAGAAACTTGTGGCACATTCCAGCAGCCTTAGGCCTGTGTTCCTCTAACTCTTGGGTGGATCCAGCCTGTCTTGAAGCTAATCACCCATCTGGGCAGTTTAGTTTTGGATTTCAGTAGGCAGTATCCTGTCTTTTAGACTGTTGTGAGACAGGTTAATTTTACAGAAGTGATGATGTATTGCTGCAATAGTAATCCTGTTCAGTACGAGAGGAACCATAGATTCAGAATCCTGGTACATGCGCTTCTCTGAGGAGGCACTGGAGTGAGGCTACTATCTCCAGGCTTATGACTGCACACCTCTAAGTCAGAATCCCACCTAGATGTAGCGAAACCACAGAACCATCGGCACCTTGGTGGGCTCGAGATAGCAGCCCACCCAACCTACCCTGGAGTGAAGTGCCGCTTGTGGTCAGGACCGGAGGGGTGAACAGATGCAGTGCTCCCTCTCCCCTGTATTGTACCTCATGATTGTGGGGCACTTAGTGCTAAATCACTCGTAGATGACCCGATTCTCTGTCAGGGTTATGTACCTAGAAGAGCTTCTCAGTTCTGGCGATCTATTAAGAATCAGCCCTCAACACAAGCTTTTATAAAGAATAAAAAAGCAACAAATTTAAAAATTGTACCCATTTTTTAAAAGGGTGTAAAGGAAGACCCTGGGAACTACTGACCTGACAGCTTTACCTCTGTGCCTGGGAAGATCATGGAACAGATCCTCCTATATGCTATGCTAAGGCACATGGAGGACAGGGAGGGGATTTGAGAGAGCCAGCATGGCTTCACCAAGGGCAAGTCCTGCTTGACCAACCCAGTGTCCTTCTATGACAGAGGGACTACATCAGTGGAAAAGGGAAGAGCTATGAATGTTGTCTATCTGGACTTCTGTAAGGCCTTTGACATGGTCCCCCACAACATCCTTCTCTCTAAATTGGAGAGATATGGATTTGATGGGTGGACTATTTGGTGGATAAAGAATTGGTTGGATGGTTACATCCAGAGGGTAGCAGTCAATGGCTCAAGGTCCAAATGGAGATCAGTGACAAGTGGTGTCCCTCAGGGTTCGATATTGCGACCAGTGCTGTTTAATATCTTCATCAATGACATAGACAGTGGGATCGAGTGCACCTTCAGAAAATGTGCAGATGACACAAAGCTGAGTGGTGCAGTTGACACATCTGAGGGACAGGAAGCCATTCAGAGGGACCTGGACAAGCTTGAGAAATGGGTCCATGTGAACCTCATGAGGTTCAACAAGACCAAGTGCAAGGTCCTGCACCTGGGTCAGGGCAATATCAATACTGGCTGGGGGACGAAGGGACTGAGAGCAGCCCTGCAGAAAAAGACTTGGGTGTTCTGGTGCATGAAAAACTGGACATGAGCCAGCAATGTGCGCTCACAGCCCAGAAAGACAACCGTATCTTGGGCTGCATAAAGAGACGTGTGGACAGCAGGACAAGGGAGGTGATTCTGCCCCTCTACTCTGCTCTGGTGAGACCTCACCTGGACTACTGTATCCAGATCTGGAGTTCTCAGCACAAGAAGGACATGGTCCAGAGGAGGGCCACAAAATTGTTCGGAGGGATGGAACACTTCTATGAAGAAAGCCTGAGAGAGTTGGATTGTTCAGCCTGGAGAAGAGAAGGCTCTGGGAAGACCTTATGTCAGCCTTTCTATACTTAAAGGATGTTTATAAGAAAGATGGGGACAATTTTTAGCAGGGCCTGTAGCAATAGGACAAGGGGCAATGGGTTTAAATTAAAAGATGGTAGATTCAGCGTACTATAAGGAAGAAATTTTTTACATTGAGAAACACTGGCACAGGTTGCCCAGAAAGGTGGTAGATGCCCCATCCCTGGAAACATTCAAGGTCAGGTTGGATGGGTCTCTGAGACACCTGATCTAGCTGAAGATGCCCCTGCTCATTGCAGGGGGGTTGCACTCTATGACCTTTAAAGAACCCTTCCAACTCAAACTATTTGATGATTCTATGTTTTTAATCCATGTATTGCTTCCTGGCACCTGAGGACTCCCAGCTTCGTGACAGTGAGCATATATATATATATATATAGAGAGAGAGAGAGAGAGAGAGAACAGTAATGGGAATCATATTGGTATTGACTCTGGCACAAGCAGCAACTTTAAATAAAAACGTCAAAATATCAAAAACCTTTTCCAACTGCAACTATGCAGGCCAAATCTCCACTCCTGCTTCTTCCCACTGCACCTGCACCTTTTTCCAAAAGTTACAGTCCATCCCTAGCTGCTAGCTCTTGCTCTTATGCAATGTCTCCTTAACTTTTTTCTGTGAAAATGATTTGGAATAGCAAAGAAACGCTATGGAAATTGTTCAAATTAAGCCATCTTGTTTGACTGATACAGACTGAGGTGTGGAAAGTCCATAATCTCTAACAGGGAAGCAGGATGGAGATACCTCTTCCACTGGTTTATGTGCAACCAGAAGAAGATGTGTGAAGACAATTTATAAGACACCCAACAAAATGACAGGTCTACATGAAATATCCTGAGACTCTCTAAATTCAGACTGCTTTGGATGAAGAGTGAAAGTGAATACAATCAGAAAAAGAAGATTTTTATTTCTTTCTTTGTATAATGACTTATTAAGGACCCATTTCACCATGGCTTTTAAGCACTCATCTACTGAATTTCTAATCAAACTACTGAAAAATACATTGCTCATGTGGGCAAACAATTCATGTGCACATATAAAAATTTTAAGCACATAACAGGTATGCATGAGGGATTTTTGGATAAGTGTCTAACTGAAAAAAACCCACATCCAAATAAAATTACAAGCCCTTAGAAGCTTCACCAGATACATGCATGCACAAATTCTGCAATCAAATTTTGTGACACAACTGCCTCTTTAGTATACATTAGAATCATAGAATCATAGAATCATAGAATCATAGAATGGTAGGGGTTGGAAGGGACCTCTGGAGATCATCGAGTCCAACCCCTCTGCCAGTGCAGGAAAACCCAGGGCAGGCCACACAGGAACAGATCCAGGTGGGTCTTGAAAGTCTCTTGAGAAGGAGACTCCACAACCTCTCTGGTTGCAATCATCACACCCAGATGCACCGTTATCACCGGAGATAAGGGTCATGTTGATGAGGGGTAAAAATGCACTGTCAAAGTACCCTAGAAAGACAACGGTATCCTGGGCTGCATCAAAACAAGCGAGACGACCAGGTTGAGGGAGGTGATTCTGCCCCTCTACTCTGCTCTGGTGGGACCCCACATGGACTACTGTGTTCAGCTCTAGGGCCCACAACAGAAGAAAGGCATAGACCTGTTGGGCGAGTCCAGAGTGCCACAAAAATAGTCAGAGGGTTGGAACACCTCTCCTATGAGTAAAGGCTGAGAGAGTTGGATTGTTCAGCCTGGAGAAGAGAAGGCTCCAGGGAGACCTTATTGCAACCTTTCAATATATAAAGGAGGCTTATAAGAAAGACAGAGAGAGACTTTTAACCAAGGCCTATAGAGACAGGACAAGGGGTAATGGTTTTAAACTAAAAAAGGGTAGATTCAGGCTAGATATAAGGCAGAAATTTCTTCTGATCACAACCCTCTGAGCTCTATTGTTCAGCCAGTTCTCAATCCACCTCACTGTCTGCTCATCTAACCCACAGTTCCTAAGCTTCCCTACGAGGATATTATGTGAGACAGTGTCAGAAGTCTGTGTCAGTCTGTCAGTGTCAGTTCAAGAGAGACAGATATCTACTTGAGAGAGTCCAATGGAGGCCTACAAGGATGATGAAGGGGCAGGAACTCCTGCCTTACGAGGAAAGGCTGAGAGACCTAGGGCTTTTTAGTCTGGAGAGGAGAAGACTGAGAGGGCATCTAGTTAATGTCTATAAATACATGAGGGCTGGGAGTCAACAAGGCAGGGACAACCTCTTTTCAATTTTACCCTGTGATAAGACAAGGGGCAATGGATCCAAGCTAGAGTACAGGAAGTTCCACCTCAACATGAGGAAGATCTTTACTGTGAGGGTGATGGAGCACTGGAACAGACTCCCCAGAGAGGTTGTGGAGTCTCCTTCTCTGGAGACTTTCAAGACCTGCTGGATGCATTTCTGACTGATCTGCCCTAGTTTTGGTCCTGGTCTGGCAGAGGAGTTGCATTCAATGACCTTCAGAGGTCCCTTCCAACCCCTACCATTCCATGATTCTGTGAAAATTTTCATAGGTTCTTACCAGAATCTTTAACTAGATGAAGGGGTGTCAAAATTACAGTATTCTTGTTCTAGTTCAGATATAACCTTAAGATTTCCAAGGAAGTAGTGGAAGATCTTGGTGAAGAAACCCTTACTGTATTTCTGAAGGAGTTTGAAATTAATTGCAGCATTTGGATTCTAACATTGCTAATTTAATTAATCTGAACATAAAACTAAATCAAATTCTTCTCTTGATCGTAGTCACTAGCAACAATCTTAAAAGCCTCATGAAGTTCTCACAGTTAGTAATTTACAAGCCCAAGTGTTAAAATATTTTTCAAGTGGTAAAAATCTATTTACAGTTTAACACAAATCTGCAATGACAGAAACAGACTTAAAAACATTTCAGTTTTGAATAAACATAAGAAAGAATTTACAACAAAATCTTCCCCCACAACAATTATTGTAGCTAACATCAATAATCCAAATTACTGTTCTGTCTATATAGACAGTATTATCAATAAACATTTTCATAAACATATACAAGCATGAACATACAATCAGGATTTCAGAAAAAATACCAGTATCCTGGATTTTTTTTTTCAATCTGATCTTAATCTAACATCTTCAAACATATTTTGTTCAGTAATTAAACAAATAAATATGATATGGACACATAAGAAAGCATACTATTATTTCTCAAGATAGCTAAACCAGTCAGTATCTAAATGACAAATACGAGCACTGCTGGACTGCTTCTTAGTGCTACTCCAGTTGATATATGCCACTAAAACTACTTTATCAAGCTTATATGGAGCAGAATAGAGTGTACAATAGCAGAGCTGGAGCTAGAAAAATCAAAGAGCTCTGTCTATATTCAGCCAGTATAACCTAGGAGGGACTTGGAACTGTTTTAAACAGCAATGATGCCAGCCCCAGAGTCAGGGATGCCTTTTTCATTCCAGTGCGCTTCCTCATCATGCATATTGTTCAATAGCATGTGACTGACAAGTTGCACACCAGGAAACAGGTATCAAAAGGCATATTTGACCACAGTATATAACATGGAAACAAACAAACAAAACCCATCCCCTCCCAATCCTTCCTGAAGAGCGTCTGGAAACCAATATGGATTTTTAATAAACTGAATTGCTAATCTCTCTACATGTCTACAATAAGTTCACAAGAAGGTAGGATAAATCAATGTATTATTTTTAAATTAAACTAATCCTTCTTCTATTTTACATACATCACGGGTTTTAAGAGATTTATAGCAAGTTTCATGTCCTAGTACCTGGTTCTGAAGAATGATGCTCAATATTAGTATTGTAAACAATGACATTTTTTTCTGCAATATTATTTTTATATAGTGATATAGTTTGCATTACTGAAGAGAATGTTATACAAACATGAACACGCTAAAATTTTCATTTAATTTTCAAGTGAAAAAAGTGGCTGTACTTAAACCCTGAAGAATCCCCTAGTTTCAGTCAACCACTGCAATAAACAGTGAGTGCATTTAAAAAAAAAAAAGAAGGTCTTTAAATCCTCACCTAAGAAGCATACACATGCACAGAACTCCTTCTCACAGAATCACAGAATAGCAGAAGGTTAAGGGGTGGAAGGGAACTCGAATGATCATCTAGTCCAACCCCACTGCCAGAGCTTCCAAGCCATGGAGCTGGGGTGCTGAGGGACATGGGGTAGTGGTGACCTGGCAGTGCTGGGTTAATGGTTGGACTGGATGATCTGAAAGGTCTCTTCCAGCCAAAACAATTCTCTGATTTCATGATTCTACAGTACATTTTGCTTTGTAGCACTGCTCTGTGGTGTTAGCCCTCACCGTGGTGTTAACACCAGTCACAGCTGGGGTTCTCCTCCTTGAGCTACAATTAGCAGTTGCAAAAATATTTCAGTCACCTGAACAACTTGGTCAGTTTTGTTTGCTATTTCTTTTCAACATGTTGCTGTCTGCTTAGCAACAGCTTGTTTGGGCACTATCTCTGCTTTGCCTTCATCCACAGGGAGTAATTAGAATGACAAACTCCAGTACGAGTAAGGACCTGTGGCTACCTGGATCTTCAGACTCATGCACCTGATGTCCTCCTAACAGCCTTGACATTTGAGAGCTGTTACATCACTGCCTTTCACACGGACAAACCCTGAGTCCCTCGATTTTACAGGTGTAGTTTCACCATAAGCCTCCTACCATTTGGCCTCAGCACTAATTTGCAGCATTTTCCCTGTAAGTGAAAATAACACGGCAGAGTTTTCATGTGTGTTCAGACTCTTTAACTTCTGTGTTGCAATTGCCAATAAACATGCTGTGAGCACGGTTGTTTTTTATGACAGGCACTCCTGGCTACATTATCACTTCCTGAGTAGCAGTGTACAAACCGTACTTGTTTTATTGTAAGCAGCTGGAAATTATACTCTCAAAATGCTTCTCCCCAGGCTGAACAAGCCCAGGTGCCTCAGCTGCTCCTCACCACACTTGTGCTCCAGCCCCTTCCCCAGCTCTTTCTCTGGCCACACTCCAGCCCCTCAGTGTCCTTCTGGGGCCCCAAACTGAACTCAGTATTTGAGGTGAGGCCTCCCTCCTATGGTACTAATTCTGGAAACAACTATAACTCAAAATGTTTGTCTTCCTCATTTAGGGTTTGATCACCCCCTAAGCTGATGCTCTGGCCTGGACACAGCATGAATTCCCACTACAGAAGGGACCAGTCTATGACTCTTGGTCTGTCTGTGGCTACCAAATCCCAAACTGTGGCTCCTGTGTCAGAGGTACATCACACAAGCAATGGAATTGTTTAGCTACTCACTAATTTGAATCTTCAGCATTGGAAAACCAAGTAAGGCTGACACTACAGGACTTACAGTCTCAAAGGAGTGGGAAAACAACCTGAAAAGCCACCATCGTTCAGCTGTTCCTGAAGCTCTTGGTCCCCTTTTGGTGCATCTCCAGTGGGTCTCTGATTAGGCTGTGTGGCTCACAAGCCAGAGGTGTTTGGCCCTCTCTCACACACTCAAACCTAAGCACATTCTCAAGTACTCTGAAGTGGCAGCAGAGTGTTGGGCACTACACATAAGCTCTTAAAAGCAGGAGAACAATAGGCAGTTTTGTTGATAACATGAAATGGAGTTTCTTTTAAAGACTGAAACTTAGCAATTAAACCAACCACTTTTTAGGCACAAACTCATGGAGACAAACAATGACCGATGAAAAATCACTTGCTGAGAAGCAACATAAATACTCATGTTCCATCAAATCTAGGAAATTGCTGTTTATTGGCGTTTGCATTTCTAAAGAACTACTGTTGATAATCTTTGTGTTGGGTTTTGGTTTGTTTTGTTTTTTAAACCAGGAAAAAGAGAAGAATGGCCATAGTAGCCTAATGATGCCTGGCTGCTGAAAGCTTACTCCAGCTCTGGGTCTACACAACAGAAAAGGAAAAAATCCCCAAGTGTTGGATCTTCTGCAGAGCAATTTGTTGGAGAACTTCAGGAACTACAGAGGCTACTAGTAAACTCAGAGTGAAGATACATATTGAGTGGTAATGTAAACCTCCATTCCAACACAAAGATCACTGAGCTCTGCTCAGGCAAAGAAATACAGACCATGGCACTGTGCCACCCTAGGAGGTAGGATTGTTTTCTTCATTTTCCCCCTCTGTGCACAGAAGAAAGGTGACCAAAGCCACACCATTTCTTTTTACACCTCATTTTGCCAGCTCCCCAGAGACTCAATAGCAAGGATGTAATTTGAGCCCTTGATTGGTTGGCTGCTATTTGGACTGATGCATCCAAAACTAAAAAGAAAATCCATCCAAATGAATGTCTGATAAACAGTTTCAATCGGGTGGAGAGAACCAAGTGGCATTTCTTCTGTGGGCTACACAATGCCAGGAGACACAGTTCCTTCCCAGTGCTTGACAGTCTGTCATTAGCACAGCCCTACAGTGAGGGCTATCACTTTACATTAAAAATTCCATCATTTGGGAATTAAAACTGCAGAATATTTTGTGAAGCACGGCCAAGATAAATCATATTATTTCAAACAAATCTTTCAAAGTATTGACAAATGTAATAAAATTTCCAACATGAAAGCAAAAGGGAAATTTTTACATTTCAACTCCAGCATTGTAAAAGAAACTCTTCCATGCTTAAAATTCAAACTCAGCGTGTCAAGTAATTTCACTGTTACAGACTTGAATTACCTGCACTGGCCTGAGGGCATTATTCACTCTCTCAGAAAAATTGTACTTTAATATTGCTATGATTTTCCCAAGTAATTTTTATGCAGAAGCTGGGATGAATTCGAAACATCCATTTCAAGATTAAAGTGATGACATCTGGTGACTGCAGAGAGCCATGTAATTGAGAATTGGGTTTCGGGATGTGCCCGAAATTAAATATGGGAATGAGAAAATAATATTAATAAAAGGACCAGTGTTTTGCTTTCTTTGCTTAACTTCTGGGATGTGGATATTAAACAGGGTTATAAAACACAAATAAAGCCCTACTTCAAAAATGTTTAGATGCATAGACTATATTGAATGTTTACACTACACAGAAACACCATGAAATTGTTGGCCACTGTCCCAGCCTATTTAAGAACTTCTGTCACATCCAGGAGGAAGGATCATCTTCCCACTCAGTTCTAATGGATCCATTTTTGGAAGCACTGAATTATCAATCCCTTCTAGGGGTTATCTGATCATTTGTTAACTTCATATGAAGTCAGGGGCTGGACTGAGAGCGTGCTCTGAAGAGGCTGAACTCCACAACAGAGCCTGATATGAACTGAGGACTTCCATCACTGCACTAGGTAGGGCAAGAATTTATTGTACAAATAAAGGGCCTTATTCAAAAGCATTTATCTAAAACCTTTCAGCAGCATGCTTCCAGGTGAAACTCTGGATCAGCTGGTTCTTTTGTGAGCATATAGCTTTGAAGAAACGTGCAGCTAGAAAAACTGATGCTTTTATATAATGGATTCTACCAGTGAAACAGGGTAATGGGAAGTACCCATCTGTTTTTATTATTTACAGAAGGTTTATTGGAGGGTAGTAGATGAAAAATTTTACTATGTTAAAATGTAGTAGGACTTATTAAAGAAAGTAAGTGAACAGATTCAGTCTTTTTCTTGGAGACTTCCCAGATTAACTGTCTTACTATTTGCATCAAGGTGGAGCCACTTCATTACAAAATCAACCATAAATGTTGGTGCCTTGACTTGCTGCCTCAATAGCAAATATTCTTCAATTCTCTAAGAATCTGACAACCAGGTTTTTCATTATAGCAAACCACTGATTATCTAAGAATAGTGAATAGTGATGTTTAGGAGTAACTGTTGAGCATTGAGGGGATTTATCTGGTAGCTGATACAAGCTAGAGGAACATGCCATAGGAGGATTTAATCACTGACACTGGGAGAACACAGGTATTAGCTAGTTAGTAACCAGTGTATTAGCTCCTACACATTGAATCCAACATCATCCTTAAATTCTTATTCTGTGAGGCATCAAGGCTGAAAACATCACTGAGGACAAGAACCAGCAACTGCCTGGATGAATGGAACGTGAAGAATTAGCCCTGACAGCAGTTAATTAGTTTCCTCTTGTATTTGCATCAGTTTTGCCCAAGATTGAGTCTTGTTGGGAAAGAACAGGGTTGCAAAGCAGGGAGAAGGGATCAAAAAAAACCCAACCCAAAGGCCTCCTTTGTGAATAAAATGCCCCCTTCCAGAACTACTACTCTGGTTTTTAACAGATAACACTACAAAGATTCACCCGTGACTGGTCTTCTAAAAACAGGGTAAGAAATCAACCAGTGAACCTCAGCAACTGGGGAAATCTACCACATAACCCAGACACATTGTGCTGTTGCTCACTGCAGCAGGAGAAATTTAAAGCTACAAGAAATAACTATGATCAAACTGTGCATGATCTACTGGAGCCAATACAAATATTTAAATTCTCTATATCACGTATTAGAGTCCAGCCACTAAAGAACCTAACAGTAACCAAACTGTTATACCACGGGATAAAATAAAACAGTACAGTGTCAAAATTTAGAGTTTTCTCCTTAATATGAAAAATATTTTGATGTTTTGATTCTTCTGCTAAGCTTTTACTTACCTGAAGAAACATTTCTGTTGTTCTTCCTCTTCTGCTACTGAAATGCAGCCCTGATGACTCTATCGCTAAGTGGCTGAGTTGGTCTGAAGTTATCTCCTAGGATTCCATCACAGCCCTCTAATAGTTCAGCACCTTTAACATGTGTCCTCAGTCTACGAAATTCCTCTATCTGGAAGGCAGAAAAACAGAGCTAAAGAAGCTGAGGTACGTTCTTCACTTCAGAATCACTATACATCATTAATAACATTTCAAAATAGTTGTCAGCACTCTCAAAGCATTTAACATACAGAGAGAAGTAAGAACTTTAATGCACATGTTTAGGCAAACATAACCTTTGCTTTTTCCTAACTTCTTTGGGGATCTATCACCTTCTTAGCCACTGCAGATCACATCCTATGAATCAACCTCACAGTTGTAATGTGAGAATAATCATTCTGGTGTTCTTCAAAGAAGTGCACTTCAGGAATAGCTTGGTCAACTATAAATAGCTTTGAATTTCTTCCAGTGATTTATTTATTGCTTTAAATTGTTGCTTCTGTTGAATAAAAATTGTTTTCTCATGGAAAGACCCATGAAGGAAACGGGAAACTGATGGAAGTGAACCCTCATGCAAAGAAGATGACTTCCAGTGAGGAAATAGCACTGGGATCTGGGAAAGCACACCCAGGAAAGCTGCAGCCCTGGCTTGTTCTTTTGCTACCTATATAACCAACACACTCAGATCCCAGCTGCTGAAGTGAGATGCATATGGAGATGGATCTCCTTGCACTTAACACTGACTTACATCAGTAGTAAATCAACTCATCTGTTGAACTTTACTATCTATAAATGTCTTCAGAAGAAACAGAAAAAGGTTCTCTACTTTGTGATGGTCAACCTAAACAGTTACTTCTCCATAGTTTAAAAATAAGCAAATGTGCAAATATACAGATGTGACCACAACCTAGAACTGCAATTTTATTCATTTTTTCCCCTTATGACCCACAGTTTGTTAAGCTAATCAATACTGCTGTGTTAATTACAGAAAGCAGGAACATGACTGAGCATCTCATCCCCAGTATTTTAACTGGCTTCATCAGAGGAAGGCAATAAAACCTATTCCATATCAGACTGTGTCGTTCTTTATTATCATCTGCTATTGACACTCAGAAGTTGATTATTTTATGGCCTGAAAAACAAAAATAGAAAGCCTTGAATTTGCCTCTTGCTGGCTATAACCACAAATGCTACCAGTATTTGTATAAATCGCTTGAAGTTCCATAAGCTGTGTTCATTAGTATCCCACAGAAGGAAGTTCTACAACTTAATGACACATGCAAAAATAATGTATTTAAATCCATTAGAAATCCATTTGCACTGAAATCTATGCTCTAATACTACAAGCAGGCTTAATAAAATTAAATGCCTGTACCAGCCTTCCATGGATGACTCAGAATGGTATATGCTATACTACATCCTCTTACTTTCCAGAGACAAAAGCTCTGGCATTTTTAATCTCCCTTTAAACAGAATCTCTCCCAGGCACTCATGTCCACATGCACTAAAGAGGCCAGGTACTTAATTGCAGCCAAAATTATAATTGCAAGTTAAAATCCTTGGATGTCTAGGCTATAGCAAAATATTCTGGCACCCCCAAAATCTTATTTTTGGAGAAATCCCAGTCCCTATTGACTTTAGAGTCCCAGAATCACCATCTCTCACTTACTTGTCCCCATATTTATTTTCAGTTGATACCTGAAAAATTTTTATCCCACCTCAGCAGAAGTCCTTCCTGTTCTTCATGTCTTTTTTGCACAACCTTGACTTTGACACTGCTGCATTCATGACTAGCAGTGAGGATATTTTTTCTATTTGATGCTGATCTATAAGGACAAAGTATTGTGCATCCTACTGGCATAAATTCACCCCAATCTCTCACTCTGCTCCAGTGCAATGTCACACCTGCACCCTGTGTCAGTGGCAGAGAAAAAGAGCCTCCACAACTTGTGTGCCCTTCATCACTGCAATGTTCTTGTTGGGTTGGGTTTACACCAATCAAAATAATGCAGCAACATGAACCAGCTACCCCTGACATAAAGGACATTACAGAATCACAGAATCCTTTAGGTTGGAAGAGACCTTTAAGACCATCAAAGTGCCAGGTCACCACTACCCCCTGTCCCTCAGCACCACAGCTCCACAGCTTGGAAACCCCTCCAGGGATCACGGGGACTCCACCATTGACCTGGGCAGCCTGGGACAGCCCTGGACAACCCTTTTGGGAAAGAAACACTCACCAGCAAGGGAAGGTGTCTGGGAAGTGTGCAGGACACACTTGGGCTGGGCTTTGCTGACAAACCGTTCTGTGAAAAGCAATTGTCAGCCTTATACACCCAGAGCAATCAAAAAATCAAACCCTCCCACATCACCCTAACCAGCAGCTAATCCTTATTTGTTTTGATTATTTGTTAGAAGGCAGACAGCTGAAAACTTGACAATGTGCTCGCATCTGATCTCTCTCTGTCTCTCTCACACACACACACAAATGTGATGTGATACGCACGCGCGTGTGTGTGTGTGTACGTATTGTCGTATGTGTAGCAGCTCTGCCCGACACGGTGTGAATACCCATTTCCCTACAAGTGTTGCCGCTTCCAGCTCAATGCAGTCCCCAATAGATGTGTGTGTGTGATTAACAAACCAATAAGCAAGTCGCTATCAGGTGATCATGATTGTAATCCAATAGCCTTTGTTCTGTTAAATAAGATTTATCATCAAGAGTAAAAAATTAGGGAAAGGGAAGTAAGGACAAAAAAAAAAGAGACGGGGACGACGACGACGACACACGACAGAGAAATCTTTCCCTTGTTCAGGAGAAATGGCTTCACCAGCTCGTTCTTCTGCTGCCGCCTGAGGTTACTGCATCCGTCGGAACCCACTCAGACCAACATAAACTTTCAGAAGACTGAAGTGCCATAGAAAGTCAACGAGGGATCCGAGGAATCGCAGGACGACAAGGTGTAAGGAGGCCAGCGGGAGAGGGGGGGAGCTATCCCTGCTGATGCCCTGACCTCTTCCCCTCGAGCCCTCGGGAGGCTGCGGGCAGGATCGCCCTCCTCGATACCCTTCCTTCTGCCTCGTGGGTGACACGACGTGGGCTCCTCCGGAGCCCAGCGGGGCATCACATGGCCTTACCAAGCTCCCGGCAAAGCCCGAGCCCCCGCGAGGGTGTGTGTCTGGGGAAAGGAGCAGTGAGGCTGCCGCGGCGCAGGGTGGCAGGGCTGTTCCGCGCTCCGGTACTTACCCCCGCGATACCGGACACTAATCTGCTCCCGTCTGCAGCCCCTCAACAAGACACATACGTTACACACATCCTCACAGAGATTCGTTGTGACTTTTCGAGTCCAACCTTGCTCATTCAACGGTAGGCAGGAGAGGAAAACATAAGGAGCGATGGAGGGAGAAGGGTGGCCACTGGTGCTGCCTCACACTGAACTGCAACGTGGCTCCCCTTTGCCCTGGCATTTCCCACCCACTCACCTCCTTCCTCCCGCCCCGAATCAGAAAGCTGAGGGATGAAGGGACAACACACGGATCCGCGCTGGCTGCTGGGGCTCCGGTGGAGGCGCTCCCTCCGCGCACCGGCCTCCGCGTCTCGGTCCCGCTGCGGCGCCCAGGGAACTCTGCCTGTGGGGCGCCGTGTTTCAGGAGAAAAGGGGGAGGAAGGGGCTGAAGGACTGGGGGATTGGATTAAATGACCTTTAAAGGTTCCTTCCAACCCCAAACCTTCTATGGTTCTATGACTACCCGAGGCATGTCCGCCCGTCTGCCCGGATGGGGGGGGGGGGGTCACATGCTACACGTGGGGCGTACAGAGCCCCGTGGTGCGAGGCTACTGCTCAGGATACAAATGCGCTGCCGGCTCCGTCGCGCATCGCCTTCCCTCCTTGCTGTTGTTATTTTAAATATTATTATTCCTAATGATACTAATTAATTTTAAAGATCTTTGCAAATGCAAATTGACAGCTGGGCCTGAGAAGCAAGATTTTTAAACAATAAACTCTTTTAAACAATAGGTTAGGAACACTAGAAGTGTCTCCCCGGGGAATGGAGACTTTTTGCTTCGTCAAAGGTGAAGTCTGCTGTCTGCTTATTAGCACAGTCGCATCTTTAGTTCCCGACTAAATACAGTAATGCAGGCTCTCGTGATTAATTATACAGGAGGTTTTATGAATTGTGGTCACTCCACTCTTTTGCAGACATACTGGCAGCAAGCCTATATCTGTTAGAGGTTGGAGTTGACAGGGTGCTGATGTTGGACTCAGTTAAAAGTTTCAGTATTGCAGACACAGTAATTGTCCTGATTTTATTTGATAAAATTGTATATGAGAAATTGCAATTTTTTTTTCCAAAAGATAAAATATGTTTGCATTTATATCCGCCAGAGAGGATGCAGAATAAAAATACCCGAGTAGACCTTGTCTGAAATCAAATGCTTGCATTTGTAATTGTTACATACATATTGTTAACAATTTGCACACCAGAGATGGCATAATTCAAAGCCTCCTTTCCTTTGTAAGGTAAATGACGGCAAAATATGATTTCACATATAACTAATAGGAACAAAGAACAGTGCATCAGCAAGACTGTGGTTTCCATAGGGTTATGTAAGTTTCGTTTTTATAGAGTGAAAAATAACAAGCATTAATTAATTAAAGTGAATTTGACAACGTGATTTAGGATGCTTTTACCTGATACATACTATATATCCTAATAAACAAAAAAAATTAATGAGATCATATTAATGGTATTGAAGTAAATTGAATAAATAAGAGTTAAATTGTATTTTAAAAATAGGTTGCACTACAAAAAAAGTCTTTGATGCTTTATGATAAACAGCCCCCAATATATATTGTAAAAATCCTATATTTTGTTCAGAAGCATAAAATTATCTTTGATTTTGTATCGATTTTGGTGTTATATAAAATGATTAATATAATAGATAGAAACAGTTGAGTCAGACTAAGTAGAAAGTTGCTATTATTTAAATTATCAAAATAAAATCTATCATATAATGTTTTCCGTTATAATGAGCATGGAAATGTTTTTCTTCAATTTACTTATTTCCAAAGCAGTCATTAAAACATCTTAGAACTGATTTCCTTTCAAATCAGAAAAGTTAATATTAGAACAATTGTCTGTTTTGTTTTTTTTTTCTTTTTTGTATAACGTGCTATTACCTGAAGCACATAAATACAGACATACTCTGGAATTTTTTTTCTTACCCTGTCTAGAAACATTGAACTCACTTTCTCGTATGAACCATCCATTGTCTAGTGTCTACATCTTTCAGAATGTATTCACACCCAGGTTTAATCTTCTTTAAAGCAGATATATGATAATGTCAACATGCATATAGGTATACACGAAAATTACTTTTGACCTTCAGAAATCAGCTAAGCCCTCTGGGCAAATCAGTTCCAGAGACATTAGGCATGAGTTGCCATCAAGCTCTAATAATTCAAAGGGAGAAAAAAGTAGATTATGAAGTAGGGAATAATCACCAAATTGGTTCTAAAGCCATTAAAATCAGTGGAGTTTATTTCAAAGGGGCAGAATTTGGCCCAGTTTATCAGGTTATAAGGGTGTGTAGCTATTCATATAAAAATGTAGTTCTCAAGCCCATTTCTTGTTAACCTTACAGACTTACTATATAAAGGTGAAAGCATGCTATTCAGTAGTGTTTTCACGGGAATTTAAGGGGGGGGGAACTATTGAATTTAAAATTATTTTATTAGATTGTATAGCACCAATCTCTTGGCAAGACTTCTTCTAAAAATTATCTTTCATACAGCTGCAACTACTGGAAAAACAAATGGAGATAAAACATTTTAAATACTTCTTAATTATTCTGGTGAGGTGCAATGCTTTAATTCTATTTCCATCTTTTCTCTAATTACTTTCTCTCCTCAGAACTCTCCTTGCAAATAGTATCCCTGCATTTGTGAGCAGAAAGTAGGACACTCTGAAAATGATCTGGCCAAGCAATAAAGTACCAAAGCCGGAATCACAGTCCTCAGTCAGTACATGCCTTGCCATAGGAGTGATGTGTCTATGACTCCCTATTGAAACCACTGGAGAATTCATCTTAAAAATAAAAAGACACACTTTATCCTTCTTTTCACCAGATTAAATCACTTGAAGTACATATGTGTAAGATATATTAATTTTGCGTTAGTTATTTGAATAATTTAAGAAAGACTTCAGCAGCTCAATTTGTACTCACACAAAACTTACATTAGGTCAGAGGATGCTTTTCCAAGGGAAGAACTGAATAGTCTCAAAAAAAAACCAAACCAAAAACCCAAAATAGAAAGTTTGATGTGTTCTTTGGAAGTTAAGTTTTAAGAAGATTGAACATGATGCTATTATAAAATTTATTTATGTAATAGAATGAGAACATTTGAACATTCCTTCACTGTACATGTTTGGCTTTCTTAAACTCTGCAAAATTAGGTAAGACTCTGTTCCTACTGAAGTTAAATACAATTTTCTATTGTTTTCCATGATAGTAAGGGCCCTTAAATTGCTTTTGTTTACATGCAAACACAATTTGGATCTCATTTGTGTATCTTTTCGAGGCACACCTGAAAGTCAGGGCTCTGATATGGTGTATTGATTCATGCAGGATCTCAACACCAGAAAAGACATTATGTTTTCTTTATATTTTTCTGTATGAACGAAGAAGGAAAGTAGTGAGCTTAACTAGCTTCAAAACTGAACATGGATTTTCCTGACTAAAATGGTATCAACTGATTCCTTCTAAGCAAAAATGTGAGAAGAATCAAACAATTCTTTCATAAGCTTCATCACTGTCCTACTTTAGCCAAGATCATTATTCTTACAGGAAGAATAATTATAAGAATTGACATAATGAAGGTGGGGTTTTTTTGTGGTGATGACACTTTCTGGATATGTTTAAAGGGGATCATTTCCCCTAAGTGGTGCAGAAATGGCAGGAGTAATTTTCAAAAGATAGTCTACTATTTTCCTGCATGTTTTTTTGTTGGTTTTGGGGTTTTTTTTTCTTCCATAAATGAACAACTAGACTTATTGAACATCAAAGGAAACAATTTTTATCTTAAAGAGTATTTAAAGCCTTCAAGTGTATTGAACTTGGACCTGAGGGCAGTGATTCACCTGAAGAATGTAATAAACAATTTGTAGGATCGAGCCCATAAACCCACATTTAGATGTTATATGACACTGCAGGGATTTTGTGTCTATAGATCTACAGATACCCATGTAATGTGTAATATGCAATATAGTATACATATAATCTCTATGATTACATATTATTAAACATAGATGCTAGCATACAAACATGAATATATATCATAAAAACTGAGCACTTGGATTATAAAATGCAAAGATATATTGAGAAATGACTCCAGTCACTTCCTTGAAGAAGTTCCTGTTAAGTAAAGAAACCCATGAGTTCTGAACTGTGAGCTTCTCTTGAGATACATTGTATCAGAAGTCAGAATGTACTTTTTTCTTCCTGATCCAAGAAAAGGTTCTTTTTCTCACACACAGGTTCCCAAGCAACTCTGATGGGAAGGACTGCAGAATATGCTCCTGAAAATTAGGTACATAACTTCCAGGGGTGGTGGTATCGTTTGTTTCATTTGGTAAGAGCTAGGAGTGGCAAATTCAGGAGACAGCGCCATTCAGAGCAGACATCTATGCAAGAAAGCACCCAGCTACTTTCACGCTTGGCTTTCACTTGGATGTGTTGGGTCCGCGAGGCAGATCTGAAACAGAGAAAACACCATTTAACCAAGCTGCCTGTGCATGTGCAGTACATCCATCTCCATGCTAACATGCTGCAAAGAGCTTGTTAGGTGCTATTGTCAAACTGTTTATACCTATGTATTTATAACTCTATCTCACTGCCTCTAAGACTGAGAGGCAGATACATCAGAGTTAGGCTTAGCTTTGGAAACTTTAGCAGAGTGAAATGAATAACGCTAAGGAAACAAAAATTAAGCACTTAAGTTGAATTAATACTGCTTTTTAAATTCTGATGCAAGAATGTTTCTGTCGGATTTTTTGAGTTCCCGAGACTAGATCAATGTTTGACCCGTCTAAACATGTCTCTTCCTTTGGGGCAGTTAATTAGCTGCTCAGACAGGGACTTCCGCTTTATGAAAACCTCCCTATTCCAGTAAATGCCTCGCACCAGACAACTCCTGAAAAAGTGAAAAGAGATCGACGCCCTTATTAAAGAGAGAAGAAAAAAAGAAACAACCCCGTCAAACCAATCAGACTCATCTCTTAGATGACAGTCAAACCCAGCCCCATATTCGACTGCCGAGAAAGGCAGGAAACAAGCAGCACGACTGACTTCATGAGGAGCGGGCTTGCAGTCGCAACGCTGGGGGGAAAGGGGTGAAGAGGCACAGGTCTCTGGGCACGCCGAAAGCCCTGCGAGGATGCCCGGTGGGACCGGGTCTACCCCGGCCGCATATCGAGGGGCCTTCTCGGATAAAAGCCCCCGTACCCTTCCTCGTCTCTCCACGCTCAGTTGTGAGCCTTCCCCGTACTGATCCTCTTCACTGATCCCGAAGTACAAACCGTTCCCGAAAAGGATAAACTCCTGGACATCACGAAATGACCCGCCCGGCCGTGGGAAGTGGCACCACGCCGGGACTGTCATTCCGGACAGCGGATTCCTTTACTCACACAGTCCCTACGCACAGGGCAGCCTCCTCCCAGACCAACTTTAAGATTCTTTTTGGACAGCTGACTGAAGGAGCTCCCCTGAGAACAAACGGATTAAACCTCTCTCCGAGCCCCACAAAAGCTCGGGAATACTGCACTGCATCGTATGCAAGCACGCAGAGAACTTCTCTCTGCCGCCCCGCTGGCCCGGCCTGCCGCCCCGGAGTCCCTGGGCAGGATCTGGGCACCACGCCAGGCCACGGGGACTCTGCCAGCCGCGAATAGATCTACGGCCGGGAGAGGCGATCCCCCCTTGCCAGGATCGAGGCCCGGGTTGGTCTCCCCCGCCGTGGCCCTGAGGAGACGTAGGCAAGCCATAACACTGTATCTTGCTCCGATCGCTCAGGTGCGCGCCTCCCCCTTTGCAGGGTGTGACGGGCTTGTGTGATCTGGTATAGGTGATCCTGCTCTGGCAGGGGGGTTGGACTAGATGATCTTTCGAGGTCCCTTCCAGCCCCCGACATTCTGTGATTCTGTGATTCCCTAAAAAAACCACAGGTTGTCAGGAGTGATACTGGTCTCAGAGATGTAATACTTTTAATGACATATTCTTCAGTTTATTACTTTTGTTTATTTCAAGTAGGTAAGATGCCATGATTACAGATGCCAAATGTAAGTTCCTTTTAAATTCATTAAAAGTTTCACAATATTCCTGGAGCTGTTATTTGTAATAAACATATCACTAGGTTTTAAAGAGTATTTTTTAAAAAAACTATATCAAGAACAGCAGCAAATATCAATCTTCATTGCTACTGGTTTACTTATTTTCCTTCTCCCCTCAGTCATAAGAGAGGAACATAGGTGCAACAGCAGCCATTTTAGGCAATACGCTAGTCAGTAAGGGTACGAGAAAACACCAAATGGTAATCCTTGCTGTTGATGGCAAATATCTTTTATTATATTCTCTGTTTGTGTATGTGAGGAGTTGATTAAGCTCCATTCTTCTATTCTGTTAAGCCTCTTACCTGCTACTTGCTGACCTACTACGGTGCAGTTAAATACCACCCTAAAAGCTTGGGTTTAATGGTAAGCTTAGAATTTAATTTTGTCTTAACATGACAACTTTAGGGAATGTTTACAGCAGCTATATTACTTTTCTGACACACTATCCCCTCTTCAATAGCTAGATCTTGAAGGAGATTAGTATTGTCTCTCCTCATGCACAGCTGAAGGAGGTAGAAATCCTTGAAACCTGCAGAACGCTTGAGCTCAGAATTTTTTGTTTGTTCTCTTGGATGGTCATTTTGCAGCATTAATTTAATTCATATAAAAGACTAATACAGCTAATCTGGGCATAGAGCAGGTTTATTATATTATAAATCCAACAAAACAATAAATGGCAGAGAAGATATGTCACATCTGACATAGCTTTCTAGATTACAAAAAAAAATGATTGAAAAATCACAGAATCATGAAATGGTTTAGGTTGGAAGGGGCCTTAAAGATCATCTAGTTCCAACCCCACTGACATGGGCAGGGACACCTACTAGACCAGGTTGCTCAAAGCCCCATCCAACATGGCCTTGAATATTTCCAGTGATGGGGCATCCACAACTTCTCTGGGCAACCTGTTCCAGTGTCTCACCACCCTCATAGTAAAGAGTTTCTTTTTCACATCTAATCTAAATCTACCCTCATTCAGTTTAAAGCCATTATACCTCATCCTATACTACAGTCTCTCATAAAGAGTTCCTCCCCATCTTTCCTGTAGGCCCCCTGTAAGTACTGCAAGACCGCTATAAGGTATAGATTGAGACTGACCAATTTTTTTTTTTTATATCTATGATGATTATACAAATGTAGATCCTTTATGTGTTGCCAGAAAACCCAAATAATACCTTCTCTCCTCTTAAACAGGAGTTGTTTCAGATTCTGTCTCTGATGCTCCTGTTTTAAATATCTATTGGATTTTTTAAATTGAAGATCCCTATTCTGTGATGAGGGAAGGAATCCCAGTTTGTGAACGACTTTGAGGTGAAAGGATTTATTATAGAAACAGATGAGACAAATGTAGTTAGCTTCCCATCACTTTTATCATACAATATTCATGGGATTCTTTGAGAAGTGGTGGCACCTCAGTTTCTTACTCCAAACCTCAAGGATTTTGCAAGAAAAGTCATCAGGGTAGAAAATTTCCTTTTCTTTTAAATTGTACTTCATTTTTCTAAGAAACAACCTATCTGGCCACACTACTTAGTTGCTTAATTAAAGATTGCAGTGTATCAAAGCAAGTAAATTATCACAAACATTTAAAGTTAAAATCTTCATTGTGACAACATAGTGACAGCAAAGGCAAGTATTTACCTAGAGATGTAAGGAAGACTCAGGGTTCCCAGGAGGTATGTGGGGTTTGAGCATTGTTGCTAAATTTTTAGTAAGATCTGGGAAAATTCCACCACTCCCTTGGTTAAACATAGGGAATGGCTCTTATCTTTTATGGAAACTATATGAAATAATATCTTTCATCAACACAGTATGTGGATCTGATAGACCTGAACTATGCTCTCCCAGTGACTCAGTTATAGCCACTCAACACCATCCACTGGTGAAATGCTATTAAAAGTCCATTGTTTAACCTTGACTCTAGCTCACATCTGAAAGCTTGTTAAAGAAGTACAGAGTTCATTCTTGTTATTTTGTCCCTATAATTTTTAGGAAACCATATGTGAAATAAATATATTCTAAAAGGGGTTTTATACCTGTATGGTTAAATGCACAACATTAGGACATGCAATTTTAACAGAAACTTGGAAAATTTCTTTCAGCTTCTGGAGTTTCTTTATCATATGGCAATTGTATATACAAATCATGTATATTATTCTGTTCATGCCTGGTGTTTCTATATACCCAGCCTATTCATGTAAGCCATGTTGACAGATACGAAATCATGGGAAAAGTTTTGCAAAAGGCTCTTTAAGACTATCCTTTTGAATGTCATCCAAATGCAAATTCTGTGCTAACCATTGCAGTGAACATAATTACTGGAGTATAATACCAGTGTAGACTGGTGAAAATGAGACTATAAAACTTTAGGTGCAAACTGAATCTGAAGGCTAGACCAGAATCTCTAAAGATCTCTCTATTATAAAAAAATCAAACCCATTGGGAAAGAAAATGTTCTTTATAAAAGAAATCCCAAAAGGTCCTAGAATTACAGAAGAAAGTCTCCAGGTACATAAACAGAATGACTTTATAATCTTTCTTCCGACTTCCTTTCCTGTCCCTCCTTCCTTAATATTTCCTATGAGATATCAGCAGTTCTTAAGGCAAGAAGTAACACTTTCAAAAAAACAACCATTAATATTCAGGAGACTGTTTCAGAAAATGTGCTTGCATAAATTGCAGACATTTGTCTCAGTTCAGTGACTTTGTATCACTTTTGTTTTCATGTGGTTAAGAAAATTCCCACACTAAGCCTTGGTGCTGTTTACTTTGAAATATTTCCATTTTTCAGTCTTTCTATATCATAATTAAAGCCACCCATTAGAATGGGAACATAAATACTCTTTTTTTGATTTTGTTTTCATTTTTGCAGTTCACGTTCAACACTTGGAATGTAATTTTTATGAGAATTTTTTAAATAAATGAACACTGCCAATGTAGGGTCTTTTTTTTGTACAAGAAAAATCTCCTTGACATTGAAGATGACTCATTGACTCTTGCAAATGAGTTACTTTACAGATGAATATCATTGTCTTAATTTCCTGAACACATTTGCAAGAGCTCTTCAATATTTTCTAGCTGATAGTACTTCATAATATTCCAAATGTATCTCTTCCTTTCTATGTGTTTCAATAGCAGGGGATGAAATTCTTACCATGCTACCTGTTGACCACCTCCTAGGCTAAAGTAAAACTTACAATGTCAAACTGCAGGTACACTGACTGTGGTTATGAAAGTGAAAAAAATGTGTTAGGCATAATTTGATTGACAAAACTGTCTTTGCTACTGAAAGGAAGCTGCAGAAGTTTTATAGAGGTAGATTCCTGTTTACAAAAATTTGTACCCAGCGTTTTTGAAGAGTAGGGCATTGTGCATGGTGGAAATACAAATGTTAATAAGAATATAACAATATCAAGTAAAGTCTTATCATGGTCACAGGATCACAGAATCACAGGATCACAGAATCACAGAATGGTATGTGTTGGAAGGGACCGCTGGAGATCACCTAGTTCAACCCACCTGCCAAGGCAGGTTCACCTGGAGGTGGTCGCACAGGAATGCATCCAGGTGGGTTTTGAATGTTTTCAGAGAAGGAGACTCCACCACCTCTCTGGGCACCTTGTTCCAGTGCTCCATCATGCTCAAAGTAAAGAAGTTGCACCTCATGTTTAGATGGAACTTCCTATGTTCAAGTTTGCATCCATAACCCCTTGTCCTGTCTTCAGGCACCACTGAAAAAAGACTGGTCCCATCCTCCTGACAACCACCCTTTGATTGATAAGATCCCCCCTCAGTCGTCTCTTCTCCAGACTAAAAAGACCCAAATATCTCAGCCTTTCCTCATGAAAGATGTTCTAGTCCCCTAATCATTTTTGTAGCCCTTTGCTATACCCTCGGTCTCCAGCAGTTCCCTGTCCTTCTTGAACTGGGGAGCCCAGAACTGGACACAATACTCCAGATATGGCCTCATCAGGGCAGACTAGAGGGAGAGAAGAACCTCCCTCAATCTGCTTGCCAAACTCTTCTTGATGGCACATTAAAGAAAAGGTAGAGAGTTTTTCTTCAAAGTTATCCATTCCCTCAGCTATTTCTCAGGTCTATAAAGCAAATATAGTTCCTATCCTAACTTTTGGTACTAAAAGCTTCCTGCTAAGAGTCACTAGATATTTGAACCAGGGAAACTCACAGAAAATAAATGTCTTACTTCAGTTTTCAAGGTGGTACTTGTAGAAAGTAATGTTCAGTTTATTTAGTAATTTGAAATCATTAGAACAGTTTTTGTAAATATCAATACCTTGATGTGATAAGAAGGTAAGGAAGCAGTGCTAGTCAGTCATTTGGAAATTGAATAGTACTGACTACAAGAAGTTAATCCAGAAGCTCACCACATGTGTACAAGTCTCTTCCTATGTATCTCTTTTAATAAATGTAATATAACCCAATGGCTTGTTGCTACTCTTTCTCCTCATTATAACCTCAAAAATGAAGACTCATCATGCATACTGATTAATTATTCTCTCATGAATAACACCAATTAGATGTCTAGTTGCACTATGGGTGTTTGGAAGAATAACCTCTACATTATAAGAAACAGGATACCCGGTATAATGGGTCCATTTATTGACTTTATATACTTTCTATTACAAACATACTATATTATTCTAGAATATCATATATATTACTGAATCTTCTATTATAAAACTACCCGGGTTTCAGTGAAGAAAAATCTTTATGCTACAAACTGAAAGTGAGTAAGATTAGGGCCACAGTTTACTAGGCTCGATAAGAGGTTATTGCAATCCCATGCAATTTATCAAACAGGCCAAAGAACTGAAAGATAAAGAGAAGCAGTTCATTTAGAGACTAGAACATCTCCTGATGCTTCATGACAGCACCGTATTATAGATAATTTTGAATACCATTCTTTCAATTCCTGAGAAATCTTGGTACATTCATTTTCTGAGTATACACAAAGTTTAATTTCTGGCTGTTTTTCTCGTAGTCTTGCATAAGAAGGAATTTTCTTTCAATTCTTCAGATTCTTAAAAATGTATATATATTAGAACACAGCAATTGACCCCTGAATTTGACTTACAGTCCTTTTTTTTTTCAGTCTCAAAAAATAAAGGATACTTCAGGTTGTGAAATGTCCCAAACTGATACAAGATTTGTCTTTTGTGAAGGATTGGTGCTAGTAAAAGTCAGTTTTAAGACCTGAAGCATGTAATTATAGGTCACTTTCAAACCTCTTTCTTTACTATTTTATATTCTAACTTTCATCTTTCAAGAACTTAAACTCTAGTTGTAATGATACATAGAGATTAATCACATATTAAACATAAAAATTTTTGTCTTTCATCAGTTTTCAGTTTCCATTTTCATTTAATGACACTTCGTTCTTGTGTTAGAAAATGGGGAGCAGTTCCTCATTCCCTTATCCCACATTTCTGTCATATGCTTTTATCATATACTATCCTCCTCTTTCTAAGATATGAGCCTCTTCCTACACAGATTCATGAATTTTCCTGAGATCCTACTCAGCCTCATTTTCTTCTCTGAATTTCAGTAATCTTCATAACAGACCAATCAGCAATATATACTACAGTATAATGTAATCTAGAGTTTTACTTAGTTCTTTATGTATCCTGCTTGATATCTTCTTGCCTTCAAATATATTTGAAAAAATTCTTCATTGAGTTGTGCACTGTGATACTAAGGTACATTTGTGAGCTTCTACAGTTAGTTTAGATCTTGTAATTACATGACTTTTCATAGCTTAGATACTAATTTTAATAAAATTTAAATAAAATTTAAATAAAATGTAATAAAATTGTCTTTATCAGTGTATCAAAATAATTTGCCCTGGAACCTATAATTTACTTCATTAGTTTGAATTCCTTAGTCTGTTCTTACTAAATTCTTTTCTCTGGACTTTATACATCTATTTTATATAAAAATATTCCAAACAGATATAGATGGATAACTGTTTCTTTCTAGTAAATCATTATGTCAAAACTGTAGCCTGTACTTTACTTTGGAATCGAGGAACTTTTTTGACTTACTGTTTCATTTAAATGCCTTATTCTTAATGTAAGTGCTACTACATTACTGTTTTAATAGGCTTTCTTCTCATTATTCCAGTAATTAGTTTGTTGTGATGGCTCAGTTAGTACAATTTTCATCTAGGGATTGGTAATCATAGGATGATCATTAGTAACATTGCCTGATGACCTAATCAAGGCCAAACATTCTCGTGGAATGTTTTAGGTTCCATCTTCTATTTCTTTTCTTTTGAAGCTGTCCTGTCTTTGTCTAGCATAGAGTTAATTTTCATCAGAAGCTGGGAAGATGCCACAGCCAGGATAGACAACTGAACCAGCCACTGGGATATTCAATACCATACTGACTGTCATGCCTGTGCTGCATAAAGAGTGAGGTCAGCAGGTTGAGGGAGGTTCTCCTCACCCTCTACTCTGCAATAGTGAGACCACATCTGGAGTATTGTGTTCAGTTCTGGTCCCCCTGGTTCAAGAGGGAAAGGGAAATGCTAAAGAGAGTCCAACAGAGAGCTGAATAAAGCTGTGAAGGACCTGAGCAACATACTGCTGCTGTGGTAAAATCCCATTTTAATAGGTTATTCTTCAAATGCCAAAAACAAAATTGAGAAAGAGACTTAGGAACAGCTATCTAATATTATGCATCTGCACACTTTATTCATGGAAGCAAGTCTGTTCCATGCAGATATAACTACTGTGAGATCCTGTTGTTACAGCAACAGTAGAATAGAAACCTTCAAGTTCTTTCAGAGTAGGTTCCTCACCTCAAACCAAACCCTCATGCATGTAAGTCTTTTGAAGATTTGTTTTTTGCTTTACTTTACTCCCAGTGTAAAGAAGCTAGCTTACAAAACAAATTTCTTTTTCTTCTGTTTGCATTTTTATCATTCTGTTAGGGAGATGTTCCAATTCCACCTCCCCAGATTCCTCCTCAGGCTTGTTATCTTGCCCTGAGGGCCACATTAGTCACTTAACCCAAGTCAGAAAAAGTCCTTAATGGTTTACCTCTGCAATTCAAAAGGGCTGCAATGCCTTTAATTGCTTTTGCATTGAACCTGATTCTGTCTGCTTTCCCATGTATGCTTTTACAAGTGGTAATAAATGGAGAAAGATGGGCGGAGTCTTTACAGATACTGAGGTAATAAACATTATGCAGGCCAGCTTCTGCAAGCTTTAGCCTCTGTAAAGAGGATTCAAGACACGCTACAGTGTCCATGTGTTGGCAAGTATAGGGACAACTCTCCTGTCTCTCCTGTCTCTTCTGTCCCCTCTGACTGATGCACTAGTCTTCATGAATCCCACTGTAGGTGTGTTGCACTCTTAAGGCACAGTGGAAGGACTTTCTGTTGCTCTACACATTGCTGCTTGAGCTTTTGATCCCAGTTCTAAGGATAATAAATATGGGAAAATGCCCTTTACAGTAGCTCTTTGGGACCAAGTACTGGTGCAAGGAGTCTGAAAAGTGGGAAAAGGAGCTTTTTCCTGTCATTTAATTATTCTGTTGTTCAGAGGACCCTGGTGTCCATCTGCTAAGGAAGGAAGCTAGGAACTGTATTGCCAAGAAGAAGACTTACTCCAACATCCATTGGCTCTTTTTAAAGAGTGTCCTGTGTATGGGCAAAATCTGGTCAGCTTAGCCCCAAAGAAGGCACATCTATTGATATGTACAATATAGCTCCTGACTGAATTCAGTCCATCCTTTCTGGAATTGAAATGTGCCTAGTTGTTTGTCCCCTCCATCCTTAGCTCTAGTCCTTTTTGGCACTATTTGCACCACACAATGTCCTGGCATTCCCTTGATTTGCTGAGAACTAACTACATTGTGGTTTATGTACCTTTACATGCATGACAGTTATTAGGTAAAGGTAGAGCACACAAATGTAACTTCCAAAATCACTTTAGTTTTACTTTGAGTAGGTGCTCTGGCATATACTTACCGTGTTCAGATTTTTTATGTTGCCTCCAGCTATGTAACAGAGTACATGGCCACAAAACTTATCCAGGTTTGTACATAACTGTGTCACGGGTCCTCGCAGAAATCCAATCTGGTACAAAGCTCCTTTGCAGCCAAGTACTAACTGAAGGAAGGGAAAAGTGCAACACTTTTTTTCTTGTTACAGGAACATTTTAGGCAGGAAACTGTTGCTTAATAGCCTAGTATCCTAACTCAGTATTCAAAGATTGCTGAAACAGCTTGCCCTCCCAGTACCCCTTAAAACATCTTCTTCCCTGTAGTGCATCACATATCCTTTTTTCTTCACGTTACTGTCACCAATACTGGAGGAAGCCATCCTTCCATTTCTAGCATAGTGACCTCAATGCTTACTTATTTCTGAAGTTCCAGAGATTGTCATGGCTGTTATTGCAGCTCTGGTTTAGTTCCTCCCACATGAGGCCAGCAAAATTCTAGTTAACAGCAAGCGTCCTATGATGAGACAGAAGTTCACAAGTCTGCTTCACTGGAACCTCCTTGTATGAGCCCTACATCTCCAGTATTTTTCCCACAGAGTTTGGGAACAGATGGTTGAAGAGCACTCAATTCATTCCAAGCTCAGTATCAGCATGTCACCTGTTTGGGAACACTTCATCTCAGGTTGAGTGAAGCCTGTGAAGGTAAATCAGGCAGTGGTCCTCTTAGAAAGGAAAAATTACATACCCTGAGCAGTGGTTCAGGAAGTTTTGATAGCTTAATCAGAGGGCTTGTAGCAAGTGAGCATGTGGTTACTGGGCCCAGAGCAGAGAACATTTTCACCCGTTTAGCCAGCTCAGGGTACATAGAAAATGCTATGAAGGCTGCAAACAGAGAAGGGACAGTCTGAGTTAGCAAAGACATCTTCCACAGATAACATAAATAAACAAATAATCAGTAAGTAGCAAGCATGAAATAAGACTGGCTTTGCAGCCTATTGTCTGTTGTCCATATTTGTCTGTGCTGCATGTTTTACCTAAGGCTAAGTCCTGAAATGAACTTTATTTGGGAGGCAAATAATGACTAGCATGATCTTAAAGGTCTTTTCCAATCTAGGAAATTCTGTGATTCTGTGAGGTTTTTATGATAAAATCAATTCCCTCTAAAGTTCAAAAAACTCCCATAAAAAATGAGGTTTTCGACATTATAGTCTCTAAAGGTCTATGCTTGCTTATGCTTTCATGGAAATGTAGAACAATTAGCTGAATACTGGGAGCTTTGAGTGTTTTCAACTGATTGATTGCATCAAATGCAGCTGGAGAAAGCGTAGCTGGTTAGTTTGTTTTGCCATGAGGGTCTTTAAATACTATTATGAGAGGAAAAGAAAGAAAAGGTCTAGAACTGTGACAATTTATGATTTTGCTACATTTCCTTCTCTTTTTTTCTGGCTCATTTACACTAATGAACTGGCAGTTGCTCGTTTCTAATCAATGTCCATTCATGGATCTTACACATAAACCATAAACATCAGGAACTTTTCAGCTGATGCTAAAAGAAATTTAGTTGCATTCAGAGGCCATGAATTGAGTGCATGCTAAAGGCTGGCAATAAGAGTTTTTAATGTTTTTTCTTTCCTAATTTTCAGATTCTGGCAATATGTTTTATCTTTTTAGGTTTTTCATCTTGTTCACAAGAAAAGTAATTGAATGTCTTAATACAAAAGATGAACTTAATGGAAATTCCTGTTGCTGAGAATTTAAGAAAAATACCCAGTGCCAGTACCTGAAGTACACAGTGAATAACCACTTTTATGTCTCTAATTATTTTTAAAGTTGAACTGTATTTGGATCTGCTATTAGAATTCTTTGCCTATTAAAGGTAGTCAAAGCTGGTGTTAGAAAATTTTGCATATTTTTCAAATCTCAAGTCACAAGGCACTTCTAAGTTTGCTAGCACTCCACGAACAAGAATTGAATCAATGGAGAGACCCACCTACTGACCAGAGAGGAACATGAATGGTTGTGAACTGTGAGTGTCCTGACATTACCTGCTGTTGAGCCTTCAGAATGACCAACATAATATACATCCTTCTGTCCAGTTTTATTCATGATGAAGTACAGCTCTGCTGGAATATCGTATTTACCCATTTCATCAAAACTATAGGGAAGAAACACAAAAAGCTAGCAGGTAATTGGGTTCTCACACTGTGAGTTACTGGATGTCAGTTCTGTTCACCATACCAAAACGAGGTTGCACACTTTGAATTCTTGCTTGCATTTGAAAAGGGAGCAGAGGGATGCAGCTGTATGGCCAGGTTGCCTGATGCCTTGGGCTTTCTGTGGAGGAGCTGTTAGTTTTCCCTGTCAGCTGCAGCCCTTGGGGATCTAAATTTAATCAGTGTTTTCACTAGCATGATTACAAGACACATTTCTCTCTTGGCTGAATTCAACTGTGAGAGATCAGAGATGTCAAGACAAGGCTGTCAGCTGAAGTTGTTGATTGCCCTCTCACAGTACTGTCTCCCTTTTGCTCAGCATCCCATTTCATTTCCCAGTGTCTGAAATCTCTTCCCCAGACAATGCTGCCAAATTTGAGTAGTAGTGAGCATTCTTCATCTGGTTCTTTACTCCACTTGGTTGATGTAGACCCTGTTCTGATGCTGGTTTAGGTAGAAACCATCAGGCTGAAGCTATCTAGTCCCCTAGGAGTTTCTGTCTTGAGTAATTTTATCTCTACAGAGTACCTGAACTTCCAGAACTCTTTCTGGCTGGGATTAAGGGTCTTGTGTTTTAAAGACCAAGTGTTCCCTCGGCTGTTTCCCATCCAGACATCATAGCCAGCATCTGCGAGGATGAAGCCCAAGCTGTTGTTGGGCAGGTTAGAAATCCAGTGGGTAGCATCTCCTAGAAAAGCATGCTGTAGGAAGACTGCAGGCTTTTGCCCTGGAAAAGATGAAAATATTCTTATATTGGAGCAGCAGTCAATGTCAACGTGCAGAGTTTAGTCTGTGGGAGGCTTTTTTCTTCTTCAAGAAGCTCCCAGTCGAAATATGCATAGATACTGGCCTGAGAAACCTGAAAGATTTGTTCCATGCAAGCAGAAACTGCTTCATGATATTTCATAGCCATTTCATGACAGGACTGGGAAATAAAGATCTTAATGAAGAGGCCTGTGTCCACCTCCTCTTGCATTGGAAAACCAACTTACAGGTCCCTGTATTGAAGCCATCTTCCCACAGCTGAAAACTGCTCAAGGCATGAAAGTATATGGAAAACAAAGAAGCATATCTATCCTTAGGTCTGTCTTGTCAGTAACCAACTGAGCAGGGTGGAGAGGCCCCTGATCTAACTTTGATTAACCTTACTTGAAGAGTGCAGCTGGTCCAGATGACCTCCAAAGAAGGAGATCCAAATAGGAGGGGGCATCCAAAACAGCTTATTCTATAATTCTAACAATGAGAAAAAAACGAAGTAGCTGTATCCAAAGCAACTCAAATTCCAGGTAGAAATGTTTACTCCATTCAGAAAATGTGATGAAACAGATGAAATTCATTTGCTTTTCATTGATAACCTCATTTCTTATCACCTTTCTTAAGAATACCTCTGTCCTTCAGAAGGCTGGGAATAAATGCCCAACCTAAAAGGCTTTGGTGTCAGGGTTCTATTTTAAATGTATATTATTTAGGGTGTTAATGCAAAACCTCCCCAAATCCAGTCTACCAAGCCCTCCCCCAGCCCGCATGAGGGGAAAAAAAATGGAATATGAGAAAATTAATTGAAAAATCTAAAATGACAGAGCTACTGAACGTGTGGACTTTAGATGAATTCAGAATTCAGGCCACATTACTGACTAGGTGTTCTTGCTGAGAAAGAAAGGTGTGGAGCATGCCATTGCATGTGGAAAGGGGAAAGACAGGGGACCCTTGCAAGAACTGGCTGAGTTAGACCTTCCTTATGTCCTGTAACTGTGTCATACCTGTATTTTGGCTGTTCCTCCCAGTGGGAATTCTGAAAACACCAAGAATATATCCATCTTCTGTGGTAACTTCATATTCCTCGCTGGGGTATCCATGATATCTGATAATTTCACTCTGTAGAAAGCCAAAGGAGACTTTGTTAACATCAAGTTTTCCTCCTTGAGAGGGTAACCAAGACGAGCAGTGTGGATGTGGACTGCTCTGTGATGGCAGCGCAAAGCCTCTGGCCACAGGGACCATGGCTGAGAATAAATATTACAGGTCTTGTAAAAAGATGCATCAAAAGACTTCAGACCTGCATAAGTGGTAGTTGTCTGGTATTGGATGCCATAGTATCAGACAAAGCAGAACTGTACTGCATGACTGACCTTTTGGAGATAGTATGTCATGTTTTGCAAGGCTGATACAGATCATACCTTTCTACAATTAAATACATAGCATTATCTGCATAAGACAATGCTAATAGCTGTGGGTTTGGGGCTATAATGAACCTTTTCTTGCCCAAGTGTGATTAGGCAAGCCAGGTAGGCAAGGCAAACAAGGGTGGAGCTCTTGTCACTAAGGAACTCATGGGACCACCTACACCTAATTTTGCATGTACTGTGAGGAAATCCGTGGTGATTCAATCCAAGATTATTTTGTGTTGTGAGAATCTGCAGTTTGAAGAAGGGATTCATCCACCCCTCACCACTGTACTGAGCACACAGATTTTTACAGAAGGGGAGTACTTTGCTTCACTTAAGACTAGAAACCAGCCTTTGCCTCCACTACAAAGGAATCATTTTCTCTGGATGGGAACATCAAGGTTTCTTCTATGCCAGTGCTCCCTATTATAGTGCTGGAGGGATCTTTGCCCTCTTGCCAGGATCACACCCTTCCCTTCTTTGTGTGGTAGCCTGAAATACCAACATGTGTTGAGAAAGATGACTGCAAACAAGCACTATGAAGCATGGCCCAACCTCATGCTCATCAGATATGCGTTGAGCTTCACCCTAAATGCAGGCAGTGAAAGTTTGTTCAGTTTGGTATGAACTGGAACACGTAGTCGGTGCTCTGGCCAACTGTCCAGGACTGAGTGTTGTTGCTGGGGTCAAAGTTCAATAGCTTGGATCTCCAGTGCTCCTCAGAAGGTTATGGAGAGTTGCCTGGCCTCAGAGACAAAAGTAGGCATTCTCCATTGCAGTGCTAAGTGTCTGTCCTCATGCAGTGTGCAAGAGTTGAATCTGTCCCTGTCACATTCAGGGATGGCCCTTGTTGCAACGGTCACTCTAATGCAGTAGTTCTGGAAAAGGCAAGTTGGGAAAATGTGAAATGTGGAAGGGGACCCTTCTTAACCTCCTGACAGGGACTGTTAGTGATGGGGTGGTGGTAATGGTACTTGGAGAGATGCTTTAGAAAGAAAGGGAGAGAAGGTGACCCAACTTACAACATTCATAAAGCATTCAGGGTTGCGAGTCTTCCTGCAGTGGTCTGTGTCTGAATTCAGAGTGGAACAACTTTCTGTTATTGTACAGCTCACAGGCTCAAGGTCAAGCTGACCTCGCTGTTCCTTGCTATAACTTCTGCCGAACCTGACACTTTGCTTCAGCAAGCATTTCCCTTAAAGATACATGACCCTTGTTTTCTAGCCATTCCCCAAAAGTTAGCCCTGACTTCTCATGACCTGACTAAGTTACTCCTGCATAAGCATTCACAGCTCCAAAGACAATGGATCTGACACCTTTACTTCAGGCTACAGAAGAGGTTGCTCTTCAAAAATAAGCCTGGATTTTTTAAACCAGGTTGATTACAAAAATCTCAAACTTCTAAGGATTGCTCCGAAAAGAAAGTTGATAACCCCTACTTCTTATGCTGGCTCCAAACTACACCTGGATGCCCATTCACAGGTCCAAAGTCTATGGGCCTGACACCTTTACTTTAGGCTACAGAAGAGGTTGCTCTTCAAAAATGAACCAGGATTTTTTCTACCGGGCTGATTCCAAAAACTCGCAATCATCTAAGGATTGCTCCCAAAAGAAAGCTCCTAGCCCCGACTTCTCATGACCTGACTAAGCTACTCCTGGATAAGCATTCAGTGGTCGAAAGACAATGGGACTGACACCTTTACTTCAGGCTACAGAAGAGGTTGCTCTTCAAAAATAAGCCTGGATTTTTTCCACCGGGACGATTCCAAAAATAGCAATTGTCTAAGGATTGCTCCCAAAAGAAAGCTGCTAGCCCTGACTCCTCATGGTCTGACTAAGCTACTCCTGGATAAGCATTCACTGGAAGAAAGACAAAGGATCTAACACCTTGACTTTAGGCTACAGTAGAGGTTGCTCTTCAAAAATAAACCTGGATTTTTTAAACCAGGTCGATTCCACAAATCGCAAACGTCTAACGATTGCTCCGAAAAGAAAGTTGCTAACCCCGACTTCTTATGCTGGCTCCAAACTAAATCTGGATGCCCATTCACAGGTCCAAAGTCTATGGGCCTGACACCTTGACTTTAGGCTACAGAAGAGGTTGCTCTTCAAAAATAAGCCTAGATTTCTTCAATCTGGCCAATTCCAAAAATTGCAAGTGTCTAAGGACTGCTCCCAAAAGAAAGCTGCCAGCCCCGACTTCTCATCACCTGAATAAGTTACTCCTGGATAAGCATTCACTGGTGGAAAGACAACGGATCTGAGACCTTTACATCAGGTTACAGAAGAGGTTACTCTTCAAAAATAAGTGTGGATTTTTTCAAGCTCGCCGATTCAAAAAAACGCAAGTGTCTCATGATGGCTCACAAAAGAAAGCTGCTAGTATCGACTTCTCATGACCTGACTAAGCTCCTTCTGGGTGCCCATTCATAGGTCCAAAGACTATGGGTTTGACAACTTGACTTTAGGATACAGAAGAGGTTGCTCTTCAAAAATAAGCCTGCATCTATTCCACCGGGACGATTCCAAATATTGACACCTTGACTTTAGGCTACAGAAGAGGTTGTTCTTCAAAATTAAGCCTGGATCGTTTCCACCGGGAGAATTCCAAAAACTGTAAACGTCTAATGATTGCTGCAAAAAGAAAGCTGCTAGCCCAGTGTCCTCATGACCTTAGTAAGCTACTCCTGGATGCCCACTCACAGGTCCAAAGACTATGGTTTTGAGACCTTGACTTTAGGATAGAGAAGAGGTTGCTCTTCAAAAATAAGCCTGGATTGTTTGCACCGAGACGATTCCAAAAATGGCAAGCTTCTAAGGATTGCTCCCAAAAGAAAGCTGCAAGCTACGACTTCTCATGACCTGACTAAGCTACTCCTGGATGCCCATTCACAGGTCGAAAGACTATGGGTTTGAGACCTCGACTTTAGGATACAGAAAAGGTTGCTCTTCAAAAATAAGCCTGGATTTTTTCAACCTGGCCGATTCCAAAAATTACAAGTGTCTAAGGATTGCTCATAAAAGAAAGCTGTTCGCTGCGAATTCTCATGACCTGACTAAGCTTCTCCTGTATGCCCATTCACAGCTCCAAAGCCTAAGGGCCTGTCACCTTAACTTTTGGCTACAGAAGAGGTTGCTCTTAAAATATAAGCCTGCATTATTTCCACCGGGACGATTCCAAAAATCACAAACGTCTAAAGATTGCTCCTAAAAGGAATTTGCCAGCCCCGACTTCTTATGCTGACTCCACCCTACTCCTGGATGCCCATTCACAAGTCCAAAGTGTATGGCCCTGACACCTTTACCTCAGTCTACAGAAGAAGTTGCTCTTCAAAATAAAGCCTGGATTTTTTCAACCTGGTCGATTCCAAAAATCTCAAGTGTCTAAGTATTGCTCCTAAAAAAAAGCTGCTAGCCCCGACTTCTCATGACCTGACTAAGCTACTCCTGCATGCCCATTCACAGGTCCAAGGACTATGGGCCTGACACCTTGACTTTAGGGTACAGAAGAGGTTGCTCTTCAAAAATAAGCCTGCATTTTTTCGACTGGGATGATTCCAAAAATCACAAAAGTATAAAGATTGCTACCAAAAGAAAAGAGCCAGCCCCGACTTCTTCTGCTGGCTCCAACCTACCCCTGGATAAGCATTCAGTGGTCGAACGACAATGGGTCTGACACCTTAACATTGGCCTACAGAAGTGGTTGCTTTTCAAAAATAAGCCTGCATTTTTTCCAACGGGACGATTCCAAAAATCACAAACTTCTAAGAATTGCTCCCAAAAGGAAGCTGCTAGCCACGACGTCTCATGACCTGACTAAGCTCCTCCTGGATGCCCATTCACAGCTCCAAAGACTATGGGCCCGACACTGTTAATTTAGCCTACAGAAGAGGTTGCTCTTCAAAAATAATCCTCCATTTTTTAAACCCGGTGATTCCAAAAATCACAAATGTCTAAGGATTGCTCCAAAAAGAAAGATGCTAGCCAAGACTTCTCATGACGTGACTAAGCTACTCCTGGATGCCCATTCACAAGTCCAAAGACTATAAGCCTGACACCTTTACTTCAGGCTACAGAAGAGGTTGCTCTTCAAAAATAAGCCTGCATTTTTTCCACCGGACCGATTCCAAAAATCACAAACGTCTAAGTATTGCTCCCAAAAGAAAGCTGCCAGCCCCAACTTCTCATGACCTGATTAAGCTACTCCTGGATGCCCATTCACCGTTCCAAAGACTATGGGCCCGACAATGTTACTTTAGGCTACAGAAGAGGTTGAACCTCAAAACTAAGCCTGTATTTTTTCAACCAGGTCGATTCCAAAAATCGCAGACGTCTAAGGATTGCTCCCAAAAGACAGCTGCAATCCACGACATCTAATGCTGCCTCCAAACTACTCCTGGATGCCCATTGACAGGTCCAAAGCCTATGGGTCTGACACCTTGACTTTAGGATACAGAAGAGGTTGCTCTTCAAAACTCAGCCTGGATTTTTTAAATCAGGTCGATTCCAAAAATCGCAAACGTCTAGGGATTGCTCCCAAAACAAAGCTGCTATCCGAGTGTCCTCATGACCTGACTAAGCTACTCCTGGATGCCCATTCTCAGGTCCAAAGTCTATGGGCCTGACACCTTTACTTTAGGCTACAGAAGAGGTTGCTCTTCAAAATTAAGCCTGGATTGTTTCCACCGGGATGATTCGAAAAATGGCAAATGTCTAAGGATTGCCCCCAAAAGAAAGCTGCTATCCCCGACTTCTCATGACTTGACTAAGGTACTCATGGATGCCCATTCACAGCTCCAAAGACTATGGGTTTGACACCTTGACTTTAGTCTACAGAAGAGGTTGTTCTTCAAAAATAAGCCTGGATTTTTTCCACAGTGACGATACCAAAAATCACAAGCATCTAAAGATAGCTCCCAAAAGAAAGCTGCTAGGCCCGACTTCTCATGACCTGACTAAGCTACTACTGGATAAGCATTCACTGGTCGAAAGACAATGGGTCTGACACCTTTACTTCAGGCTGCAGAAGAGGTTGCTCTTCAATAATAATCCTGCATTTTTTCCACCTGCATGATTCCTAAAATCAGAAACATCTAAGGATTGCTCCTAAAAGAAAGCTGCTAGCCACGACTTCTTCTGCTGTCTCCAAACTACACCTGGATGCCCATTCACAGGTGCAAAATCTATGGGCCTGACACCTTGACTTTAGGCTACAGAAGAGGTTTCTCTTCAAAATTAAGCCTGGATTGTTTCCACCAGGACAATTCCAAAAATTGCAAACGTCTAAGGATTGATGCAAAAAGAAAGCTGCTATCCCAGTGTCCTCATAACCTGACTAAGCTACTCCTGGGTGCCCATTCACAGCTCCAAAGACTATGGGCCTGACACCTTGACTTTAGGCTACAGAAGAGGTTGCTCTTCAAAAATAAGCCTGCATTATTCCCACCGGGACGATTCCAAAAATTGCATACGTCTAAGGATTGCTCCCAAAAGACAGCTGCAATCCACAACTTCTAATGCTGGCACCAAACTACTCCTGAATGCCCATTCACAACTCCAATGACTATGGCCATGACACCTTTACTTCAGGCTACAGAAGAGGTTATTCTTCAAAAATAAGCCTGCATTTTTTCCACTGGGACGATTCCAAAAATTGGAAGTATCTAAGGATTGCTCCTAAAAGAAAGCTGCTATCCCTGACTTCCCATGACCTGACTAAGCTCCTCCTGGATAAGCATTCACAGCTCCAAATACTATGGGCTTCACATCTTTACTTCAAGCTACAGAAGAGGTTGCTCTTCCAAAATAAGCCTGCATATTTTCCACCTGGACAATTCCTAAAATCAAAAACGTCTAAGGATTGCTCCCAAAAGAAATCTGCTAGCCACGACTTCTAATGCTGGATCCAAAATACACCTGCATTCCCATTCACAGGTCCAAAGACTATTGGCCGGACACCCTGACTTTAGGATACAGAAGAGGTTGCTCTTCAAAAATAAGCCTGCATTTTTTCCTCCCGGACGATTCTTAAAATCGCAAGCGTCTAAGCATTCCTCCCAAAAGAAAGCTGCTAGCCCCGACTTCTCATAACCTGACGAAGCTAATCCTGGAAGCCCATTCACAGGTCCAAAGACTATGGCCCTGACGCCTTGACTTGAGGATACAGAAGAGGTTGCTCTTCAAAAATAAGCCTACATATTTACCACCCGGACGATTCCTAAAATCACAAGCGTCTAAGGATTGCTCCCAAAAGAAAGCTGCTAGCACCAAATTCTCATGACCTGACTAAGCTACTCCTAGATGCCCATTCACAGCTCCAAAGACTGTGGGTCTGACACCTTGACTTTAGGCTACAGAAGAGGTGGCTCTTCAAAAATAAGACTGGATTTATTCAACCTGGCCAATTCCAAAAATCGCAAGAGTCTAAGGATTGCTCCCAAAAGAAAGCTGCTAGCCCCAACTTCACTTGCCCTGATTAAGCTACTCCTGTATGCCCATTCACAGCTCCAAAAACTATGGCCATGACACCTTTACTTCAGGCTACTGAAGAGGTTGCTCTTCAAAAATAAGCCTTCATTTTTTCCACTCGGACGATTCATAAAATCGGAAACGTCAAAGGATTGCTCCTAAAAGAAAGCTGCTAGACCCAACCTCCCATGACCTGACTGTACTACTCCTGGGTGCCCATTCACAGCTCTATAGACAATAAGCCTATGAGCTTTATTGTACGCTACAGAAGAGGCTGCTCTTCAAAAATAAGCCTGGATTTTTTCCACCGGGATGATTCCAAAAATCAGAAACGTCTAAAGATTGCTCCCAAAAGAAAGTTGCCATCCCAGATTTCTTATGCTGGCTCCAACCTACTCCTTGATACCTATTCAAAGCTCCAAAGACTATGCCTCTGAAACCTTTACATCAAGCTACAGAAGAAGTTGCTCTTCAAAAATGAGCCTGCATTTTTTCCACTGGGACAATTCCAAAAATGGCAAGTGTCTAAGGATTGCTCCCAAAAGAAAGCTGCTAGCCCCGACTTCCCATGACCTGACTAAGCTACTCCTGGATGCCCATTCAAAGCTCCGAAGACTATGGGTTTGACACCCTGACTTTAGGCTACAGAAGAGGTTGTTCTTCAAAAATAAGCCTGGATTTTATCCACCGGGACGATTCCAAAACTGTCAAGTGTCCAAGGATTGCTCGCAAAAGGAAGCTGCTAGCTCCAACGTCCCGTAACCTGACCAAGCTACTCCTGGATGCCCATTCACAGGTCCAAAGGCTATTGGCTGGACACCTTGACTTTAGGATACAGAAGAGGTTGCTCTTCAAAAATAAGCCTGCATTTTTTAAGCCAGGTCGATTCCTAAAATCACAAACACCTAAGGATTGCTCCCAAAAGAACGCTGCAAGCTACGACTTCTCATGACCTGACTAAGCTACTCCTGGATGCCCATTCACAGCTCCAAAGACTATGGCCCTGAAACCTTTACTTTAGGCTACAGAAGAGGTTGCTCTTCAAAAATAAGCCTGCATTTTTTCCACCGGGATGATTCCAATATTTGTAAAAGTCTCAGGATTGCTCCCAAAAGAAAGCTACTAGCCCCAACTTCTCATGACATGACTAATTTACTCATGGATGCGCATTCACAGCTCCAAAAATTAAGGTCCTGACAGCTTGACTTTAGGATACAGAAGAGGTTGCTCTTCAAAAATAAGCCTGCATTTTTTCAACCTGGCCAATTCCAAAAATCGCAAGAGTCTAAGGATTGCTCCCAAAAGGAAGCTGCTAGCCCCAACTTCACTTGCCCTGATTAAGCTACTCCTGTATGCCCATTCACAGCTCCAAAGACTATGGCCATTACACCTTTACTTCAGGCTACGGAAGAGGTTGCTCTTCAAAAATAAGCCTTCATTTTTTCCACTCGGACGATTCATAAAATCGGAAACGTCAAAGGATTCCTCATGTTGAGGTGGAACTTCCTGTGTTTCAGCTTGTGACCATCACCTCTTGTCCTATCCCAGGGCACCACTGAAATGTCAGGTAAACTAGAGAGGAGAATTTCCTGAACAGTGTATCATAATGAAGTGGTGCACTGTCCTTTGTCGGTTGCTTTCTCCTTCCCCAGGAGATCAGAGATAACTTCTGATAAGTTCCCTCCTATTTTTCCACTGTCCCTTGAGGTAATGAAGGCTGTGTAAGTGATGATGTCCCTTGAGTGGCTTTCAGAGAAACCAAACCGTGGGGCACTGCTGAAGGGTCTGTGTGCCTCAGAACCCTCCGGCCACCCCTGCCCGACGCCGGACGGGCGTGTTGTACAGCCAGCCTTTGTTTCCCTTTGCAGAACGCTCTTCTCCAGGAGACGGTGCGCAGGGAGTGCGCGGAGCGCTACGAGCTGACCGCGGCGTTGACTCGAGCCAGGGAGCAAGTGCTGGAACTCAAAAAGCTCAGCGGAAACTTCCCCTTATCGCCGCGGTCCCGGGCTTGGGGCAGCCTAACCTCCTCTGCCGCTCTGCTCGCCGATTACGGGCAGAAGAGCCGCGGCGCGGGGAAGGACATCAATCTCCTCGGACAGCTGGGTATTTCCAGAGCCGCTGCGGCGGCCGGCAGCTCCGGGACGCGTAACGGCGGCGCGGGCTTGGCCGCCCCGACCCCGCCGCAGCTTCCGAGGGGAAGGGCGGCCTCGCTGACCGAGCCCCGGGGCAGGGTCGCTGCCGTTATGAGGCGGCAGCTGAGTCAGCTCTGACGGCGCTGGACCCCGGGGAGGGGTCAGATCTGAGCTGGGGCCATCCGTCCCGCGCTTAATTCCGTGCAACTTGAACGGCCTTTTCAGTTTTCTCCATTTTCGGTGCCGTGACGTTGCTTTGTCCGCCGCGCATCGGGGTAACTACACGCTAGCGACGGTGCCAGGTGAGGAAACTGAGAACAGAACATTTTCTCTCCCGGACGAGCCCAGCTTCGTTAGACATCATTAAAATAATGGCTGATTGCAAACGCTTTTCCCTACCCGCTTCCTTGGAGTTTTCCTGTTTGCTGCGCTCTCCCCTGTAACGCGATTGCTGATGTACAGATGTGATTTGCTGGGTCGGAATCAGGTTCTTGCCATTATTGAACTGGGTAACGTTATGTGCGCACATAATGGCACTCGCTCCTCCTGGGGTGTGTAATGAAAATGTGACACATCCCCCTGCTCAGTAGAGCGGCCGTGGGCAGGGTCACAGCTTCCTCTGCGCAGTAACAGGTTCTGGTGACAACCGGGTGGTTGTCGGGCAAGGAGAGGTGACGAAGCTCAGCAAGTCCCCTGGGCAGAGGTAGACCCACCACGTAGATCCAGCTCGGACAAGGGCAGGAACAGGGACAGAGCTCCTGGGCCGGTGACAGTGACACATGGGTGGGAGCCCCTGACATGGGGACAGTTCGGATCTGCTGGTGCCTCGAGAGTCACTCTCTTGAAAGACCACCCTTCATCTTCTGAGGCCACCAGCTCTGACTTGGACTGAAACTTCTACGGGAGGTAAGTAGGAGGGGGGGATGTTTTGGAGACTCTTCAGAGTGTGCGTGTGAAATTGCCTGCTCCTGTTTAAGCTTTGGGACTGGTCTTGCTCTTCACTCAGAGTCGTGGAGTTGTGTCTTCACAGGAAGCTTTACTTGTAGACCCAAACACATGTATAATCTCACCCTGAACCTTGACCTTCTCATTACTTCTGAGGGCTGAGACAGTCCTGGCTGTGACAACACGGCAGCAGTGGGGCGTGTCATCAGTGCTGGAGAAAATTAGAAAAGCTTTGTTCAATCCAGTAGTGTAGCAGAATGGATTTCAGTCAATAAAATGAGTGGAAGAAATGACCATTGTAGAAATTGAGCCTATGGAGGTAGATTTGAAAGTGCACTTTCTTAGTTCTCAGCTTCTGCTCCCTCTGAACCCATCAGCAAACCCCACCTGATTTCAGTGGTAGCAGAGTTGATCCGAAAGCTTCAAAATCCTCTATTCACAAACACCAAAAGCAACAAAAAGTCAGTATTCTAAGTCACTCCGTTAGCTTCTGCTGTATGGAGATGGGGCAGGCGCCTTGCAGTCACCTGGCAGATTGGCTGGACCTGATCTTAGTCTCTTAGGCACTGACCTCAAAACTGGTAACAAAAATCAGCTGGCTGGGGTGTGTTTGAATCCACCACAAACGCTGTCCCCAGGGGAGCGTGGGCTTGGGTTGGTGGGGTCTGAGCCGCTCAGCGTTCCTCAGCTTCGGCTCAACTGGAGGGTGAGGTCAACAGCCAGGATACCTGGGAAACAGTGGGAACTGTCCACGGGACCTCCCGACTTTGCTCGGTTCCCCGTTATTTTCTTAAGGATGTTGAAAATTGGAAATGTCAACGCTGAGAGAGCAATTCCCCTGAGACGTGAGCCTCAGGAAATTCGTTTTTCACCAGTTCCTCAAATGCAGGAAGAAGGGGTGGGGAGCACTCCTCCTCAGCCTGCTTGGTGGATGGCTGGATGGTCCTCTTCTCTGGATCATCATCTTCTCTGGTCAGGGGTGGTGATGAGTTTTCTGTTTAGGAAAGATCCTGACTTCTTTGAGCTTGAAAATTGTTATTCCACTGGCCACTCACTGGCTTTCCATGCTGGAGCAAGAGATTCTATCGAGGCAGTGCTTAAAATGATGAGCTCAGTTCTTAAAACGATGAGCTGCAGAGCTCTGTTGTGTAGCTTTTTCATAACTTTTTTAGAGAAGTTTTGGTTGTATTTTAGTCTTGATGGACTGTTTAATTTCTTTAAATCCAGTAAATGCCATTACGTCATTTTACACCCTCATACAGCACTGGAAGAGGCATCAGGGCCAGCCCCATGGCAGCTGATGGCATGATCCAGAGTTTGATCCTGGCATGTTTATATTGAAGAGAAGGTGGGACGCTCACCCGTGGACCCTTCTGCTGGCTGGAGACCACCATGGATGTGCAAAGCAGCCTGTTCCAGTCCAGTTCATCCCTTCGGTGATGGATTGTCCCTGGCTCTAAGTCGTAGCTGCCATTCCCCAGCCCCGCACGGCTGGGCCCGTGCAAACAGGTCAGATTCTAAATCCCTGGAAGTGTTCAGGACCAGGCTGGATGAGGCTCTGAGCAGCCTGGTCTAGTGGGAGGTGTGGCAGGGGGGGTTGGAACGAGAGGAGCTTTAAAGTCTCTTCCAACTGGAGCCATTCTGTGATTCTATGATCTGGGCTCTTGCTCACGGCCTCGGTGATTACATCCTGGAGCAGCAGCGGTAGGAAAGAGTGATGGCACAGTTGTGACCTGTAAACAGAAGAATAGCACATAAAATGATGAGAACAAGCAAAGAAATGAGGTTTCTAGCCTGAGGCAGGGCGTAAATCATGGGTCCTACACAAGTCAAGAACAAACATTTCCCTTTTTCCCCCGCCACCGCTGCTGAGCGATACGTGAAATCTGTAAATGTCAGGAAAGCTTTTTGACCAGCTGCTTTTAAACCCACCTTCATTTCCCGTAGTCACGGGAAGTTTGCAGAGTATTTCTCACCCGGGGCTGACCCCAGCAGCAGGTACCCCGCAGAAGGCGGGCACCTCCTTCTGCCACCACGCTTTCGGGAGACAAAGCTGCCAGGAGGCCACGTGTCTGGCAGAAGCGGTGCCACTGCTGGATGGGGCTTCGCATCCCTTGCTCTCCAGGACTCGGGGCATGAGGGAATGCTGGAAAAATAAAAATAAAAATAGTAAAAACCTCCCATCTGGAAACAAATCTGCCTCTGTGAGATCCTGCCCTGGCCGCCGGCACTGGGCCATCCTTTCACTTCGCAAGGTTACACGAAAACATCCCGTGGCAACGGGTTGTCTTGTTCTCGCCTCGTGCAAAGGCTTCTGTTCCTTCCTCAACAGAGCCCAAATTGTTGCCCGGGGGAGAAGAGCGGCTTGTACAGTCCTAAATCTTTCCAGAAAGTCTCAATCCCAGGAGCAGGCTGCCGGTTTGCATCCCGTGCGCTAACGGGCTGTGGGGGTGCCAAACTTAGCCTTTTATTTTTATCCAGTGGGTGTCACTTCCAGAGACCTTTCAAATATTTTGTGTCTTGCTGTTCACGGGAGAGAGCCTCCAGGCAATGGCTGAGCACAGCGTTGTTAGGAGGGAGCAGAGCCATAGACTTACTTTGGTTGGCAGAGACCTTTCAGATCATCAAATCCAACTGTTCCCCCAGTACTGCCAGGGCACCACTGACCCCTGTCCCTCAGCACCACAGCTCCATGGCTTGGAAACCCCTCCAGGGGTCACGGGGACTCCACCCCTGCCCTGGGCAGCTTGGGACAGCCCTGGACAACCCTCAAGGGGAACAAATTGTACCTCAGCTCCAACCTAAACCTCCCCATGGGGCAACCTGAGGCCAGTTCTTCTTGTCCTGTCATTTGTTCCTTGGGAGCAGAGACGGACATCACCTGGTTCCAACCTCCTTGTGCTTGTCTCTTGTCCCAGGTAAGTTGCTGGAACAGCAACTCGGTTTAAAGCAGTTAGTCTGTCTCATTATGGGTCATCACTTTTCCACTGAAAGTTGCCCAAAATTTCTGCATTCTCCACAGATAATAGTGCAGAAAAGTCAAATCCCCATCTGGTGACGTGGAGCTGTCTTGCCACTCCTGTGACAGAAGAAGAAATTACTGCTCACCATGTGTACCATGCTCACCATATGTATCAAACTTTCATAGAATCATAGCCTGGTAGAGGTTGGAAGGGACCTAGAAAGATCATCTAGTCCAACCCCCCCCAGCAGAGCAGGGCCAGCTGGACCAAGTCACACAGGAACACGTCCAGGCAGGTTTTGAACATCTCCAGAGGAGACTCCACAACCCCCCTGGGCAGCCCCTTCCAGTGCTCTGTCACCCTCACAGTGAAAAAGATTTTCCTTGTGTTTACCCTAAACCTCTTTTGCCTCATTTTACTCCCATTGCCTCTTGTCCTAACATTGGATGACATTGAGAAGGGTCTGGCTCCATCCTCCTTACACTCGCCCTTAACATAAAGATATTAATGAGGTCCCCCCTCAGTCTCCTCTTCTCCAGGCTAAAGAGCCCCAGCTCTCAGCTTCTTCTCACAAGGGAGATGTTCCACTCCATCATCTCGGTGGCCCTGCATTGGACTCTCTCCAGTAGCTCCCTGTCTTTCTTGAACTGGGGTGCCCAGAACTGGACACAGTGTTCCAGGGGGGGCCTCACCAGCTCAGAGTAGAGGGGGAGGAAAACCTCCCTCGACCTGCTGACCACACTCTGTAATGCCCCCCAGGATGCCATTGGCTTTCTTGGCCACGAGGGCACATTGTTGGCTCATGGCCATCCTCTTGTCCACCAGGACCCCTAGGTCTTTTTCCCCTGAGCTGCTCTCCAACAGATCAGCCCCCAGCCTGTACTGATCCATGGGGTTGTTCTTCCCCAGATGCAGCACTTCACACTTGCTCTTGTTAAATTGCATTGAATTTCTCCCTGCCCAGCTCTCCAGCCTTCCGAGGCGAAGGTGGCATTCCGTAACTCAGCCTTCTCTCTATCCTCGCTCACCAGTGCACCCACTTCATTCAGCAGCAGGCCCACATTTCCTCCAGACTTCCTTTTGCCTCTGACATACTTGAAAAAGCTTTTCTTGTTGTCCTTGACCTCTCTCGCCAGGTTTAGTTCTAAGGAGGCCTTAGCTTTCCTTGTTGCATCCCTGCATCCTCTGACAACCTCCCTGGATTCTTCCCCAGTGGCCTGCCCCTCCTTCCATCTTCTGTATAATTCCTTCTGCTTAAGTTTATGTAGTAGCTCCCTGCTCAACCATGTGAGTCTCCTAACTCTCTTACTTGAATTCCTACTCTTTGGGATGCACTGATCTTGAGCCTGGAGGAAATGGTGCTTGAATATTGGCCAACTTGCTTGGGCCCCCTTGCCTTCCAGGGCCCTGTCCCATGGGACTTTTCCAAGAAATTCCCTGAGGAGGCCAAGGTTGGCCTCTCTGCAGTCGAGGGTAGTGATCCTGCTCGTGGCCCTGTGCCTACTGCCCGTGATTCTGAACTCCACCATCTCATGGTCACTGCAGCCAAGGGTGCCTCCCACCTTCCCATCCTCAACCAGTCCCTCTTTGTTCATCAGTACAAGGTCCAGCAGCACTCCCCTCCTCGTCGGCTCCTCCATCGCCTGCGTTAGGAAGTTATCATCAATGCTCTGGAGAACCTCGTGGACTGCTCGTGCCTGGCTGTGTAGCTTTCCCAACAAATGCCAAGGGAATTGAAGTCCCCCGTGACAACCAGAGCCTGTGATTGGGAGGCTATTCCAGCTGCTTGTAGAAGACCCCGTCAGCTTCCTCACCCTGATCGGGTGGCCTGTAGTCATCACCTACTACAATGTCTCCCACACTAGTCTCCCCCTTAATCCTAATCCACGAGCTTTCAACCTGCTCCTCATTGCCCCCCAGGGAGAGCTCGATACCTTCCAATTGCTCTCTCACGTAGAGAGCAACTCCCCCACCTCACCTTGCCAGCCTGTCCCCCCTGAAAAGGACAGAGCCACCCATGAGAGTGTGCCAGTCACGCGAGCTGTCCCACCACGGCTCAGGGCTTGCAGTGATTTCATTCCTGACATTACAAACCAAAGCAGCGATGGGCCTTGTGTGTTAAAAATGATAAACAAATCTTCAGCTGAGGTGGGTGTAGGGCCTGGGGTCCTTGCCTGGGGCTCACACGTGGAGTTTTTCCGCTAAGGAGGAACTGAGACTTCAGAAAAAAAAAACAAAAACACCTTAGTGTCTTGGCAGCATTAGAAGTGTATGAAAATAGAAACTAGAACCACACCTAAAGCTGTGTAGCGTTAAAATGTATTAATGAGGAAAAAAAAAAAAACTTGAAACCTCTGAGTACCTTCACCACCTGCTACCTCATATAGCATCTCTCTAAAGCAGTTTCAGTCACTTTTTCTACACCGAAGAAAATGCAAATTTTTTCAAACCCTTTGAAATTAATTGAATTTTGGACTAGATAAGGTTTTTATTATAAATAAATAAAGATTCATATAGGTTACTCTTTTTTTTTAATACTGAAAAGCTCAAATGAGGACATTTATATATTATTACTTAACCCAGACAGAAAATTATTTCAGGTGATTCTGGCAATTTTTTCTTATACAAAGAAAATAATCATTTTGTGTGTATGTGTCAGTGTCAAGGAACACTGTCTCAATCAGAGATAAACTATAATTTTTAAAAAATGTATATTCCAAAAGATTCCAGTTATTTCCCAGGCACCATTATGTTTTTCAAGTTGATGACAGAACTTAGTTTGGAAATCAGCTGTTTTGATTGGATTTAATTGTTAGCTGTAATGAAGGCTAATGTAACACACGCATGAAAGAGATGGAAAGTGAAGCCTCCAGGATTGTGTTAGCAATGGTTAAAGGGGCATGTTTTTGTAGAGGCATTTCACAATATCAAATCAGCAACTAGGTAGACATACCTAGCTGGTTGTGCTGGCTGGAAGGGTGTTCTCTGCAGGAAGTCTGTTTGCCCCTGATTAAAATAAATAAATAAACCAAAACCATACAACCTAATCATTGGAAACTCACTGGGCTTTTCATGTGTCAGGGGTACAGAAAGGGATTGTGTTCCTCCTTGTTTCCTGCCCTTTTGATGATGCTGTGCATTGGTGACATCCATGTGTTGTAGAGAGGAGTTGCCGCACTGAACCTTTCCCTATGTGCCTTGGTATCTATATTTAGTCCTTATCCAGGACTAAACTGTGGCAGTTGCTCTGTCACAGAATCACAGAATTGTAGGGGTTGGAAAGGTCCTCTGGGGATCATCTAGTCCAACCCCCCTGCTAAAGCAAGTCCACTTAGATTAGGCTGCACAGGAACACATCCAGGCAGGTTTTGAAAGTCTCTAGAGAAGGATATGCCACAACCTCTCTGGGCGACCTGTTCCAGTGCTCTGTCACCCTCATAGTAAAGAAGTTTTTCTTGATATTGAGGTGGAACTTCCTGTGTTCCAGTCTGTGCCTGTTGCCCCTTGTCCTATCACTGGGTACCACTGAAAAAAGACTGGCCCTATCCTCTTGACACTTGCCCTTCAGATATTTATAAGCATTGATAAGATCCCCCCTCAGCGCTCTCTCTCCAGGCTAAAAAGCCCCAGGTGTCTCAGCCTTTCCTTGTAAGAGAGATGTTCCAGTCCTCTAATCATCTTTGTAGACATCCACTGGACTCTCTCCAGTAGTTCCTTGTCCCTTGAACTGGGGAGCCCAAACCTGGGCACAGTACTCCAGATGTGGCCTCACTAGGGCAGAGTAGAGAGGGAGGAGAACCTCCCTCGACCTTCTGGTCACAGTCTTCTTAATGCATCCCACTTTGAAGCCAGTGCCAGTAATAGATGCCCTGGGCTTGGAGAAGGATCACAGGCCAGCAAGAGAGCACCTGAAGTGCAAGATAATAGAATTCCAGCAAGCCAGCTTCAGTGAGGCCCAATTTAAATGCCTCTATGAAAATGCACAAAGCATTGGGAAAAAGCACGAGGAGTTACAGACATGTGCACGCCTACAGGGCTATGATGTTACGGGCATCACTGAGATGCAGTGGGATGGCTCCTATGACTGGAGAATTTTGGAAAGACAGGCAGGGGAGAAGAGGAGGGGGTGTTGCCCTCTATGTCAATGACCAGCTGGAGTCCATGGAGCTTGGCCTGGGAATGGATGAGGAGCTGAGAGCTTATGGGTCATGGTTAAAGGGAAGGCGGGGGAAGGTGATATAGTGGGGGTCTGCTACAGGCCACCTGACCAGGAAGACCGAATGGATGAGGCCCTCTATAGACAGATAGGAGTGGCTTCACATTCACAAGCCCTGGTCCTTATGGGGGATTTCAACCACCCTGATATCTGTTGAAAGGACAGCACAGCAGGGTATCAGCAATCCAGGAAGTTCCTGGAATGCATTAACAATAATTTCCTTCTCCAAGTCATAGAGGAACAAATGAGAAAAGGTGCTATGCTGGACCTTGTTCTCACCGATGAGGAAAGGCTGCTCGGTAATGAGATGTTCAAGGGCAGCCTTGGCTGCAGTGCCAATGAAATGGTGGATTTCAAGAACCATAGGGCAAAAAGGATGGTGTGCAGTAAGCTCACTACTCTGGATATCAGGAGAGCAGATTTTGACTTCTTCAGGGATCTGCTTGGTAGAGTACCATGGGATAAAGCCCTGGAGGAGAGAGGGGCCCAAGAAAGCTGGTCAATACTCAAGGACCACCTCAGGGATCAATACTGGGGTCGGTGCTGTTTAACATCTTTGTTGGTGATATGGACAGTGGGATTGAATGCACCCTCAGCAAGTTTTCCGATGACACCAAGCTATATAGTGCCGTTGACATGCTGGAGGGAAGGAATGCCATCCAGAAGGACATTGACAGGCTGGAGAGTTGGGACCATGCCAACCACATGAAGTTCAACAAAGCCAAGTACAAGGTCCTACATCCGGGGCGGAGCAATCCCAAGCACAAATACAGGCTGGGAGGAATATTAATAGAGAGTAGTCCTGAGAAGAAAGACTTAGGGGTGCTGGTTGATGAAAAACTCAACATGAGCCAACAACGTGTGAGTGTAGCCCAAAATGCCAACCATATCCTAACCTGCATCAAAAGAAGCATGGCCAGCAGGTCAAGGGAGGTGATTCTGCCCCTCTACTCCACTCTTGTGAGATTCTACCTGGAGCACTGCATCCAGCTCTGGAGACCCCAACACAAGAAGGACATGGACCTGATGGAACAGGTCCAGAGGAGGGTTACAAAGATGATCAGAGGACTGGAACACCTCTCCTACAAGGACAGGCTAAGACACTTGGGGTTGCTCAGCCTGGGGAGACCTTATTGCAGCCTTCCCATATCTGAATGGGGCCTAAAAGAAAGCTGTGGAGGAACTTTTTACAAGGGCTTTTAGTGATAGGACAAGGGGTAATGGCTTCAAACTGGAAGAATGTAGATTTAGATTAGAAATTAGGAAGAAGTTCTTCACTATGAGGGTGGTAAGACTGTGGAACAGGTTGCCCAGGACATTGTTGAAGCTTGTCTAGTGGGAGGTGTCTCTGCTCATTGCAGGGCAGGTTGGAACTAGATGATCTTTAAGGTCCCTTCCAACACAAAACATTCTATGATTTAAAAATGTATTGTGCCCTTTATTCTTGCTGTGAATCTCACCATTATGGTGGAAAGTGGCCTGACAGTGAAAGGCATGTTGTTGGAGGAAATGGGATTTGGAGCCACCCTAGGAATGCCTTGAGTGATCTGATGAGCAAACTGCTATGGAGTCCCTTCAGGGACAGGATTTGGGTGTCCAGCCTTAGGAAGAGTCTCAGAACCTGTTTGGCATACGTGTGGTGTGAACAATCAAGGAAAGAGAGAACTGTCACTTCCAGTTATAGCTCAATATAGATGCAACCACTGCTTCCGAAACTGAATAGTGTTTACTAGGCTATAAGGTATCAAAAGGGAGGGAGTTCCTGGTATGGTAATAGCATACTCAAAGTGAATTAAAGAGTCTTTGTAGTTCCTGCAGTGCTCAGTGGGATATTTCAAATAGATTTGTTAGTTAGGAATATAAAATTAATTTGTTTACCTTTCTAGGAGTCTAATTCACTTCCTTGATACAAATTAAATAATTCAATTCTCATCTTGTGATGTGGACCAATGATTCTTTTTGAAACTCAGCATGCAGCTGTAGCAGTCTTGAAGGGACCGTGAATTGTTTGAAGATCAGTTGATAATGATATTGATGGAATGCATGTTTATTCAGCCTGGTTCATTCCACTTTCTCCATATGTAAATTCTGATACTTCTGCTAGTGATGGTGAAGGCATGACTTCAGCTTTGATCTGTCTGCAGTCAAAGTGCAGGTTACACTAATAATTTATTTAAAGGTGTTTATTTCTGAGGGTTAAGTGTAAAAGGTCTCAAGACTGTTAACTGACAACTTCATAATATTAAATAAGGGGTTTGTGCTTTTTAAATTGGAAATGAAAGGAATTACAAGTGTCAGCCCCACTAAAATAAAATACATTTTTACATGTAGAAGGTATGTCAAAATTAGTAACTTGGAGCTGCAGAAAAAGGTGAGGTGGACTTGGTAGATGGAGTGAGAAGAAGAGAGTGTGATCATTTCTGTATGAAGACCTACAAGAAAGCAAATGGAAGTTTAATGCCAATAAAGAAGGTAACAAAGGAAAGCTAGTAAGAAGCATTAAACAAGTGGTTGCTAAAGATTATGGTGCCAAGTGAGGAAACCTTATTTTGCTACAGAAATATCTTAGAGCAAATTCCAAGTGTCTTAAAATAAACAAGGAAGATATGTATTCCTTGGGTTTTATTTTTTTTTCTGTTGTAAACAAGTTGCAAGAGATCTAGTCTTTAGAATAGCAAAATTATGACTAGTATTAGTTGAGTGTTTTCTTTCAAAGTAAAAGATGATCTGAAAAACATCAGTTAAACTTCATCTAAAAATACAATTTTTAAATGTTATCACTGTTTAACATATAATTGCTGATTTATCTCAATGGAAACACTTGATGAATTGATTCTGTGATTTTATCTTCCTTTTATTCCTTTTTAGGTTTCAAAATCCTCATCTGTCTCTATTGTCAAATGCCTCAGCTTTGTCTCTGTTGCCATATACCTGTGAAAGATGGTATCAGTCCTAGTGCTAACCCTCTGTTCTTGGTCCCTTCTTGCTGTTCTAGCTGTGCAATGACACTTGTCAGTGCTGCTGAAGGATTTCATTACAGTAACTAAATTAATCTAACCAAACTTTAAAACAGAGGATGTTAATTTTTGGACAGTCTCATGCTTTCATGTCAGGACAAAGCAGGGGGTTTCAGTCTGTCAATTGTTTGAATGTGCTACTGTGGGTGGTACTTCTACTACTATTGTCTTATGACCCCCATATCCCACCAAACAGAATGATTAACATCAAAGAGTCTTCATATATTTGCAGGGTGCTATTTCTCCCCATCTATACCTTAGCAACAGCACCTAAGTAGCTCCATCCAATTTGGCTTAATTCTCACCTTGTTCAGTCAGCCATCAATTGCTCTAATTAGTCATTTGCAAGCAGCAGTAACAACCCTCACAGGCTGAAAATTGTTTTGCAAATGAAACTATTGAACTTTACATCTCAATGTGTTGATGAACTAATTCAAGGGAAAACATGCTGGATGTGAATAGAATAGACTTGTCTTCTGTAGATCGCAGTAGATTGAAAATCATGTCCTGTTGAAGCCTACCTCCTCTCCTCCTCCGAGCCCCTGGAAAGGAGAGGGCTGCTGGGCCTTCTTGTAAGAGCATGGAGTCCTGGCTCATCATCAGCATCTCTGGATCCCAAAGTAACTTTGTGCTCTCACTCTGTCTGCTTCTATGTCTGGAGAGCTGTGCTTGTTCTGATGTTGTAGGATTTTCCTTCTTTCTTTCCAACTATAGGTCTTGTAATGGTTCTGAAGACTGTAGATACTGTACCTGAGGACCATATTCAGGTCCTGTTTTGTTTCTCTTTCTCTGGGTTTTAATGGTCATCAATTGAGTCACTGAAACTCAAGTTATTCAAGGAGAAGAAACTGTCTATTTATTTAAACTCAAGAAAACTGGTGGTGCAGAGGGCAGGAAACTAACTTGCTTATTGTATTGCTGTGTGTCGAAGTGCTGTGCTAATTAACAGTAGAAATTCAAGCTGAACAGTTAAGCTGCTTTATGTTCTCCCTTAAATTATTTGCATGAGTTCTAGAAGACTAATCTGACTGACATACAACTTGATTCCATGGGAGATTTTAGATGTAAATTGCAAAGGAAAGATTGCCTCTATATGGAGATTATCAAGGAACTAGAGGTATTAAAAAAACCCCCGTAGTTATCAATTGCTTTTGGACTTTTCTACACTTTTTTTTTTGTAACACGTATGAATGGTGTTATTTCTTCCCCTACTCTACATTGTGCTGTTTAGGCTTCATTCCTCTCACTTCTGTTTATATTGCAAGTGCAGCAAAGTTGCTTTTTCATATTATAGAACAGGGGGAAATGGGTATTTTTAGACCATTGCCTGCCTGCCTGATATTCCAGATGCAGCTTAGCTTAGTTCACTGTATGTAAGGGCTATTACAGGAATGTTAACATCTAGACTACTTTCAGAAATGTCTCATTAGCCTGTCAATATAGGGTTATTTGTTCATAGAATAGAATCTGATAGATTTATTTATTTTTTTCTTTGCTTCTGGTTAATGCTTTTAGTGACTAGATGTATAGCTGTTTTTCACATCTTAAATTTAATTGTCTAGTAATAAAGAGAAAAGAACTCCTGCATTGGGTTTGTGTGATGGAGTTTTGGTAGAGGAGAGGGGCTACAGAGATGGCTCCTGTGAGAAGCTGTAGAAGCCTCCCTGGCTCCAAGTCAAACCCACCTCTGGCCAAAGCTGAGCCAATCAGTGACAGTGGTAGCACCTCTATGATAACATATTTAAGAAGGGGGGGGAAAAAACCAAACAAAAACCAAACCTGCTGAAAAACCTGCAGTGGAGAGAGGAGTGGGATGTGAAAGAAACAACTGTGCAGACACAAAGATCAGTGAAGAAGGAGGGGTGGAGGTGTGCCAGAGCAGAGATTCCCTTACAGCCCATGGTGAGACAGCAGGCTGACCCCCTGCAGCCCATGGAGGTTAATGGTCGAGCAGATATTCACCTGCAGCTTGTGGAAGACCCCACACTAGAGCAGATGACTGCAAATGAAGAAGGCTGTAAAGAGCACAAGAGTGTGTCTTATTCTCGTCATTTGATAGAAAGATAAGAGTGTGGGGGGGGGGGGGGGGGGGGGGGGGGGGAGGGGGGGGGGGGGGGGGGGGTTGGGCAGCAGTTACTGTCCTCTCCGGGCCGGCCTAAAAATTCCAGTAAAAAAAGTCCGAGAGTTTCCTTTTGAACAGCATGAAGATTTAGGAGTACACACAATATTACCACTGCTTGGATTAACTCAGAACAGTAAACCGAGCGTTACGGAGGGGGCTTTTTTTGTTGTCTCTTTGCTTAATTTTCGCTGACTCTTCTATAGACTAGTGACCAAGTGAGCGGGTCCTTTTGCACTGCCATCCGGGGGGGTTCCCTCTTTGTTTGGCGGGACTATAAAACCATCGCTGCTGCCTCGCCCTAGCTGGTAGTAAGTGTGTAGCTGATGGACGTGGTTCCTGGAGCCAAGGTTGGGCATGCTTTTGTAGTAAACATCGTCGGCGTCGCCGCCACCGCTTTTGGCCGGCGGGGGCTCGGTCTGGGTGCTGGCGGTGACGCTTTCCGTCATGGGCATGCCGGCCAGCGCAGGCATACTGGTGTAGAGAGAATCCCTGTTGGGCGACTGGAGGTCGTCCGTGTGCTCATTGGTCAGCAAGGGGAAAAAGCTCTCACTGTTGTCTTGCGGGATGCGTCGCCGGCTGTAGAGGTGGGGCTGGTGGTTGTCCGCCGAGTACACCCGGGGGGGCAGCAGCGGGGCGTCCGACTCCTCGTGTATGAGCTCCAGGCCCAGGCTCTCCTCGTGGGTGAAGGAGGTGGCGTCGTCCAGCACGATGGCGTCATCCTCGCTCCCACCGCCCACGCTGTTGACGAGTTTGTTCATCAGGTTGCGGCTCTGCTCGCTGGAGCGCTCGTGGTTGTTCAGGTAGGAAGGGATGTAGTTGGAGGTGAGTTCCTTCAGGATCTTTTTCTCGAGGGCGTTCTCGGTGTGGTTGTACCCGCGGTCAAGGATTTGCACGCAGTTGCTGAGGTACTCGCCGCTGGCGATGCTGTAGCTGTTGCCATGATTACCATTCAGTGGTAGAGTATCCGTGACACTTGTATCCCTGGCATTGTTCAGAAGCCCCTCTGAAAAACATTACACAAGAGAGGGTGACTTGTACAAACAGGACACTCACGCGGGACGTGCACACTCAAACCCCCTTCCGAGCCTGCCGCGGCTGCTACGGGCTCGGCAGCGAGGAGAGAGCGTCGCGGCCAAAAGAGGAGGGTGCGGCTCCAGCTAAATGGCTTTAAGGTCTTCCCACTGGGAAAATGGAAAGCACCATCAAGTCCGTGACTTGATGCGGCAACAGCTGGTGGGAAGGAATAGCCTCTCCTGGTCACGACCTCCTACAGCTCTTGCGCTTTGCTCTATGTGCGGCCAGGGGGGAAGCTTAGAAATAGATGGCCCTGGGGGGAGCTTAGAAATAGATGACCTTGGGAGAGCTTAAAATTAGATGACCCTGGGGAGCTTAGAAGTAGATGACCCTGGGGGAGCTTACAAATAGATGACCCTGGGCTGGTGCCAATTGCCCTGGCTCCGGCACTTTGGAGGAAGGCGGCAATTCCCCCCAGCTGAGGAAAAAGTATTTGCAGCCCAGGTTCATCCGAACTTTGTTTGGACCCTTGCTAGAGACAAGAAATAACTCCGCTCTCCCCTTTTGCTGGGCAGGCTGCCAGGGGAAAGGCGTAAAGCCTGGATGGCAGGATTCAGGGGTTAGCAAGGTGGAGGCACAAAGTGCTTCCTTCCTGGCCCAGGCTGTTTTGGAAGCGGGCTACATGCCCGACCTCTCCCAGTGCCAGGGCACAGCCCACACAATCTCCTCCCCACTGGCTGGGGGGGATTCTCTAATACACTGACAGCGGAGGCAGCTGCGCTGGGGTCTCGCAAAGCCTTTAGAAATAGCTCCCGTGTCAGTCTCAAAGTTAAAAGCAGCGGGTGCAGCGGAAGGTACAGCGAGTACCGTCACCACCACGGCACAGTGGGCTCGGGGCAACCTGCCAGGAGCAGCGGGGGTCTCAGGCCACCCCCCAGCTAACTGCCTGTGGCACCTCCGGAGCTGTCTCAACGCTGCCAGCGTACAGCTGGAGCTCAGCTCTCTCCCAGCATGCTGTGGGAGACGGCGGGGAAGCGCTCCGAGGTTTCATGACAGAAGCTCCTCGGAAGGAGCGGCGGGTGTGGGGATGCAGGAAACACGGTACGGACCTTTCAGCTGAGGGCTCGGGGCCGCGGCTGGCAAGCGGCGAGCGAGCCGCAGCGGGTTAGAGGAGCCGTTAGCTGACGGTTTCAGATGGACAGTTGCTCATCCCATGCTCGGTACATGGCACGTGTACCTCGCGAAAATACAGGACCCGGTCTATATCTGCGATGGAGCAGTTGCTGCGTGCTAAGGGCTGGCAAGTGCCACTGTGGGGTTTCTTTTGAGCGAAACGCCCCGAACGCGTCGGTCACACGCGCGTTGGTTTCCAAAGCTTAACAGGGTGCTGCCCTACTCCAGGTTCCCCAACAAATGAGGGAGCGATGCCAAAAAAACCTCAACCAGCCATCACAGACATAGAGCAAAGCCGTTGATTTTCACGGTGGAAACTCTCCAACCGAGTCACGATGCTTGGAGGGTGGGGAGGGGAATGAGAAGCGAGTGTTGTGGGGAGAGGGCTGTACGTGATGGGTGACGGGTGCAACAGGGTCTGTCTGATGGTCACGGTGAGCCACGTATGCATCGGGGCACCGAGCGCCGCGCTGCCGCTGCCAATGCATAGATCTGGGGGTTGGTGGGGGAATAACATGGAGGTGAGGACAGAGGGGGGTCTGCCGTGACACACGCTGCATAAAAAAATGCCGTGACTTTGCAAACAAAAAGGTGAATCAAAAAAAAAAAAACCAAACCCAAAAAAACCCCAACACAACGTACACACGGTTGTATGAGAAACTATGCTGGGTAAACAATGCCACAAAAATGAGCAACTAAACAAAGAAAGCATCATTTAATCTCAGCTATATATAGATGCACACATCCATATATATATGTACACATCCATATATATATGTACACATCCATATATATATGTACACATCCACATATATATGTACACATCCATATATATATGTACATATCCACATATATGTGTTCACATCCATGTATATGTACACATATATATGCACACATATATATGCACACGCCCATATATATGTACACACCCATATACATACACACACATACACGTATATATATATAGAGATATACACATGTATATTCATATTCTTTTGATTGCAAAACTGTGAGATGGATTTCCTTTAACTACATCATCTATATGTGATGCAATAGAAGTGAACTAAAAAAAATTACATTTGATATGCAATGTTTAGCTTTACTCCCATACTTGTCTCTCTGTAGGGCTCTAAACGACAGCATGAAGAAAAGGAAAGAAAAAACAACAAGTAAGCTTACAGCGACAGTAGGAGAAACATGAGTAAAAAGCAAATTGATGATATGTAGAAAAGAGAGTTAACGGAAATAATTTCCACTGCCCAGAATACATGAATTTGTTACATGGTTTATTTCAGCTTTAAAAAGTATTGACATTTTAGACAGGAAAAAAAAATATATATATATTTTACGCGCAATATTCAATAGACTACATTTATTTTTTTTTTTATTTAAAAATGATCACATTTGAAACGTTTTTTGTGGGTTTTTGTTTTTGTTTTTTTTTTTCCAACGCCATTATAAAACGTTCAGTGTGCGACAGAAACCAAGAAATAGAATGCCTGGAAATTTAAGAAAAGTTCTAAAGCTGGTAACGGTCATGCTTGAAAAGACAGGCACTGTCAATGTCACTTCCAAAGTCTTACAGTGAATGGCTTTACTTACTGTTAGTTACAATAACCCCTGGCAGTCCAAACCGAAATCCGTTGCCTTGCTAAAAATGTTTTTGCCGTCCATCCTTTGCAACAGTGCTTTGTAAGAGTACGACTTTGCTCATCGTGGGGCTGCTGGCATTTTACAACCTTTGGTAAGTCTGCTTGGGTTTAGTTTGGGGTTTTTTTGGTGTTTTTTTTCTTTTTCTTTTTTTTTTTTTTGACCTGAGCACATGGCAAACTACATGGGCTTTGTGGACAGAAAAAAACCAAACCGAAATGTAAGAGTAGTTCAAATAATGGCACCGCTACATGAAGCTATTGAGGAGAAAGGGTTAAAACGAGAAGAGCCAGAGATGGAGATGAAGAGCCAGTGACAACTCTCAGCTTCCCACTGGTGGTCTGTGGCACGCTGGGGTTTAACCAGAGCTCGTTACCGGGACTGCCGCCTCCTCTGCAAATTACCTCTCTCGACAGCGGCGAGGCCGTGGGGAGAAGCTCCTGTGTCCGAGAGCCCGACCAGGCTGTGTCTGTCAGCTTCCGACGGCGGCGAGCGCTCGGCACGTGCTGGGGGGTGCCAGACCCCTCGCCTACCGGCTCCTCCTTCCTCTACTCTCTGCGTCCCCGCCAAGCAAGCGCCTTTCACCACCGGGAAATGGGGCTTTGGCCTTTTAGGCTCGGATTCCTCGCCTCTTCCCGAGGGTTTTTTTTAGGGCTCCTGGCGAGTCTCTACCGCAGACGGGGCAGCTTCAGCTTGAGCAGAGCGAGGATGTGATAACACGTAACTGGGGAGGGGGAAAGGAAGGGGTGGACCAGATCATCAGGCCCTGGGTTTCTTATAGTGTCCTGTCCCTGCCATTGGCCAGCACCAGAAGTGGTAGATGAAGGTACAAATAAAAATAAAATAAATAAAATCATAGCCTTAGTGACGTGGAATGAGTTAGTTGGATGATGTCAGCTAGCAACGCCCTCGCCACGCGCCGATCCCAGCCAAGGCACAGCCAGAGATGGTGACAGCGTCTACTTTTACAAGGCACTATCCCAGCTTTGCCTGCTGGTGCAGCAGCCCTCGGTCCCAAAGACCTGCCGGGGCCGGCAGACCCGGGTGGGTTTTGCTTTCTGCTGCAGGATCTCCTCTAATGCCCAGTTTGTAACCGTCCGGGGACAGCGATCAGTTTGAAAAGCAACAGCTATGCCACTTCTACGGTCACTAATTAACTTGCAGCCTCCTGAGTAAAACGGGTTGGGTTCTGCTCCCTCTGAAGTCAATGGCAAAGCTCCAAGGGCTTAAATGGGATCAGTACTGGTCCCTCTCTCTCTCTTCATCTCCTAGGGCTGAAGCCTGAGTAGGTTTTGCTGTTATCCATCTGGCCGTGCTGCACTGAATAGCACTTGCAAACCAATTACACTATTTCTTTTGTGGAATAAAATGCTGTTAGCTCAGGTAACTGTATCAGAATCGAGTCTTAAAAAATCAGAAGAACACGAGATGATTAAAATGCACGTAAAACCTTTTCGTCGCATTTTTCACCCAAATCACTTGGGTTCAGTCGAGGCACCCAGAACTGAACATCAGGACTTCTCTTATGCAAAATACTGACCCAGCATTACCTGCTGCCACTTGATTTAAAAGTAGCCCAAAACCTCAGTGTCATCATGCAAGAAACTATTCAGACCATCGAAGCTCATTTCGACATTTGCAGTACGTTGAAGTTCTTAAAACTCAGAGCATTTCACATTTAACAGGAGCCCCTTCTTTTAAAAGCATTCATGGAAGCAGATTTATTGCACAAAGTTAGCACAGTCTGGGAAAGTAATGAACAGCAAAAAGGTCAAATGGGTGCTTTCCTTATGCTTTGAATGCAAATACCCCAGTGATGCAGTTCAGTATCTCTTTCCATCGTAAACAATACGCTGTCTGTATGGTACAAAGGGGGTTTTCCTGATGGCATTAAAACTATCATTATTTTCCCTTCCTTAGAGATCCTTTGCTGGAAAGGGATGACTTCACTGGGAGTGGAGAGCTGACATATCTGCGCTTGAACACAGCGTCACTCTGCAATGATTCAGCCACTTTGCAAGCCAAAAAAAAATAGGAAAATAAAAAAAGGAAGAAGGAAGAAGGAAGAAGGAAAAAGGAAAAAGGAAGAAGGAAAATGGAAAAAGGAAAAAGGAAAAAGGAAAAAGGAAAAGGGAAAAGGAAAAGGGAAAAGGGAAAAAGAAAATAGGAAAAAGAAAAAAGGAAAAAGAAAAAAGAAAATAGGAAAAAGAAAAAAGAAAAAGAGAAAAAAAAAGAAAAAAGAAAAAAAAAAAGAAAAAAAAAAAAAAGAAAGTAAAAAAGAGAAAAGTAAAAAGAAAAAAGAGAAAAGCCCTGGAAGTGGCAGAGCAAGACAGAGCCACCAACAGACAGGAGCTGACAGAGCTCCACACTCCCCAGCTCCTCCTCAGGTCCTGCTCAGATGCTTCTGCCTCTCCCTCGTGCAGCATCGCGACAGCAGCTGACAGACACGGTCCCTTCCCGCAGCCGGAGCAGAGACAAACAGGTAGGTGACAAGAGACTGATTGCTACAGCAGAAACCTCCCTTAGGTCCCGCTGACTCTCTACCTATTCATTCTCCACTGCCGAAAGGAGGACGTGCTAGGTTCCCTACACCTTTTCAGTTTTGTATTCCAAATAGCTCCCATAAAAAGTATTAATACAAGCGGCAAAACATCTTCTACAATCTCTGACCTACTCTCCTTGCTCCGGCTGTCGTTTTGTTCTTAGAGATCAACGGCAGTTTTGCTTTATTTTGCCTTTTTTTTTTTTCCCTGCACGAGCCAGCGTCCCGCTGGCCACGTTTCTAAATGCCATTTTAAACAAGAGCAGCTTTGGTGGCAAAGGCCATTTTAGCTTCACTTACCTTCAGAGGTGTTCCAGGTTCTGAAATGAATGGTTTAACAAGGAAACGCGCTGACAACAAAGAGAGGAATGGATACGTCCGACAAAATACACACACAAGAGCAAAATAATACAATGGCAAAGAGATTTAAAAATAAAAAAAAAAAAAAAAAAAAAAAAAAAAGAGAGAGAGAGAAAGAAAAAGAAAGGGGGAAAAAAAAAAAAAAAAAAAAAAAGAAAGAATAAAAGAGAAGAAAAGGGAGGTTTGGACTGAGAAAGACCGAACTAGTTCCTCAGCAGAATTAAAAGCAGTCAAGGTGCAGGCACGAGGAAGAGAACTTATCATTAGATCTTCAAAGACTTCTTTTTTCCTCCCCTCTAACTGAGTAACAGTAGCATCCATCATTAACTCTCAATACAATACTGGATGATATCTTTGCACACGTGATTTTGATGGTTCCAGGCTGGACGTACAACTATACACTCAGCGGCAAAATTCTACAAAAGTACAGTGTCCTACACCCTCACAGAGTCTAGACAACCCTCTTCCTTTCTTCCTGTTCCCTCCCTCAGCCAAAAAACCTGCAGAGAGTAGCTGTCAAAATTGTCTAACCACAGGCCAGTGCTTTACATCAAATGTGCATTCTCTGTGGCAGAACTGCTCCTGGTAGAGGAAGGAGCACAAGAGTAAAGAAAGCAAAGGAAGAAGGAAGGGAAAATAAAACCAAACAAACACCACAACAAAAAATCAACCTGTCAAACGTTCTTCTTGACCTCTCTTTCTTGGTTTATAATTGATGAAGCCTTGTTATAACTCTCCTTGGAAAAACAATCTTTTTGATCACTCCTAATACAGATTTTTTTTATATTTTTTTTTACTTTTTCTCCATTCTGCTGATTAAATGAAAAGCTGAAAGGAGTTAATAATTAATGTGAAGTTTTTACCTATACTTATCCATTTTCTTTCAACAGCTTAAGTAATTGATTTTCTCAGCTTGAGCCCATGCAGGGTCCTCTTAATACACTGTGTCTCTAGTTTACTTGGTTGATGTCTATCTGTCTGCTGTTTTAGGAAGTAAATGTAGTTAGGTTAACAACGCTGTAATAGTGAGAACCTCATTCAGTTCCTGCTTTGCCACATATCTTCTGTATGGTCATGATTATGCCAATTATTTGCTCTTTTCTGAGATTCTTTATATTAAAAACATCATGGTACTTTGCTACGTTCTAGGGAAGTGGTATGAAAATGGTCAAGGAGGGTATGTATACCACAGGGGCGTCTGAGTTAAGACTGCTTTACAGAACCACAAATAACCATTGCACTTCCGAACAGCAGGTGCAATTTGATATTCCTCTGGCAAACTTTCTCCTCCTTTTCTGCAGTATTCAGTGACATCTCTAACACATATCATAGTATGTAACTAATAACATTTGAGTAGATAATGAGGAGACCAAATATGATAATACAAGACTTTCAGTGAAAATAACAATGCAAAACTAAAAAAAATAGCATACTATTTGCATATGAACTTGTGGTATTACACTCCCTGTCTTAAACTTTCACACCTTTACCCACTTTAGATTGACACTAGGGACATTTCAAACAGTGGAGCATGAAATTTCTTCTTCTTCCCTACTTTGGGATGATAGAAATTCCTGTTGGGGATTCTCCACGCGTGGCTGTGCAACCTTTGACTGCCTCTACCCAGTCTTCAGCTTAAAATGTGTCAACTTATTAAACTGTAAATCAGAGGCTATACATTTTTAAATTTTGGGAGAGTTGTTTGTCTTGGAAGGACAAGAATACGCTGCTAAATATACAAACCTTGAACCAAGCTTATGGACATATATCTGAGGCACTCAGAGGCAGCAGTACTGTCTCTTCCATGGCCATGGTTCTCCATTACAGATTCATAGTTCTGCAGGGTAATTCAAAGAGGACATTAATTAATCTTGAGAAGAGAGTTATTTTGCCTTTTTTATTTTATTTTTTTTACTCTCCTTCACAAGCTACCAGATATTTCTGGTGTCTGAACATACTAATTGATGTAAATTTGTGTGACATCCTCCTGGGAGTCACTTACCTTGTACCACAGATGGTCTCCTGGGAAATGTGGATCTCAGCTGCAGTCCTGTGAAGAAAAACTAAGTGATCCTCTACCTTAGATGAACTGTGATCAAGACACTCTATAATACAAAGAGAAAGAATCTCAGGACACCTGATACAAGCTGCATAGGATAATGAAATATGGAATTGTAAAGTATCTAATGTAAATGATAAAAAATACACTCTTAAGACTGTTTGATACCTCCCTTTGAAGGTTTCAAATGAATAGAGATAAAAGCTTTTTGGGAAAGTCTGCATTTCAGTATGACTGATTTTGAAAAATAGATATTATATTACACTTTTCATCAAAAATCTTCAGAACTGTTGTCTGCAGTATGTTATGGAAAAAAAATCCATAAATCTTCAGTCTTTTTGAATGATCAGGAATTGAATACGTAGAAATAGCTGGGGTTTTGGCAACCAAAAATCATTATTCTGATTTTAAAAAATCAACAACCAAAACATAGTGTTGTTTTGTAAGTATTGAACTTGTAAGGAATGGGCTTAGAATTTTAGTGTTTTAGAAAAATATTTTTTGACAGAAAGAGATCTTTCTTCCTTAAATAGATAATAATAAGTATAAACAGTATAGCAAATGAAGAAGAAAGAAAAAAAAAAAAAAAGATTTTATCTCTTGTTGGGTCCATTTCAAATCACAGCAAATGTATCTGCATGATCATAGACGAGTTTGGCAACTTCTTTCCCATGATAAAGCAGTGGCCATTGACCAATTGGAATTAAGACCTTTTGACTCTGTTACCTGCTTTCATTCCCGTGTAAAGTGACCTGCATGAAAAATCTATCATTGCATTTCAGAGCAATGTATACTGCACAAACAAGAATTAGGTTGATGGCTATGTAGTTCTTCCTTGTCTTGATAGGGCTATTTCCATTTCATTTTAGTTATTACTGGAGAAACCTTCCATTGGACATCTAAGTGAGATGTTGGCTCTTAGTTTGCTAACAATGTACAATTTTTGCACATTTGGTAAGAGCTGAGATCATCAAATGAGGCCAGCACTGACTTCTGACTTACTTCAAGATATATGATAAGTTATTATGATATGTCACTTACTTAATCATACTCACGGGTGTTAATATTTTGTGACATGCTATGAATGATAAGTTGCTGTAACTCAGACATTATCTTCTGTCACAGCTGTCAAGCAGGACATGAAATCTGGCCCCACTGGTAAAATTTGCTTATCTACCCACGTAATTTAGGGCCAAAACTTCAATATGACATTGCTGTACTATCCCAGGGAAGTATCATGTTAGTGGAGCAGAAGTTAAGGAAATCTTGTTCAATTACTTTATACATCACTTGTGAGTTTAGCCACTGAATTTGAGTGTGTTTTTCTATGCAACAAATTCTTTTTCTTCACCATTTAAAAGAAAAATCCATCTATCAAAGCAAGAAAGGTCTGCTCCCATATACTCTTCTTGAAATCAATGAGTTACAAATTTCACTGACACCAACAATGTCAATGTGGCAGAGAAGTACAGCAGTGTGCAGTAATAATAATATTAGGTCTTCACAGATAAGGAAAAAGCAGCAGAGGTCTTTAGAATAAAACTGCTACAGAAGGGTATAGAGAAAATTATTATTCTTCCTGCAGTACAAGAACCATGGAGCAAACAATTAAATTATTAGACACTGGGGTAATTACTCTTTTTTTTTCCATGATTAAATATACCAATCTTGTGTAACTCTTTGCCACAGAGTGTAATAGAAACCAAAAGTAAACATTAGCTACAAAATAATTTTATTAATTTCTAAAAATAACATTTGTTGATAATGTTAAATTGTTTAGGAATATTATTATAAATCCTATAAGCAAGATCTAATTCCTACAGCATTTCAAGACAACTTCAGACAATGACAATAGTTGATCTAACCATTGGGTGATAATCCAGTGCGAGGAAGACAGAAGCCCATTTTCCTCTAAGGTCATCATATTTGCTGGATGGGAGGACTGAGGGTACATGACATACTAATGCTCTGCACTAAGAGATTACTAAAATTTGTATAATCTCTGAGTGATGAGACCCTTTTGGATAGTTCCTCAGTTCAGTTCATGCCGTTGGAAAATAGCATTAGGTATATGACAGTCTATATGGAACTGAAATTATAAATTCTGTGGGAAAGAAATGGACTCTTCTGACCATCCTTCTAATATCCACCCTAGTAAGACAATATATAATAGAAATGTAAAATTATTTCATTAAAAATCACTTTTTAAAATAATTAGTTGTCAATATCCAGACCAATGACTGCCATAGAAACGAAAAATATTTTGAATCTGAATAAACTTTAATCTCAGAAATCAAGGGGCCTAATAAAACAGCCTACACCTGTGACTGTGGAGAAGATCCTGACTCCAAAACTCAGTAGATAAGTTTCAGAGGGAGGGAAGGGTGTGATTGACACAAAAATTTGTATCTTAGGTAGTCACAGCTTTAGTTTTTCTGCTAAAATCAGTAAGAATATCTCCTCAAGTATCTTTGAGCATCTAAGCTGAGCTTTTCTGTTCTTCCTTCATAAATCAGGGTTGGTGACAAATCCCAGCCTTCTTGGATATCCATCCAAGATTTGGCAGTGTTCAGGTACTATAGCAGTGAATTCAGGCAAGATCCTCTGATGGAAATCTCTGTAATGCTCTGAGCTACCAATATCTCACTATAATGTTTGTGGCTAACTAAGGGGAGACCTGACTTGAGTAACCAAGTAGCTGTGGCCAGGTAAGTTCAGCTCAGCAAACCCTTTCTGGCTTGTTAATATGGATAATTTGTTCAACCTATATAACAAATCCAGAACAAACAAGAGCTTCTTTAAAGATAAAATGCCATTCTGACTTTTACACATGGTTTTTAATATTATGCTAGGTCAAAGAGAAGTCTCAAGGCTGTATGTTTTCCTTAGGCCTTTAGGGCATTAAAATATGGTTCCACGTTTTCTGGTCTACACCCATGTCTCTTCCAAATACATAAAGAAAAAGTAGAAGGAGGTCAGGGGCCAATTATTCTAATTAGTCACCAAGGTCAGAACAAGAAGTAATGGGATGAAGCTGCAACAAAGGGGAAATTTAAGTTAATGATTAAGACAAACTTTATAACTATTAGGATAGCTAGATCCATGGAACAAACTGCCAAGGGAGGTCACAGAACCGCTTTCACTTAGAAGCTTTCAAGGGCGGACTTATAATCAGTCTAACAGTAATGGCTTAAGGAAAATGAATTCAGTCTTGCTGTGAAGCACAAGTACAAGACATCCATTAGGGTCTCCATTGCAGCCCCAACAATTCAGTGCTGAATCTATAGTAAAAAAAAATAATTCTCTGTTCTTATTGAAAAAAGGTAGAGGAGAGAAAGGCACTCATAATATATCTTAACTAATACTTTGCTAATGTTCTCAGTATGTCTAGCTGGGTGCCACTATGCCTGAGAGGTTTTAAAGAATATTCACAGTGATTTCACCCAATACATATCACTTTTATCCAATCATCTCAAACCCTGTTGCAAGCTTTATGAAGCTCGATTAACCTATCAAGGTTCACAACAGGAACATTTTGTGCTCAGGTGATTATTGTGACAAAAGCAGCTGTGTCATGAGACTTGAGGATTTATTTCTAAATCATAATAAATAGCTTGAAGCATTGCCAAGTTCAGGATGGAGTTGAAAAGATTGAGTGTATCAGGGAAAATGGGTGCTACCTTAGATATACCTGCAGATAGACAATTAATAGAGCACCCTTGGTCCTCTGGGCTATGTCCACAGAGCTAGCTGAATTAGGCTTAGTGTAAAGTACCGGTGGGTGAATGCCTCACAATCACTTTTCTAGCTGGTTAAATCTTGGGCCAAACGAGACATTGCTGACAGTGTCATTTCTTTAGCTCTCTGGATAAAATAAAAACTCTTTCCACAAAGCCAGCACTGGGAGTTCCTTATATTACTTTCTACGTCGAGTCCAAAATCTGTGTTTGAAGTAGGAAAAGAATATCAAGCCCATTTTAAGAACACCTAGAGGTGGAAAATCTATCATTATCTTTGGTAAATAGTTCCTGTGGTTAATCATCTTACTGTTTAAATCTATGCTTTATTTTCAGCTTGAATTTCTGTAGCTTTAACAACCAGCTTTTGAACAGTGCTACAACTTTGTCCACAATGTTCTTTATGTAGATACTTACAGACTAATCACATCTCTACATGTGTTTTACCTCTGCCAAGTCAAATCAAATGAAATACTGAATCCATGTGGGGACATGTAAGAAAAAATTATGTCTGAACCCTGATGTGAAAAAGATTTTACAAAGGGAATCTGGAAGAACACCAGTTATAGCCATGTTTAAAAACTGGGTCACTATCTTTGCATTATCCTTCTGTTTGTATAGGCAGATTTAATTCTTTTTCTTCCCTGGATTTGTAATGGCACACTTGGTCCCAATTGTTTGCTCACACCCAGCTTACCAAGCAATCTAGAGAGTTCCAAGTATGTAATCTATTTTGCTCATTATTTACTGCTATACCCAAATTTAAGTCCTCTGAAAATACTCTCAGCAATGATTTTCTATTTATTCCTGCCCCGCCCCCCCCCCCAGATCCTTGTTAAAACTATTTAATAATGATAGGTATGAACCATGACCTCCCTGGAATTCCACTGAAAGGAGGTTTTGAGGTCTTTTTTTTTTCATTTTATGTGAAATTTTGGGATCCAATAATCAGGAGTGTTTTTTAATCTCTGCGAACTAAGCCATATTAATTCTTAAAACCATCACTACTACCTCTCTCTTCCCCTTCTTCTTAGAGAACTGCTCTAACTTCTTGTTGAAATATTGATCTTATAATCAGCCAACCCTTGCCCAGGAATTTGAAGTTTTCTTTTGCCTTCCATAACATCATTCTTTTCAAGCTATAATAATCTGATGCATTAAAAATGAATTTAGTCTACCTCACAATATCTGAGCATAAAAAAAATCACAGCAGTTTATCACCTACTAACAAGTATGGAAAAATTCCCCAGGAAAACAAAAGAACTCCCAAAACCCCAACATGATCATATACTGATATACATACTTTCAATTGCTCCAGTTGCTAGCACCCAAGACAGCTGGGACCCTGTGATCCATGGTCTGACATCAGTTGCTGGTGCTTAGATCCACACTGATTCCAGTTGCTGGCACCAAACACATGCAGGCTTCTGTGACCCATGGTCCCCACTCCAGCTGTAGGAACTGCGTGCACACACATGCACATAGAACAAAGGTGCACAACCAGAAAAAGAGAAATGTTAGCAGACAAGAAAGACTGTGCTGATCAGGCACAAGGCATGGCTAGACACTCATGCTGACCAGCAACCATTTCAGATGCAAACAGCCCCTGTATCCCCTTTCCCTCCTACTTGTTCATCCCCAAGAGCCCTTCCTTTCCCCGCTTCTGGTTCCTGCCATAAACATCCCATTATAAGTCCGTAACATCCCCAAATCCTCTTCCCCTACACCCCCCAATGTCTTCCTTACCCATAAGCAGTAACCCCACTCACTCTGCAAGGTACTCTGACAACCTCTCCCACTGGCTCACTGTGGTGGGTGGCACCTCCAGGCCCATGGGGCTGATGTCTCTCCTGTGACAGCCTTAGAAGGAGCCAGAACAGGGGTTTAATTTCTCTTATTGTGTTATTTGGGCTCTCCAGCCTGTGGTTGTCTCTTTTTGCTCCTTCCTGTTTGTGTAGATGAGCCTTTTATGGGTTGATTGCACTTCTGTGATGGTTCTGGGATCAGCCAGGTCAAGGGACTATTTGGGTTCTGGGATCAGCCAGGTCAAGGGATTATTTGGGTTCCCCCACCCTCATATTGTTCCTCTGTTCTTCTGTGTCTGTGTGTGTAGATCAGCTTTTTTCCACATAGCCTGACATTTAGGATGGGGTACTTCTGTAACACTTTCTGGTCCTATCCACTAAGTTATCCAACATTTACACTTGAGAAAGAAGACCCTCAAATCCAGTTAGAGGAGCAAGTCTTTACTTCACCCCAAATCCCACATCTTGTATCTTCTTCCTCTTATCTTCATGTATAATTTTATCAAGGATAAAAATAGGGTAACATACCAAACCAGTATAGGTCCTGATGCCAGTGTTGGATTAACCTTCTCACCCTTTCTGATTTGGTTTCTGAAATAGCAGTGATTGGCTAGATTATCTTGCACCACCTTTCCTTTGTAAGACTGTTCATATCATTGAAACTTTCAGGTTTGTAAGTCAGCCTCTAAGCGCTTTAACATTTATAATTGGCTTACAGGAAGTCAGATCCCTCACTTGACTGACACTAATGTTGAACATGGACAGGAGCAGACAGACAGTACTGTGAGAGCAACAGCATCATTCTTCTGACCCTGCAGATGCATGGGGGCCAATTACAGCTCCACAGTGGATGATCTGCAGGCTGTTGAGGTCCACCACTGGTACAAAATTTTCATGCTGAAGTGTCCTTCTGGACAGCTGACAGAGCACGAATTTGAACAGTTCTTTGGGCTCCAAGGACTGGATCCAGCGGCCAATGAGTACATTGAGCAAATGTTTCACACCTTTGATATGAACAAGGTGAGTTCTCCAGTAAAGAAATTAACTGCCTCATACTGCTTAAAAGTGAACAAACTCCTGCACTTCTAGAGTCCTTGGTTTTCTCTTACAAACACTGGTGTAGAAAGCTACTGAGGCACATTAATGTAAGGTAGCTAAATGTAAGGAGCAAATTAATGTGCATAGATGACATAGATAACATAACCATAGGTAATAACACCTTATTGTTTAATTACTTTGTGCGAGTTCATCTTTGAATTTTGATAATTCTTTGTTGTGTATTAATTGACTTGGCCTTGTTTGACTAGGAAAATACTAATGAAAGAATATGTCATTCTTATATGTTCTTATTCTTATTCAAAAATATATCTGTATTAGATAGTAGAGATTACTAGAATTAAACACAATAGAAATTATTATAACATTAACAGATAAACTAATTTCCAGGTATTTGGCAGCTGTAATTAATACTGCACAGGGAGGCAATCTCTGTGGCTCTCTTCCATGTTAGGAGGTATAGCACAGGGCAGGAGCTAGGGGGTAGACAGTATTCCTTGCTGTAACAGGTCACTACTAGCTCTCAATAAGGTAAGAAACAGTAGCTCTCATAATTCCTATAAGCACAAAATGCCTCTCACTTTTACATTTATTTTTTTTTTAATCCATATATACTTAAGCCTGTGTTTGCAGACCTGTAGTCTCAATGATTGGGAAAATTCGGCTTTGCTCTCTGCCCCAAGGTTCTGAAACAGCTGGAGCAAATGCCTGTAAGTCAAGAAGGAACTAGTCAAAGAGACATGTGAAACAGGTTCAGAATCACAGAAGCAATTTTGAAGAAGGAAAGCCAAGGAACTCTGCTGAGGACAAAGAAGATAAATTTTCAATAGAGTTATTTTATAAATTGCAATCATGCTTCTTCCCAACTTTAGAGCTGTTTATCTTCAATTTCTGTGGCTTTGCGCAATGAAGTTATAAAAACCTCACAGAGTACATGGAGTACTAGGAATATTTAAAAATGTTGTGATCCTTGCTGTAAAATAGTAGTGCTCTGCTAGTCCACCTACATTCACCTTTTACATGTATTTATTTATATCCATTGCAGAAAGGCATCTGGCTTTATTTAAATTACTCAGTAAATGAAAGTTTCTTCTTTTTTTTTCTCTGTAACTTGTTGAAGTAGCTATTCAGAGTCCTTGACACAGGTACGTACTTTATATGTTAGTTGTATTTAACCTCTGGAAATTTTAGCCAGTGGTAAACCAGCTGTCAAATCATGTTCTACGTATTTTTAAAAATATCTTCAGTCACTTTTTTTCAGAGAATGGAGAAGAGATCTACGGCTTACTGAAATAGCAGTAGTTTTCCACAAAGAAAAAGCAGGCTAGTATAGAAAAATGAAGATAGAATTACCTTCCACTTTTCTTGACACCAGGGCTCTGGATTGGTTTTCTCTCCCAGCAGGGCATAGGCAAGTAGCTCAGGTGGACAGAGAGGGGCTTGTTCACATTGGCCATGAGGCGTGACATGTTCCATCTGTGCAAGTGACAAGCACAGAGTAAACTAGACATGGAATAGGTCATAACTTTAGGAATCTGTGTATTTAAGAAATCTTAAAGGTGGACAGAGAAATAGCACATGTGTGTGTCTCTGTGTGTGTATTAAAGTTTTTCCCTAAGTCCACGTGTCTGTGTCATCTGATTTTCTTTCTCTTTTAACTGTGAACCTAAAGAGCAATAAAGTAAAACAGCTCCAGAGCCATAACTCTCTCTGTTTGTTCCTGTCACAGTCTGTTTTTTGTTTTCCCACATGATGGATATTGACTTCATGGAATATGTGGCTGCTCTCAACCCCGTTCTTCGTGGGATGATGAAGCAGAAATTGCAGCGGTATTTCAAGCTCTATGATGTAGATGGCAATGTCTGCATTGATCAACATGCATTGTTCAACACCATTAAGGTGAGTCTCCAGGGGCCTGCATTAAAGACAAATTCCACCTCACAAGTAAGAACTTTCACTATTCCCTGTATGGATGATCATGGATAAGCATTCTTTCTTTAACCAGAATTCCCCACAATCTCATAGTCCAGTTAGCAGACTTGACAGACTCTTCTTTACCACCACAGCATATGTTATAGCACAGCTAACTCCATGAAATTTTTTAGCTGCCTACATGTATTGGGTTTGTGTGGATGGGTTTTGGTAGCAGGGGAGGGACTATAGGGGTGGCTCCTGTGAGAAGCTGCTAGAAGCTTCCTGGCCTCCAAGTTGTACCCACCTCTGGCCAAGGCTAAGACAATCAGCGATGGTGGTAGCATCTGTGTGATAACCTGTTTAAGAAGAAAAAAAACCAACAAAACCATGCTGGGAAGACTGAAGGGAAGAGAGGGTTGGGATGTGAGAGAAACAGCTCTACAGACAGGTAGGTCAGTGAAGAAGGAGTGGGAGGCGATATTCCAGGCACTGGAGAAAAGATTCCCCTGCAGCCTGCAGTCAAGACCATGGCGAGACAAGAGGATGACCCCCTACAGCTCCATAGTGGAGCAGATACCCATCTGCAGCCTATGGAGGACCCCACATCAAAACAGGTAGCTGTTCCTGAAGAATACTGTGACTCGAGTGAAGCCTGTGCTGAAACAGTCTGTTTCTGAAGATCTCCAGCCCATGAGAAGAGCTCATGTTAGAGAAGTTTGTGGAGGACTGTCTCCCATGGGAGGGACCCCACACTGGAGCAGGGGAATAGTGTGAGGAGTCCTTCCCATGAGGAGGAAGGAGCAGCAGAAACAACATGTGACCCACTGACCACAACACTCATTGCCCCTCCCCCTCTGCCACTGGTGGAGTGGAAGTAGAGAACTTGAGAGCAAAGCTGAGCCTAGGAAGAAGGGAGGGGTGGGTGGAAGGTGCTTGTAAGATTTGGTTTTATTTCTCATTATCCTACTCTGATTTGATTGGTAACAAATGAAATAGATGTTCTCCCTCCAAGTTGAGACTGTTTTGCCTGTGACCACAACTGGTGAGTAATGCCTCTCTGTTCTTATCTTGACCCATGAGTCTTTCATTATATTCAATCCTCCCCATCCTACTAGGGGCAGGAGTGAGCAAGTGGCTGCATGGTACTCAGTTGCCAGCTGGGCCTAAACTACAACACTAGGACCTAAATAGCGCTTTCCAAGATTTTAGACTCTATCACTATCAGTTGCTGTCTCCACAGTGTGCTCTTCATATGTCCTTTTCCACCTGCAAAAATGGACAGTTACTCCCAGTTTGCTTTTTAGAACCAGATCTTAAATGTCAATGTAATAAAACATTTCCGACTCTGACAAATATTTTGAAGAAGAAATGACCATCTATGGAAGAGATTGTATACAAATTGCTGTTGTGAAAGGTGTTGAAATTACAGGTATAAACATGGCCTTATGAATATCTCAGAATGAATTATGCTGGGAATTCAGATTATTCTGTAGAGACTTGGAAGCTAGAGAGATGCAGGAAAGATTCAATGACCCTAAATAATTTACATTTCTGAATAAGAAAGGTCAAAAAATGGGTTTGATAAAGATTTAAAGCCCGAACTGTCCACAAATAAAACCACTAATAAGAAGTTAGTAACTCATTCTCATCTTGGTATGTATTTTAGTGCTGGGCATTGAAGAGACCAAACCAGAGCAATAACTGTAGTAATAGGTAGCTTCATACTAGAAAGTTCATAGAATCATAGAATGGTAGGGATTGGAAGGGCCCTCTGGAGATCATTGAGTCCAACCCCCCTGCCAGGGCAGGAACACCTAGGGCATACCGCACAGGAACACATCCAGGCCTGTCCTGAAAGTCTTCAGGGATGAAGACTCCACAACCTCTCTGGCAGCCTGTTCCAGGGCTCTGTCATTCTCACAGCAAAGAAGTTTTTCCTCATGTTGAGTTGAAACTTCCTGTGTTTCACCTTGCTACCACTACCTCTTATCCTATCCCAGGACACCACTGAAAAGAGACTGGCCCCTTCTACTTGACCCACCCTTCAGATATTTGTAAACATTAATAAGATCTCCTCTAAGTTGCAATAGAAATACTCAGACATGACCGTAAAGAAACACATAGTAATTTTTTAACACAGAGCTCCTGAGAAACAAGTCCTGTGAAAATAATTGGTGGCAAGCAATTTACTGCCCTTTGAGTTCTGTGGGTGTAGTTCAGTGTCTTTTCTGGCAGCCTTAGGAAGCTGATGAGGTGATACTTAGTAAAATGGAGAAACTTATCAAATTTTGGAAGGTAAAAACTAGAAGATGAATAGTCTTAGAATCAGTATGAAGGCTCTGGAATCACATAATCCATGGACGTTCTTAAACAAAGGAAACAATTAGTCATGAAAAGAAAACACTGAACTATATGGTTATGAATAAGATGAATTGTAGTAAACAGTAGTGAATAATGCTTAAACTGTCCAGTGAGCTTTAGGGAGGAGCAGGACACCAGGAAGCAGTATGTAAATAGAAATAGGGAAAGCAAGAATAGAAATCAATGACCACAACAAGGGAATATCATGATGTCAAATGTAGAGGGTATTTGAGAGTGTTTATTTGGCTTGGTGAACCATTGAGTAATAGAAGGATCAATTAGGTGGATCCTCATTCTGCCATTTCAGAGGTGCTTAACCTCTACCTAAGCAGATTTAAGGTGATCCTCTGGGTTTTACTGCTCATTCCATGCTCCAGAACCATGTTCCCTTTCATCCTTCAGTGCCAACCACAAGCCCCGATGATTTCTGCTGTGTTTTCCTATGATACTGGTTCATTTTTATGGGGAAAGTACCATCAATGACTGTCTTGTTCCAAATCTGCAAATCTTTCATTCTGGGAGCCATTAGGCAGCTTCCTATTCCTCCCCTTTTCTTTCAGGCTATTTGAGTTATTAATGGTGGTGACCATGAAACTAGTGCAGAAGAGTTCACTAACAAATCTTCAACAAAATTGATGTGGAGATGGTAAGATTCCCATCTTTGTCATCAAACTCAGATACTCTCTGTGCTGCAGAGAGACATCTATGTCTTCCTTTCTTGATTGAACTTTATTCCTCTTAATTTTATTTTTGCTTGTTATATGATTTCTCATTCAGTAATGCATTCTCCATGAATTTTGCTAAGGCATTTTTCTCCTTGCACCATATGTAATCAGTATGACAGGATTTGTTCCCTACTTGGTCTCAGCTGTGTTCTGTCCACATGAGTTTGGTAGTGGGCTTTTAGAGTGGTGGGGTGTTGGGGAATGGCTAGAAAACAAGGGTCATGTATCTTTAAGGGAAATGCTTGCTGAAGCAAAGTGTCAGGCTCGGCACCCCCCAATGTGGTACACAAGATCCAGCAGTGGCCTTGGTCTGCATACCAATCCTTGGTAGTAACTCTAAACATTGGGTGTTATCACTGCTAGGAGCAGACACCACTGTCTGTGAGAACAGGCTGCTAACTTCAGAAAGTGCAGTTAGAACTGAGCTGAAAAGTAAAATTACTGAACAGAATTATTTCTGTTCTCACTCAAACAAGGACAGGCTATAAAGCTGCAATTTAATTTTATTTTTCTTGGTCTTTTTTTTTTTTTTTCCTCTCCCCCTCCTCTCCTTTTTTCCCCTTTTTCTTTCCTGTCTGGTTTACTGCTTTAGCACCAATCTATTTGGCAGCCCCACTGAACTGATGTACTCTGATTTTGGAGGAATCTTTTTTTGCTTGAATAAAGAATCAGGACCATAAGATGCTTTTATCGACTAAGCCAAATACACCTCAATTTGTAGGTTATACTGGTGTCAGTAAAAATGTTCAGTATTACGGATGGTATAATTTTTCCATTTCTCTGGGTTTTAAATGAGCTTGTACATGTTAATTTTTGTGAGATAGTGAATGAGCTCTCTCTTAATACAGACTCTTGCATTTTTGCCAGGTACTACTGTACTTGTAATTTGGTAAGTGTATTGCTAAGCAGTGTGGTATGTGTTTGTTTTTCAAAGTTTAGCAATATTAACTTTGCCCTTTCCCTCTGGCTCCTTTCGGGTCTCGGCCTCAGTATCATTAGCTTAGGAGGTTTTCCGGAAGTTGCGAGTTCTGGATCCACGGGCATGGTGGTCACTTGTATCCCCTGGATGACGGAGTGTATTAAACGGATGAAACAGGGAATGAGACAGGGAAGAAACAGTAACCCTGTTACCGAGCATAATAGGATAAAGCCTATCCTTTTCCACCATGTTCCCAGGAAAAACTTATCCCACCAAGTCCCCTCTAAGATTGAATTCCACTTTTGTACCGGAACATGGGCAATCCTTTTTATCTCTGTGGCCAAGTTTTCTACTACCTTTCCTTTATCATCTACCTCGAGACAACATTCAGAAGTATTAAACCTTCCACATAACCCCCCTTCAGATGCTAACAAATAATCCAGAGCCAGCATGTGTTGATAAAGGACTGCTCGGGTCTGGGTCATTTGTTTAGCAATTAACTCTAGAGCTTGAGCTGTTTTGTTTGTAATTATTTCAACCATCGCCTGGAGTCTAATAATTCAATTTAACATGTAAATTGGGGTTCGGTATCCCCATGAACCATCCTGAGCCCAAGTTGCTGGTACATATACGGAAATGATTCTTTCAGGTGGCCATTCATCATTTCCCCATCGTTGTGTACCCCCCAACTGGAGGTCCCTTTTTGCTCGAGCTGGCATTTTCTCATATAAGGGGAGACCCAGCTCATTGTTATCAGTCTTTGGCAACAGGAAGAATCCTGGCCAAATCAGTCCTATAGTACAGGTACCTTTCCACCTTTTGGGGAGACGGGAGTACGCACGCCTTCCACAAATCCAAAACAGTCCATCTGAGGCAATCCATTCAAAGTCGTCATTATTGGGCATGTCCCAGTACTGAGACATCTCTGGGATACCCTTGAAGGGGTTGGGATTTCTCATGTCATTGCACCAATACAAGGGTCCATTTTTACTGCAATTGGTTCCATTTTGGTTGGTAAAATAACCCCTGGGAGATCCTGGCCACCAAGAATGGAAAGTTCCGTTTGTAATTAGGGTTCGCTTGCAAGATGATTCACCAATTCCTTTCCCAAATGTACCCCCCTCTCTGGTTATGCACTCATGGCCTATTACTTCTGAATTTAAGATCCACCCCTCTTACAATCCAATTCTTGGGAGGTTCCACCGGTCCTTTAGTCCTGGTAGCATGAGTCCATCCATGCTCCGCAGTCCGGATTGCAGTCTCTGTAGTGAGAAGGACTAAGAAAGGCCCCTCCCATTTTGGTTTTAAGCTCTCATCTTTCCAGGTTTTTACCAATACCCAGTCTCCAGGCTGAATTCTATGAATGCTAAACCCTAATGGGGTGGATTGAGCCAGCTGTCCTTTTGCCCTTAATTCCCCCATATTTCTCATTATTGTTTGTATATATGTTCTAATAGTACGATCCTCGGTGTTTAGCGGACCAATAGGCATGGATTGATGGTACGGCATTCTGTATAACATTTCATATGCTGAGATTCCCAGATCCGCCCGGGGCTGGGTCCGAATGTTCAGTAAGGCCAAAGGTAAACACTTAACCCATGATAACTGGGTTTCAATCATTAGTTTAGCCAAATTTTTTTTCAGGGTTTGGTTCATCCTTTCCACTTGACCTGAGCTCTGAGGGTGCCATGGGGTATGATATGTCCATCTTATTCCCAGGGCCCTTGTTAGCTCCTGGATTACTTTTGATGTAAAGTGGCTGCCCTGATCTGAGTCTATTACAAACACAATCCCAAAATGGGGTATGATTTGCTCTAGTAAGATTTTACACACAAACTGGGCTGTGGCCTGAGAAGCTGGAAAGGCCTCAACCCAATGAGTCAATTGGTCCACTATAACAAGTAGATATTTCCATTTGTTTACCTTAGGGAGTTCAGTGTAATCTACTTGTATCCTCTCTAATGGCCTGTAGATAATCTGCCGGCCTCCTCTTAGGGGCTGTCTCACCTTTTTGTTAACCTTTTGACATATTAAGCACCCCTGTGTTACTTGTTTACTCAATTCAAATATCCCTACACATCCATATGATTTTAAGAACTGGTCACACAGGGCTTGGGTTCCCCAATGAGTATGATCATGTAACTTTTGTATAATTCCCCATGCAAAAGATTTAGGTATTATTTCCCACCCATCCTCTAAAATCCATTTATGACCCTCTTTTTTTGCCTTTAGGCTTTGGATAGCATTTAGTTCAGAAGGAGTAAAAACTTTCTCAGGTTCCCTTCCAGTTTCTGTTAAGGTTAATAGGGTGACTTCTTGATCATTTGTTGAAGCGACCTCCTTGGCTACCTGATCCGCTAAATTATTTCCCCGTACATAAAGTGAGGTCCCCTTCTGGTGCCCTCTTATATGTACCACCGCAATCTCCTCGGGTCCCTTAAGGGCCTCCAAAATTCAGTTTATGAGTTCTTCATGTATCAAATTCCTTCCTTGCGTATTTATTAACCCTCTCTCCTTCCATATTTTTCCAAATGTGTGGACTATTCCGTATGCGTATTTAGAGTCCATATACACCGTTCCTTTCCTGTTCTCAAGTCTGACCAAGGCACGGTACAACGCAAATAACTCACACGCCTGGGCTGACCAACTAGGGCTCAACTTCCTTTTTCTAATACTGTCATTGTTAATCCATTAATTATAGCATACCCAGAGTATCTTTTTCCTTCTTTCATACTAGATGATCCATCCACAAAATACTTTTCCCCTTCTCCCAATTCTACCTCCTCCAGGTCGTGTCTTACTTTGGTCTGTAGATCAATTAATTCTATGCAGTCGTGGATGGGCCTCTCTTCCCCGCACGGCATTCCAAAAAGGAATTCTGCCGGGTTTATGCTATTGGTGGTTCTTAAATCCAGCTCAGCACTGTTTAGAAGAATAGCTTCATATTTCAGAATCCTGCTGTCAGTCAACCATTTATCTACCCTTTGTTTCAAAATGTTTCTCAAATTATGGGGGGTATATACCACCATCGGACTTCCGAAAGTTACTTTCCGGGCTTCTTCTGTCAATGTCGCGGCAGCCGCAACTGCCTGGAGACAAAGGGGCCATCCTCGACTGACAGGGTCTAATAGTTTAGAAAAATAGGCCACAGGCTTTTTGTGTCCTCCCCAATCCTGTGCTAACACTCCATGAGCCACTTGATCTTGGATGTTTATAAACAATTGAAAGGTCCGGTTTAAATACGGCAGATTGAGAACAGGGGCTTCTATGAGAGCCTGCTTCACTCCCTGAAATTGTCTTTCATCCTCTAGGTTCCATTTAAGATTTTCCCTTGTTAGTTTTTCATATAAAAATTTGACCTTTTGAGTATAATTAGGGATCCACAAACAGCAGTATCCCAAAAGACCCAAAATCTGTCTTATCTCCCTTTTAGTCTGGGGCGCAGGGAGAGCCAAAATCCCTGATATACGGTCAGGATCTAATCTTTTTGTTCCTTTGCTTAACCAGTGCCCTAAATATTTCACCTCCTGTTCTGAAAATTGCAGTTTGCTTTTAGACACCTTAAGCCCTTGGGCCCCCAGAAAATTCAATAAATTTATAGTGGCTTCCCTAACCACTTCTTCCTTTTCCCCGGCAACTAACAAATCATCAACATATTGGACGAGTCTAACCCCTTCAGATCTCTTCAAGGCTAATAATAATTCTTCCAGAACTTGCTCAAACAAATTAGGGGATTCTGTAAATCCCTGAGGCAACACTGTCCATCGTAACTGCTGTTTCCATCCAGTATCCGGGTCCTCCCATTCAAAAGCAAATAAATCCCTACTGTTTTCTGAGAGCAGGCAAGCCCAAAACGCATCTTTTAAATCTATCACACTATACCAAACATAGTTTGGAGGAATCTGGCTTAATAACATATAGGGATTGGACACTACAGGGAACCTGGTTATGGTCCTTTGGTTGATGGCTCTTAAATCTTGAACTAATCGATATGTCCCATCCTTTTTTCTTACAGGCAATATAGGGGTGTTGTGTGGGGACATGCATGGTTCCAGCATCCCTTGCTGAATCAAGTGTTTTATAATTGGTTTTAACCCCTTGCGCCCTTCAAGAGATATGGGATATTGCCTTATCCGAATCGGATGTTCGGGATTCATAATGGTAACCTCTAGTGGTTTTATTCGGAGTTTGCCAATATTCCCCGGACTAGCCCATACCTCTGGATCAATTTCCAGTTCGTCCCTTGGGGTTAGTTTGAAAATTTTTACCCTCAATTCCCCCTTTTCCAAAACCACCCCTATCCCGAGAACCACCATCAAGTCCCTTCCTAACAAGTTACAACCAGCCTCCAATACTAATAAAAGATCATTCACAATTATCTTCTGTTCAGATTCCAATAATACATTCTCAATTATGGGAACCTTGAAACCCTCTCCCTTCGCTCCTATTACTTCTATTGTTTTCAATTGTATTTTACATCCTTTTGGTAATGTGGTCACACTTGACCTTTCTGCCCCACTATCTACCAAAAACTCAAATATTTCTTCCTGGGGTCCTATTTTCAGTTTTATCAAGGGCTCATTTGATGGTTTTGTCCCCAGGAAATAGAGCCCCTGACTCCCCTATTGGTCTTCCTTAAACATCTCCTGGTCCTGTATCCTCTTAGGACAGTCCCGCTTTATGTGCCCTGTCTGTCCACAATAAAAGCAAGGATCTTTATTCCGTCTCAGCAGGGTCAATTTCCCTTCTTAAAGGGGAATCCTGCATTATACGGTCTCTTCGCGTCCTTACCCTGGGTTTCCCGCACTGCAGCTACAAAAACTTTTGCCTTCGCCTTCTGTTTCTCTTCATCCCTCCGCACATATACCCTTTGAGCCTCCCTCAATAATTCTTGTAATCCCTTCTCCTGCCAATCATCTAACTTCTCCAGTTTCTTCCTGATGTCCCCCCATGCTCTTCCCACAAATTGGGTTTTTAAGAATATTTCCCCTGCTGCAGTATTTGGGTCAATTCCTGAGTATAACTGCAGGTTCTTTCTCAATCTTTCCAGCCAGTCGATAGGGGACTCATCTTTCCCCTGGTGTTCACTAAAAGCTTTATTGATATTCTGGCCCCGTGGGACTGCTTCTTTTATCCCTCTTATCATTATAGTCTGTAGATCTGACATGTGTTGTTGGTCGGCCGCTCAGTTATGGTCCCACCTGGGAGATTGGATTGGCCATTTTTGATCCCCGGGGGGGCCTGCCTGATTTTCCCGCTTCCACAGTCTCATTCCCGCCATCCGGATCATCTGCCTTTCCTCCATGGTAAATAATATTCCTAAAATTGACTGTAATTCATCCCACGTATAGATGTTAGGTCCTAGAAATTGATCCAATCTTTCAGAGACCCCTATGGGATCTTCCAGCAACTTTCCCAAGTCCTTCTTAAAAGCTCGCACTTCGCCTGCACTGAGCGGAGCATTCACAAACCCTATTCCCCCTTGGTTCCCTCCAAGGGGGACCTCCCTTAAGGGGAACAAATGGGTTTCCTCTATTCCATCATCACTATCTTCCTCATTATTGTCCTTTAGGATCATTGCCTTAGTCCATCTAGTCCTCCTTTGTCTGGGTGAGGGGGCAGAGGAGGGGAGAGGAGCAGAGTGTCTAGGGGATGGGTTCAAGTTCGAATGGGGGGGTGCTGAAGAGAGAGAGGAGGGGGCAGAAATCGGGGGATAAGGAGGGGGCAGTCTATCCAAGGGGTCCCATGGTTTCCCCTTTTGGACCTCCTCCTCTTCCCCTTTCCTTGTTTCCATCTTATAAATTCTAGTCAGCCAAATATATCCCCTCCAACAAGATGCATAATCACTTTCTTCCTGGTTAAAAGGTTCCCTATTATTAACATATAGGTTTAATGCCTGACATATCCATCCCTCAAACGACCCATACTTGGGCCACAACAGGTCATCCGAGCGTATTTTCTCTCTTGTCCATTCCTCCATACAAAATTGAACCATAATTTCCTTCTTTTTATCCTTAGTATCATCATTATCATTCCAGTTATTCAACATTACCCCTAAAGGACTGTCTTGGGGTATTTCTGGCAACAATTTCTTTCCCTTTTTCCCTGAACCTGGCTGACTAGTTCTCTGTCCCATTTCTCAGAATCTTATCTATCAGTCCCTGGTCTCTGTTTCTCACTTTGCAGTATTTACGGAATCCCACACCTCTTACAATAACAATAGGTAACAAGACACAACCAAATTATCCCAATCACAACATACAACAACAAAACAAATGTAGTTAAAATTTTTATTTTGTATATGCTGTCAGAGTGGTTAGATTCTAACAGTAGGAAAAAAAACCCAACAGTTTGTCTTTAAAATATATTATTAAGGGGTTAACCTCTGTTGGAGACAACAGTAACCAGGCATTACGCAGAGCCCTGGGTCCCCAGTTTGCTGCCGGGGTCCCCAGTTGGCTGCCTGGGGAGGCACCGCAGAGACAGCGGCACGGCCAGAGCTGCCCACAAACACACACAATTGTCCCTCAGCAAATACTTGGTAAACTTTGGGGTTTTTTTCTTCCACCTACTTGTCTTTTCCTAGAAGCCTCCCCACAGAATTTCTATCCCTTTAGTGCAGGACTTTGCTTCCTTAAAACAGGTTGGCAGTTCTCGGTGGTACCCATGAGTCTGGGGAAAGGCAGAGGCTGGGAAATAAGATTCTGGGAGAGGGTGAGGGCACCTTCTACCTGTCCTCTGATGTGAAGAGGAGGAGAAGCTCACCAGGAAGATGTTTTCTTCTAGTTCCGTGAATGTGGGAAACGAATTTAAATTTTCCACTTTGCATTTTGTACATTAAAATCTGAGGCAACTGATCATAAGTGCAGGTTTACAGACACTCAGAGGATTTTAAGGCAGAGCTTTGCTTTCTGTGGGAATAAAGAACAGAGAGAGGCTTTTGTTGGGCTGGTGGGGCCAGATCATTGTCCTGGGCGCAGAGCTGTGATCTAACCCACAAAAGTTCTGCTGCGCTTGCTAATCACCAGTAACAGCACACGCTGCCGTTGCAGGTTCCCAGTTCAATAGGAGCAGAATTTGGGCAGAATTTGCCCCTCCCACTCTGAAAGCGAAGCTGGGCCACGGGCATCCCAGCAGTTCACCTGCTCAGAGCTGAACGCCGATGCTGAGCACACGAGTGCCTGGTTTTGCAGCATGGGGGGATTTTAGAGCTTCCTCCCGCGCTGCTAACGGCAGAGGATCCAGGGCACTGCACCAGAACTGCAGCAAGGCCTTCAGGGCATGGAAAGCTGAAATCACTCACTGATCAAAAAGAAAAAGTCATAGGCCAGGCTGGCTGGGGCTCTGAGCAACCTGATCTAGTTAAAGATGTGGTAACCCCCTGTGGTAGGGGGGTTGGAACTAAATGCTCTTTAAGGTCCTTTCCAACCCAGACCATTCTGTGATAGCACTGGGCACTTTTTAATCAGGTCTTTCCAAAATTCTGTTCTTTGTTTAAGGATTTTAAAATTCTTTTTTCATAGAATCATAGAATGGTTTGGGCCAGAAGGGACCTCCAAAGGTCATCTAGCCTGACCCCCTCCTGCAGTGAGCAGGGACATCCTCAACTAGGTCAGGTTGCTCAGAGCCTCGTCCAGCCTCACCTTGAATATCTCCAGGGATGGGGCCTCAACCACCTCCCTGGGCAGCCTGTTCCAGTGTTCCACCAACCTCATGGTAAAGCTTTTCCCAAACTATTGCTGAACTCAGCCCCCAAACTGCTCCTTGGTTTTCTAGCGTTCGATTGCATTGATCTCCTTCTCAGGGGGACTCACATGCCTCTTACATGAGAACAGCAGGCCCAGGAACATTCTGAAGGAGGCAGCTCATCTTTTTCTTGTGCTGTTCAGAGAAGGCACTCATGCAAGACAGCCCAGAGTTTGGCATAGCCTGGCAACTTAAAACAACAACTGAAAATTAAGAAACATCGTAACTTGAAGAATCTGCCCAGGAAAAGGGTAAAATATGGACCATTTGCAGCTATTTGAGGTGATTCTGTATCATTCGTGCTCATTTCACATAAAAAGCAAATTCAAAACAAGCTCCTTTACTTCACACCATTGTTGCCTATCCTACCTACTGCCTTCTGGGAAACACTGCAGTCTCCAAGCTGTGTGAAATATGGTTAAAAGATGTTCTAACATTGTGATATTTGGCCAAGTAAAGGATCTTCAGAGATAATTCTGGCCAAGAGGAACACCTCTGCCATGACAGCAGCAGAAGCACAGATGAAGTGACCAACCTTCTGATAACTCTGGTCTCGCTCAAATGCCAGCCTGCAGAGCCAGCCAAAACTCTTCGTCTAGACCCCCTCTCTTCTTGGTCCTTCCACCAAAACTACGAGTGATGCCTTTGCTGGCACTGACCCAAGACCTATCAACTCATTTCAGAGTGTAAAACAGTTCAGTTGCCCTGAAAGAGCCACTGTTCTGATTCCTTGTTAAGATGGGCAAATTAAGTCTGAGATTCTTCTCATTCCATGCCCTCATTCCTGCTTTAATATGCTAAAAAGTTACTGCTGGGATGAAGAAAACACATGAAAATTGAGAGCTGACACATCTCATCTCAAGTGTGGATGCTGGGGGGGGGGGGTTCAGTTGCTGAAGTCCCGTCACACCCCCAGAGCTGTGTCTGACAAGAAAAAGGGTTTCCAGCTTTCCAACTTTTACTGAAAAAGTAGAAAGAAGAACCCAATTTCAGAAAGTCACTATTTAAACAGCCAGCCTGCCTTATTTTTACCTCCTAGTGGGTTTTAATCCGGCGTTACACTTTGGGGAATTTCTGGCCTCGTGGGGAGGGAGCAGTTTATTTGCAATCACCCAGCAGCTCAACCCCCAACTCCCTTTTCCTTTTTTTTATTTTTTTATCTTTCCCCAATCCTCTTTCCCCCAAAGTCTCCTTCTACTTTTGCTTTCCAGAAAATCAAACGTGCATCCACTTCTTGCAAAGAGGAGAGCAGCGTTAGAAGCGGCGAGTGAGGGCAGGAGCTATTTCCAGCCCGTGCGGCAGTCGGTGCTTGTGCCGAGCAGTGCTGAGGAGATGGGGAAATGCTAACGAGCTCCAGCCTGCTGGAGAGACAGTCCTACAGGGAAGGAAAAAGGCTCTTTGAGAGATTTTTTTTTTTTTTTTGCTCATTCCATCTCCAGAAACCATACCAAACTTTAACACCTCCCTTTGGCTAAAGCTTTCCAAGTTGCACTTGAAAAACTGAAAAGGAAAAACAGATGGGGGGGTGGGGGAGTGGATGGAGATGATCCGACAGAGCTAAAATATCCATTAGTGGTGAATTCCACCATCTCCCTCCCCCCTCCCAAAAACACAGACTGCACGGGTCAGATTCCACCCGCAAACGAGAAACCAGCTCCAACCACATTCACTCAGCCCTTTTTATTCTCTTGTCTAACCGGCTGCTAGGCAACCTGAGCAGCATTGCTGCTCATATGCATCAAGTATTAACTATTATTTCATTCCTTCCCCCCCTTCTGCAAAAAGGCAGCCACCTCCACTTGCAGCAGACGGTTCTTTTCGCAGAAGCGAACGCTGAGCTGAATGAAGCTGGGGACAGAGTTCAAGCCGAGCACGGCCGGGACAGACCCAGTTCAGGTCCAGGCTGCCGTCCATGCAGCTGCTACGGGACGCGCAGCATCTCCAGCACCCGGCATCGCCCGCGCCGCGTGCCCCGGGCAGGGGCTGCATCTCTCTTGGTCGGTACAGCAGGAGATGCGGCTGCTCTGGGGAGGGCTCTGCGGGGAACGGGCTCTGCGCTGCCTACGCAGGGGGCCTGAAGTCCTGGTTGAAGTTTAATGCCCGGGGTGAAGCAACGCAAGCACCAGCACTGCGCCGGCTGCAGCCAGCTCTCCAGGGGCGAGAAGTGGCCCTTCGGGGCCGGGAACTCCCTGGGACAGTAAAGCCCTGGTCTGGCCAGGATGAGGCACAGGGCTGTGAAGGGGGGGGGGGGGCAGCAGAAAGGATGCTAAGGGCAAGCTAGGGTAGAATTGGAGAGACTACACAGTGTGCAAGGCTTCCTCCTCCCCTCCCTCCTGTCAGCCCGTTCGGCCAGGGAGCATCCCCATCTTTGCCAAGGTCAACTCTTCCAGCAATTTCAGCAGACATTTTGCCCGAAGAAACAAAACCCATCGAACCTGGGACAGGACAAAAGGAAGCAGCAGCTGCCAGTGTTTAGAAGAGGCAGGGATGCCATTTAGAAATGGCAACATCAGATCAGCAGAGAAATTCCCCTTGACAGCCTGGTCCCAAACCGCATCGAGACTCCTGTATCCAAAGTAATTGCCAAACCAACACTACAACAGAGGAGGAAGGTTCTCCTAAGGGCAACAAGGCCTCAGGACAACAAAGTTTTCACCTGCAGGAAGACTGCAAAGGCAGGAGAAGGAAGCAGCTGCACCCGCTGCCCTGCAGAAAGGCTGCTGCCAGGCAGAGCCCAGCACTCCTCCAGCTCAGTGACATTTCTGAGTAATTACAAAACCTGAAGATCCATTATGATGTTAATTTGCTGGCTAGTTGTTGTGGAGTGCTGTAATTAGATGTTGTGCAGCTACAATGCAGACTGGCAGGAATGCTAAGAATGCCTTCGCTTGCAAGCTGAGCAACAGCAGGAAGAGCAGGAGCTGGAGCAGAGCAGAGCAGAGCTGCACACACCTCCAGAGCCTGGGAAGGAGGCCGGGTACGGAGCAGGTCCTGGGGTCAGAAGGTCCTGGCATCAGCCCCCCTGTTCAGATGCAGAAGGCTCCACTGCAGTCCAAAGAGAAGCTGCCAAGCCAGCAGCTGGAGAGCAAGAAGGTGAGTCTCTTGGTACCGCTGTACCACACACCACACTGCCCAGCTCCAGGCACAGGAATAAGGATTCACCTCAACTGAGACCATTCTACTGATTTATGTCATCATCTTCAGTCAAGTTTTCATGCTAAAGGTTTTCTCTAGCACAGGCCGGCCAGAAAATGTTTGGTTTTCAAATTATTGGACATTTCCTGAGTTGGGGCTGAGCTCATAAGCAACAAGAGTGGGCAACAGCTGAGGATGACAAAATCTTTTCAAATTGAACCAGATCTCCTTATCCACAATGGCTCTGCCCATGCCACAATTAAGAGAAGCAGTAACTGGCTTTGGGGTTGTTTTGTTGGGGTTTTTTTCACACTGTTGCAGCACATTCGGAATCAGACATCATTTCTTTCCTGAAACACACCCACTAGAAGGTGTGTTCACCCAATTTGGTATAAATATTCCTCCACAGACAAAACTGGTTAAATGAAAACTACACTGGAGTCCCTAAAGCTTTGCAGCATTAAACCTGGGGTAGTGGTTTTGTAATCTGCAGGTGGAAACACAGAGGAGTATTCATTTGCAGCCTAACCCAAGTACCTAGTTGCTCTGCAAAATAATATTTTTAAGCTATCGATAGATAGGGTGGAAAAACCAAATCCAACTCCTGCAGAAAGGAAAGCCATCAGCTGCTGCAAACAAAGGGACTATCCTCCGAAGGCCAAATAATCAGCAAAGCAGATGGTAGCAGAGAAGTGCAGCAGCATCAGCAAAGAGAAGGGCTTTCGAGGAACACTCTCGCAGTCAAAAAGCGGTTTGTAAGAGCACGTTTTACACGACACACTAAGGGCAGAACAGATTTTCATTCTTAAACCGTACGAGCGCAAGTGGCGGTGAGGGAGGAGGACTCAGGGCTCTTCTGCCAGGCTCCTGAAAGAAGGCAGCACTTCCTTGGCTGCCCAGATGTTTGCAGCTTCACCCCAGTTGCTGAATTAACAGCGCGAGGGTTACAAACCTGCTGTGGTTCCAGGCAAGGTCAGCCTCCCTCACAGGGGCACCACCGCAGACTTAAAAGACTTGGGTATCAAAGCTGCAAAACCCCGAAGCAGCTGTTTTCTTTCTGGAACAACTAAGGAGGTGTGAGGATGCTGCTGGAGCTGTAGCACCTGGACACCCACACTTCCAGCAGCACCAGCTGAATGTGGTGGTTTGCAGCCTCCCCCAGAAGCGCCTGAAGCATCGACCCACTCTGGCTTTTGCGAAAAGCACAGCGCAAGAAACACCAAATTGCTCCGAGCCATCAGCAGCAACTTTTCCCCCTTACTCTGCTGCAAAGAACAATGAAGATTTGTCATTATATGAAGCAGAGAGAGTTAGGAGCCAAGACCCTGCTCCTCTTTGTGGGCTGTGAAGCTTTCAATGGATTTTTTCTGTAGGAGAGGTTGCACGGGTGGCTTGATTAAATCACCTCAAACTGATCCTCCTGTCTGAGCTGCCCAGCTTCAAAAGCAGCAGCGAAATCAGTCAGCATTCACACCTTCCAGTAGTACTGGGGATTCACTTCTTTCCCCCCTTTTTAAATTATGAGTTGTCAACCCCTTACTGCTCTCTCTTAATTTTCCTTTCATTGACCAAACTGCACAAACCTGTCTCTAAAAGGAGAGCCAGCAGACACAAGCTAACACTGATCTCACCGTTCCATAGGGTAAATCCCCTGTTTGCAGCATTCTTCCCCAAACACCCAATGCATGGAAAAAAGACATTTATGAAGGGGAGAGAGGACGGGTTGAGGAGCATTAATTATGGATGAGTTTTGGCACTGCCAAACAAAACATCGGTTTATTCTGTTCCTGGAAGTGTTGGGACTGGGGTTTGTACCACATCCATAGAATGTTAGAGGTTGGAAGGGACCTCTAAAGATCATCGAGTCCAACCCCCCTGCCAGAGCAGGGTCACCTAGAGCAGGTCACACAGGAAGGTGTCCAGGCGGGTCTTGAACACCTCCAGAGCAGAAGACTCCACAACCCCCCTGGGCAGCCCGTTCCAGCGTCCATCACCCTAACTGTGAAAAAGTTTTTCCTTATGTTTATCCTAAACCTCTTGTGTCCCAGCTTACTCCCATTGCCTCTTGTCCTAACGTTGGATGACATTGAGAAGAGCCTGGCTCCATCCTCCTGACACTTGCCCTTAACATATTTATAGACAATAATGAGGTCCCCCCTCAGCCTCCTCTTCTCCAGGCTAAAGAGCCCCAGCTCTCTCAGCCTCTCCTCAGAAGGGAGATGCTCCACTCCCTTACTAATCTTAGTGGCTCTGCACTGGACTCTCTCCAGTAGCTCTATGTCTTTCTTGAACTGGGGTGCCCAGAACTGGACACAGTATTCCAGGTGTGACTCAAGCAATAAAGAAGTCAATGAGGAGAGCTGCTCTGCTGAACCTCATACACACCAATAAGGAGGTGCTCATTGGGATCCTGAAAGTCAAAGGCAGTGACCATGAGATTGTGGAGTTCGGGATCCTGAGAAGAGGGTGTAGGTCAAAAAGCAAGGTCACAACACTGGACTTCAGAAGTGCAAACTGTGTCCTCAAAGACCTGTTTGGTAGAGTCCCATGGCATAAGACACTGGAGGGAAGAGGGGCACAAGAAAGCTGGTTAATATTCACCTCCTCCAAACGCAAGAGCAGTTTATGTCACTGAGCAGGAAGTCAGACAAAAATGTCAAAGAATTGCATGCATGAACAAGGTGCTCCTGGCAAAACTCAAACTCAAAAAGAATACATTAAGAGGATAGAAGCAGGGACAGGTAACCTCAGAGGAAACAGAGATGTGATTTGAGCATGCAGGGAAAATATTAGCAAAGCCAAAGCCAAATTGGAATTCAATCTTGCCAGAGGTGTCAAAAACAAGAAGGTCTTCTGTAACTACATTGCTGACAAAAGAAGTGCCAGGGAAAATGTGGGCCCACTGCTGAATGAGAAGGGGAACCTGGTGACACATGACACTGAAAAGACTGAAGTACTGAACGCCTTCCTCACTTCAGTCTTCACTAGCAAGACTGGCCTTGCAGAATCCCAGGCCCCAGTGACCTGGGAAAATCTGGAGCAAGGAAGATGTACACTTAGTGGAAGAGGATCAAGTCAAGAGCTTAAACATATTGGACATATATAAGTCCATAGGCCCTGATAAGATGCACCCACAAGTGCAGAGGAAACTGGTAGATGTCACTGCAAGGTCATTCTTTAAAATCTCTGATCTGTCATTGTAACTGGGAGAAGTGTTGAAGACTGTAGGAAAGCAGATGTCACTCCTATAATCAAGAAAGGTAAAAACATTGAGCCAGGGAACTACGGGCCAGTCAGCCTTAACTCAGTCCCTGGGGAAGTGATAGAGCAGCTAATCCTAGAAACCATTTCTAGGCACATTAGGGACAAGAAAATCATCAGATGTGGTCAACATGACATCACCATGGGGAAGTCAGCTTAATCAACTCAATAAACTTCTGTGATGAAATGACTAACATGGTAGATGAGAGAACAGCACTGTATATTGTTATCCTGGGCTTCAGTAAGGCTTTCCACACTGTCTCCCATAAGATCCTCATAGAGAAGCTGTTGATGCATGCGCTGAATGAGGAGGCAGTGACATGCTTTTAAAACTGGATGGCTTGTCTCAGAGCGTGGTGATCAGTTGTACAAAGTCTAGTTGAAGGCCAGTGGCTAGAGGTGTACCCCAGAGGTCAATACTGGGTTTAGTTCTGTTTGACATCTTTATTAGTGGTCTGGTCCACTTCTGTGCTCCCCAGTATAAGAGACATATGGACATACTGGTGAGAGTCCAATGAAGAGCCACAAAGATTAGGAAGGCACAGGAGCATGTCTTAGCATGAGGAAAGGCTGAAAGAGCTGGGATTGTTCAATCAAGAGAAGAGAAGGCTCAGTGAGGGGTTTCATCATTGTGTATAAATACCTGAAGGGAGAGCTTAATTGTTACAACAGACCAGAAGGCTGCAAATTTGCCTCAATCTTCACTGTCAGTAACTCCTTCCACACCTCTGAAGTGGATGGACCTTAAGGCAGGGATTGCGGGAGCAAAGTACTTCCCAACGTAAGAGAAGATCAGGTTCGAGACCATCTGAGAACCTGAACATAACAGAAGTCTATGGGACATGATGAGATGCATCTCAGAGTCCTGAGGGAATTGGCTGATAAAGCTTCCAAGCTGCTCTCCATAACATTTGAACAGTCCTGGCATTCATACAAATCCCCCTGTGACTGGTAAAAGGGAAACATTGCACCTAATTTTAAAAAGGGCAGAAAGGAGGCCCCTGGGAACTATGGACCTGTCAGCCTCACATCTGTGCCTGGGAAGATCTTGGAACAGGTCCTCCAAGAAGCTATGCAAGGCACGTGGAAGACAGGGAGGTGATTCAACACATCCCATATGGCTTTACCAAGGGTAAGCTTTGCCAGCCTAGTGGCCTTCTATGATGGAGTGACTACAACAGTGGAGGAGGGAAGAGCTACATATATCAACTATCTGGACTTCCGTAAGGCCTTTGACACTGTCTTCCACAACGGTTTTCTCTCTAAATTGGAGAGATACAGATTTGATGGATAGACTGTTCAGTGGAGAAGGAATTGTCTGGATGATCACATCCAGAGAGTAGTAGTCAACAGCTCAGTGTCTAGATGGAGATCAGTGATGAGCAGTGTCCCTCAGGAGTCTGTACTGGGACCAGTGCTGTTTATTATCTTCATCAGGGTTGAGTGCACACTCAGCAAGTTTGCAGACACTCAGCTGAGCAGTGTTGTTGACACACCTGAGAGACATGATGCTGTCCAGAGGAACCCAGACAAGCTGGAGAAGAGGGCTTATGTGAACCTCATGAGGTTGAACAAGGCCAAGTGTAAGTTCCTGCACCTGGGTCAGGGCAAACCCCAATATCAATATAGCCTGGGGGATGAAGAGATGGAGAGCAGTCCTGTGGAGAAGGACTTGGGGGTGCTAGTGCATGAAAAACTGGATGTGAGTCAGCAATATGTGCTCACAGCCCCGCAGGCCAATTGTATGCCAGGCTACATGCAAAGAAGAGTGACCAGCAGGTCAAGGGAGGTGATTCTGCTGTTCTACTCCACTTTGGTGAGACCTCACCTGGAGTACTGCACCCAGCTCTGGGAACCTCAGTACAAGAAAGACATGGACCTCTTGGGTCAGGTCCAGAGGAGGGCCACAAAAATGATTGGAGGGTTGGAACATCTATCTTACGAAGAAAGCCTGAGAGAGTTGGGGTTTTTCATCCTGGAGAAGAGAAGGCTCTAGGGAGACCTTATTGAAGACTTTCAGGAGGCTTATAAGAAAGATGGGGACAGACATTTTAGTAGGAACTGGTGCTAGAGGACAAGAAGTAATGATTTTAAACTAAAAGAGGGTAGATTTAGACTAGATAAAAGGAAGATTTTTTTTTACAGTGAGGGTGGTGAAACATTTGAACAGGTTGTCCAGAGAGCTGGTAGATGCCTCATCCCTGGGGGGGCTCTAAGTAACCTCATGTAGTTAGATATCCCTGCTTACTGCAGGGGAGTTGAACTAGGTGATCTTTGGAGGTCCCTTTCAACCCAAACTATTCAATGAATCTATGATGGAAGGGTAATAGAGCTAGGCTCTTTTTGGTGGTGCCTGATGACAGGACAAGAGGCAGAGGACACAAACTGAAACACAGGAGACTCCCTCTGAACATCAGAAAACACTTTTTTCACTCTGAGGGTAACCAAGTACTGGAGCAGGTTGCCCAGAGAATTTGTGTGGTCTCTGTCATCAGAGATAGTCAAAGGTCATCTGGACATGGTCCTGGGCAACTGTCTCTATGTGGCCCTGCTGCAGCAGGGAGGTTGGACCAAAAGACTTTAAAGATCCCTCCTAACACCAACTGTCTTAGGATTCTGTAAGTGCAGTGGTCATAATTGTTATCTTTTCTTCAAAACGTGCCTAACTGGAAAATTAGTAAAACTAAATTAATAGAAATAGAGGTCTGCAACATTATATTTGCAAGAGACACACAGACATAATTTTGCAAGCAGGTATGGTACTTGTGCTCCATACGTGTATCTCTACAGCAAGTGGCAATCATATAATCAAACATGGTTTGAGAAAGATTTTATCCATTTATGGTTTTCAATTTATACTGAGCTATTTTGAAATTCTAAATTCAAGCTTAATATGTAAGATATTTTAAATTATTGATAATGTACTTAAATAATTAATCACTGGAAAGACACTTTTTCACAGAAAGGGTGCACCTATTTACATTCCACAGTTCTTGAGGAAAGATGGTAGTTGCCTTTGAATTACTAGAGTAATTATCTTGTGATGGCATGTGGGAAGCCTCACAGAAGCAGATAACACTGAAAGGTGCCCCGCTTTGATTCCGTGTGAGTGAATAGCATGGAGCACCACTGTCTCTCAGAGAGAGTTGAAGGGTGTATATTAGGGCATAGGCACTACAGATACATCTCTCCTTCCATTGATGGACCAAGGAATTAACCATCAGGGTGATCATCTGAAGAAGGGAAGCCTCATCGTAGCTTCTTTCCCTCATCCTCAGCTTGGAATTACCTTGTTTATAAATACCTTTCTTATTCTTCAGGTGCTGAACATCTGGCTGATGGCAAGGAGCTCTCCAGTGGTGGCTTACAGCTGTGATGGTGTCTGGGTTTCTCTGAGTTCCCTAAGGAGATGTAGTTGGGTACTGAATGTTGTTGCTCAAATGCAAATATAAACTGGAACTTCACTTTGCATGTAATATGACTCTTGAATCCTGAAATCTGATTTCACAGCAGGTAACCTCTGCAATATCAAAAGGACAAATAAGTCCTGGGGGTGTTAAGGCATGAGGTAGGGTTTGTGGTGAGACACTTGTTATCACACACGAGTCTTGCCTCAGCATAAAGAAAATATTGCCTTGTAAAATCAATCCTAGCCATTTATGCATTTATCTGTGCCACTCTAAGGAACACATCTGAAAAACTACCAAATTCACTGTAATTGAACCACAGAATGTCTACAAATTTCTATTTCATTCAAGAAAATGAGGAAGTAAATGATCTGTGAAATCCAGCTTTCTTTAAGTCAGGAGACTTTTGTGACTTTGTTACCTTGTAAATTTCTATTGATACTACACCATCAGATGAACTAATATAAACTGTATGTAAAGTAGCATTAAATTCAGAATTAAGTTTCCACAGGTGTGGGCATGCATGTATTAAGTGTCCAAATGCCATGGTTTGTTACTGGCTCCCTAAGAATCTTTTGAGGCAAACAGCACACCAATATGGTATCCAGAAGTTCACCCATGAGATGTGAAAACAGAGCAATGTTCTCCTCTAGGCTCATTTTCATTTTGTTGTGCCAATTTGTTCCATAGCTGTTGAACTTAATCATCTATTTCCCTTACTCTTTACTATTTGCAGAAATAGACCTGAATTAGTTCATATATTAAAAAAGTGTTTACAGAATGATTGTTACATGAGTTTCCGAAGCCATACACACAAAAATGTGTGCAAAAGAAAAGTTATTGGACATTGTTACTGTGACAGCATGCTCTGATATTTTCCTATTTTAATGATGCTTCCCCTCTTTCAAAAACCCTTATCAGGTATACTTCTACTAAGGAGTTGTTAAAAATCCCAGGATAGTGTGTCTGTTTTTACTATAGTAAAGCCTAACAGGACTGAGAATTCTCTCATTTTCCATTTCCTAAAAGTGTTCTAAAATATCTTTAGTTTATATGAGCTATTCTCTCAGGCATTACAGAGAACTCACATATGTGTTCGCATTAGTTATTTTGGACTCTGTTGGTTTTGGTTTTTGTTTAGATAGTGGTTCAACATATGTTGGAAATAACATTCAACGGGATGAGCCAAAAGTACAGCTTCATGCTGAATAAAAAGTAAAGTTAAGATTCTTAATTTTAAAAAAAACCCTAGCCAAATCAAAACCCCAAATGTAATGAGGTAATATGGAATTAAATTTTCATGTATTTGTGTTGCCCTTCCATTGCTGAACGGTGGCTCTATGATAGAGAGTCTTCACTCCAGCACTACCGATGAGTTTCAAAATTAATCCTACCTTACTGAGAGTATTTTTTTTATCAAATTTCCCATAATCTGAAACATCCACTCCTGCATAATGTATATATGCTTGTGATTTACTGTACCCTTAAAGATACAGTAGTATAATGTAGGAAGTACACTGCCATTTGACTTAGCGTGAGACATGTTTATATGATCTGCTGCCTTTTATAATTTGATTTACATGCAGAGCTGAAGAAGACCACTTAAAAAAATGATCAGCTGCATTTTTCATCTTAAACTAGCTGGATTAGTTACAATAACAGTAACATCTGTGTTGAATGCATTGGACCTTGACTGTTGTCCTGATACAAGGATAATAGGTAGGTTTTTAGTCATTGCTTGTCTTCCGCAGGCAAACGGACTCTAAACCAATGTGTCAATATTATGCTTGATAAAGACAGAATTGGCTCTACCTGTCTGTGGTCTTATAGGCCTAAAAAATAAACCACATGATTTTGTCACTATTTAGGCAGTAAATATATATTCTTCATACATGCAAAGTGCAAATTCAAATGTTCTTCTGTCTATTAGAACAGTTACAGAGAAAACTTCAAAGGCTGACAAATTCCTGGTAACTGTGAAACAAGGAGAACATTCTCTAATACAGATGGACAATGGAAGGTAACTTCCAGGCCCTTTAGCTATAGATATTTATGAAATTGTCTCAAAAGAAGAGAGGTAAGAGTCAGGGAACAAGAAGGGGCTTGTAGTTTATAAGAGTTCTTTTGAAGTTTTAAAAAGATAGCCCCTGTTAAGTGATACTCCAGCACTCATGCCCCTGATGAAAACAATCTTATGATGCAGCATACGATTTCTGTAGGGGTCCGTTGGGTGCAATTCACAATAGTCTAGAAACACCCAATAAATCCTGTCATTGAAACCATCTGGGACTTATTAGGAGAGCAATTGTGAAGGAGAATTCTCCTTCAATAAGGATAAAGGAAAAATTGTCAGGATTGCCTATAGGGTCTGTCTATCTAAACTTGTATGAAACCTCTGCACGCCCTCTCTTTTCGATTTTGCATTTAAATGATGCTGAAAACTGGGTCTGTGGTGAAAAAAAGCAAAACAGTAAAATAAAAGAAGAAAAAGGGAAAAAGGAAAAGGAAAAGGAAAAGGAAAAGGAAAAGGAAAAGGAAATGGAAAAGGAAAAGGAAAAGGAAAAGGAAAAAAGGGAGAGGAGAGGAGAGGAGAGGAGGGGAGCCAGCTCCCTTGCCCTTCTCTGGCCACGCTCCAGCCCCTCAAGGTCCTGCTGGGAGGGAGGGAGGGAGGGGCCCAAAACTGACTGCAGGGTTCCAGAGGTGGCCTCATCAGTACCAAGTACACGTTGGGTAGTGGCAGAGCATCACCTGTCCTCTTCTCACCAGTGTGTGAGAGCAGCTTTGTTCCCTGCTGTTCCCCTCCACCCTGTAGCTCCCTTTCATCCATGAGAGGATGCAGCCCAGCTCCCACCCAGATGAAAGCTTCACATTCTATAACCAGAAAGCTCCAAGTCATCTCTTCCCACCGAGCAAAGCCCGAGCTGAAGTTCCCCAGTCTGTCCATCACTCCACTCCAGTGGTTTCAACCAGAAAGGCTGGGGATGCTTCTGTGTTGCAGGGATGAGAAGCTGGCCACGCATGGGACCTTCGCAAGGCACTTTCTTGCATCACAACCCTAAAGCGTGTTCAGCTTGATACTCAGAGGCTATCTGAAGAAGGGATTTCTGCACTGGTTAAGTCTCTCCAAGCATTGCAGCCCTCACCAGATACCTCACGCACCGTGAAAACAGCGTGCAAAGCATTATCAGAGGGGGTCTTCTGGAACAACTTACTGACCCATAGAGGCAATCAGCTTATGATATGAGGGATGGGATCATGCCGGCTGAGCAGGCACAGCTGCTAATGTTATTCTTGTTCATCAGAATACTTAATCCGACTTCTTTTTTTTTTTAATAAAAATAAATCCTCAATGACTATTTGCCCGAGGCTTTAGTTAGAGCAGCTAATGGGGTGGTCACGTGAGCTGAACTCTCCGTACAGAGCAGTGAACAGTATCAAGATAGCTGAACTCAAGTAGGGAGGGCAGGAGGAGCCCAGCTGGGGGGGGGAATACATCTAAAGCGCTCTGCTGGGAATTCACAGGGGTGTGAAACCTCTGGGTGAATGGGTGCGAGGAGGTCTGCAATCTCCGTGTGCAAACCTGCATTGAGAGAGGTCAGGAATTGCCACAGCCCTTGGAAAAATCCCAAACAAGCATCAGTGTCGCAAGCCCCGGGGATGGGAAACGTGGCAGGGTGGAGTTCGACGAGAGCAGACCCCAGACGAGCAAGCCACTGGGCAAGAGTGGAGGCACAGCTCTCCTCTCCTGCCCCTCTGAGCAAGGGCTGTGGGTCACCCCATGCAAAACCAGGCAGCTCCACCAGCCCCAAACCCTGCCACGGTGCCGGGACGCGATGCAGAGACGACGTACGACTGCAACTGCTTCCTCCCCCAGACACAAAACCACTCCAGGACCTGGCACGCAGCACCAACCCTCATCCAGGGGCCAGCAAAGAGCACGTGTGACCCCACACCGGTGCTGGGAGGCGAGTGCTGGCACCATCCTGCTCTGCAAAGACCCCTCCTGGCACCCGCTGGGCTCCCTGCACCCTCCTGGCTTTGCAGGGAGCTGCACACCAGCAGATCGCCTGCCCACCAGCTGAAAGGAAGCAGGGAAAGCTTTGAAAAGGGTTTAAAACCTCAGCCAGCTGATGAAGAGACCTCGGAGGTCTCAGGGTATGTCCAACCCTGAGCAGGAGGCGTTACCGTGCAATCGTTTTTTGCAGCCTTTTTTTACTTTGGCTTCCCTGGTTATCCCCCTCTCTGAGCAGTCAGAGAAGGTCACACCTGCTCTGCTCTGGGCACATCGTCCCTCTGTGCCAAGTCCTGAGCCCATCCAACAGTGCCACGCGAGTCCTGCAGCCAACAACAAGTTCCCAAGACACGCCTGGAGTACAAAGGAAAGAAAAGAAATGCCCGAAGATTAGACCCTGAGCTGAAACTAATTGTTCAATAAGCCAGGAGCAATAATACCTCGGTGCGGTCTGCTTCTCTGCCTTTCATCCCTGGGAAGGGAAAATAAACAGCACGAGGAGAAGGGTAAGAGGTGCCAAGAGCCGGGATGGGCTTAGGAGGTGGGGGGAGAGGCAGGAGAGATGGTTCAAAGCAGGGCAGGGCTCCGATGCTCTCTCCTAGTCCCATAAGAACGCCGTCCGCTCTCGCAAGCGAGCTGCTTCCCTGAGGTTCTCAGTGCTTTGGTCAACGAGGGTTTGATTCAACTTGGAGTCAATCAACAGCGTGATTCCCAGGCCAACAACGTCGGAGTCAAGTCCACAAAGCGGTTGAGAAATGAGACCTTACATTCCAGGCTATTATTCTGGGAACAGCAGCGACTCATTCAGATGAGATTAATTGACAGGAATAAAAAAGAATATGTTGATAACTCTGGACATACAGCACATTTTTATTCATGCTGGAAAGAAGCCCAGATGTAATAGCCTTGCACAGACATCCCCCCCATCTCTCCCCCCCCCCTCCTCTCAGTGCAATAGGCACCATCAGCAATTTCTTTCCTGATCCTTAATAAACAGAGGACAGGATGGGGGGCACCCAGTGAGGCAGCATCCTAGCAGCTTTGGCATGAAGCAGATTGCTGGTCTTCACCCGACTGCAAATATTAAACTTCTACCTAACATATGGGTCCCAGAGAGTCTCCTGCAGAGCCCACTCCTCCCTCCACCCCTCACCCCCCAAAGCAGGATAATCCCCTTATTGTTATTTAGAAACAGAGAGATGGGTCTGATCCACAACCCCAAAATCCCCGTGTCTGGAAAGGGCTGAGGAAGAGAGGAGATTAGAGTTTCACTTCCCATGAAAGGGAAGAACTGACGAGTTCAGATCCAGACTGCCCTGAAATCTGTGAGCATCTGAAATTTGGATCCAGACCCAAATTTCTCAGAGGCAGCCGGGCTCCATCAGCACGTTGTGTGCCCATACAATGGGCTTGCTGCAGCCTAGCAACTAACAGCCGACTGCCTCGATGAGCTTGAAGCTTAAGGAACAAAAAAGAGGATGAACTTCAAAACAAGGACAACCACCGAACAAAGACCGAAGAGTTCAGGCACGTGAAACACAGATATAAGAAAGACATTTTTTATAATGAGAGTGGTGAGGCACTGGCACAAGTTGCCCAGAGAGGTGGTTGATGCCCCATCCCTGGAAACATTCCAGGTCAGGTTGGCCAGGGCTCTGAGCAACCTACTCTAGTTGAAGATGGCCCTGCTCAGTGCAGGGGGCTTGGACTAGATGACCTTGAAAGGTCCCTTCCCACCCAAACCAGTCTATGACTCTACAAAATGTAGCAGTTCAAAGTCTTCCTGGTCAGGGGAGCAGTGCCTGGAAGACTCCAACAGTTCTTCCTTCTCTGCCTTTGAGTTACTAACCCTGAGGATCCTGCATGGGTTGGTTACTCAAAGTTAGAGACAAAGCTTCCTGCTCTGGACCCAAATTGGGGTGCCTGGTTTTTCTCTGTGAGTAAATGCATAGCACAGTCCAGAGCAAGTGAAATCATGGCAAGCATTTGGCATTCAGAGAAGATTCCCAGCAAACAGCAACGATGTGGCACTTGGGCGATGAGATTGCCTACACCACATCCCACAGCATCATCAGATGTGATGCTGCCCAGCTAGATGGAGTTCAGTCAAGGCAACTGGAAGGACATGCTGCTGATGGAACAGTCACAGAAATAAACAGGACCAGCATGTTATCAGTACTTAAAAATATCTAAAGGGTGGGTGTCAGGAAGATGGGGCCAGGCTCTCCTCAGTAGTGTCCAGTGACAGGATTAGGGGCAATGGCCATAAACTGGAAAACAGGAGGTTCAACCTCAACATGAGGAAATACTTCTTCACTGTGAGGGTAAAAGAGCCTGGAATAGGCTGCCCGGAGAGGTGGTGGAACCTCTGTCTCTGGAGGCTTTCAAAAGCTGCCTGGACTTGTTCCTCTGATCTACTCTGGGTGATCCTGCTCTGGCAGGGTTGGTTGGACTAGCTGATCTTTAGAGGTCCTCTACCATTCTGTGATCTCTAACTCAAGATACACAATCTCCAAACACAAACCCAACCGGCATGAAGAAGAAGGAACCCTTTAGCACAGGACTCAAAAAAGGGCTACCCTGGTCCAGTGCAATCCTGCTCTCTCTCCTGTTTAATGACTTGGTGTGCTAGACACATCCAGGAGGCAAATCCCAAGCTCAGACCAACCAGCTGGGTCCTGGTAGGGAAACAGAGAAGATCTGAAGCATGTACCCGTATGAGATACTTCATCACCTGAAAAGAAACCAACAGGCAACTTGATCAGCTCTAAGCAGGAGCTGTGATATGCTGAGACTAGATGGGGCACTAGTTTGCCTTCCAAACATCCCATTGTTTAGGATGTTTAACTGCAGAATGGATAGCCTCTCAAATGCTGTCTCGCACAAAATGAATCTCTCTTCCTTTCACACATGGTCTCAGTGCCACCATACAAGGGCCAAGCAAACACAACACCTTTTAGTCCTTCTCAGAGCCTGTCATACCTGATAAAGAAGGAATCCTGGAATGCTTTTCTCATACTCCAAAATCAGTGCAAGGCCAGATACAGAGGGAACTGAAATCCTGTCTTCCAACCTAGATATTATCAGAAAGTCCAGCAATGTGCCCTAAAGCAGCCAGGAATAGCTGGGAGAGAGACGAGAGATCTTGGCTGGGGGTGCCATTGGGCAATATCTTGCAGTTGTTTGGAAGCGGGGTGCCAATGTGCTGCCACGTGCTCCAACCTGTTCTGCAGAACACATGCTCCTTGCTGAAGTTAAATTTCCACCTTTTTCCAGTACTGGGACTGCAGAGCTGAGACAAACCCAACCCTTCTGCCTTCCCAGATGCCATGCTCTATCCCCAGACCCTTCCGTGACTCAGCAGGGAACCTTATCGACGTGCTTGTTGTGGCAGCAGAATTAACTGCTGGGGTGATTTTTACCAGAGCGACACGTCAATCCCATTTCTATTATTAGGCATCTGTGTGTTCTGTTCATTGATCCTGGGCACTAAATTTCCTCAGGGGTTAACAACACTTTCAACACGCGGACAAAAATCCACGGAAGCTCGAAGAATACCCACGCGCAAGATTCCCAGATGTCCCTGGGGCCCACGTTTTCTTCAGTTTACAGACACATCAATAGATCTCCTTAATTTCTTTTAATTATTCCTCCCGTATCGCACGTGTGTTCTCCCTACTTTGACTTGAGGGAGCTTTTTTTATGACAGATGAGAAGATACGCTGCCCAACCTCGTGGTTTGTGAGCTTGATGGTCGGTCTTCAAGACCTGGAGTGAAAACATGTCTAATTCCTTTGGTTTCAGCAGGAATACAATGTAAGTGTTAAGGCCTCTCATGGATGCAACGTGGGGCTCCAAAGGGACCCTATTATACAAGTCTAATTCATGTCCTATTACAAAATGAGAGCTGATGAGTATCCCCATTAGCTAAGCAAAGATGGGCAGAGATTTAATATGCAAAATCAACAGTGAATAGGTAAATGGAGTCCAGGGTAGATGAGAAGAGCAAATACCAGGTAGAGGGATGGGAGATCACACAGAGGCACAGAAAGGCATAGAGTGTCTTAGGACTTCAGGGTGGATGATTGATGGATGGGTCACCATATGGAAAATGGATATTGATGGCAGTTGCATTATGTGCAACCTAGACCTGTCATGGCTCTTAATCCCTCGGCTCTCCCCTACAAAGGGCACTTGAACACCAGATCAGGCTGGAAAAAAAAAAGGAAGGAACAGCTAAAGGAGTGAAGGTGCTTCCCCAGAAACGGACACCAGCCCAACCACGATCCTGATCCCAGCCCTGGGATCTCACTCATCTACAACCTTCCTGCAGAGAAGGTGTAAACAGGTAGTGAACAATCAATCAGTGGTGAGAGCCCATGTTTGCTGCCACGGTGCTACTCTAAACCCAGAAGAGGTTCTCTTGATTCTGCACAGTTACACCAGACCATAGACCATCAAAAGCTGGCCCGTTAGAGCTCACAGTTACCTTCTGTGCAGAACGCAGTGACCTCACAACTGTTCTAGCTAACAAGCAGATAGGAAGGGTGAGACACTGAAAGCAGAGAAGACAGGAACAGTAATGAAATGATGGCTAATGGGACAGCTGACTGAGTAGAAGGACAGATGTAGAGGGAGATGAACAGAATAGATAAACAGGCATCGGACCCCAATCTCCCAGCAATGACGGTCTGCTCCAGAAATCCTAATCTTTCTGCAGTGTCTCTCTCCAATAATTCCAGTTCAATTAGTTATTATCCCTCATTTGTGCCTGTCCCTGGAATTATTTTGGTGCCGCGGATCAAAGGAAGACCGTGGGCTTTAAGGCAGCGTGTGCTTTTCAAAAGTCAAAGCATGAGGAAGTCCTCCCCACTCTAACGCATTCTCGTCTCGTGCCAGAAAGTGGATCTTTAACTTCTAATTAGCTCGTCTCGGGATCTGTCCAAACAACCCTGCCACGTCTCTCCCTGCAAACACAAACAGATGAGGTTCCCCAGGGACTCGGAGCCAGCTCGACACCTATGAGGGGTAGCAGTGCTATCACAATTAATAAAGCCCGAGCAGGCACCGAACAATGCTGACTCCAGCTCTGTAACTGCAAACCCAGTTGTTTGTACTTTATTTTCCTTTTCCCACCTGATTCACTAAACAGAAAATTAAAAAAAAAAAAAACCCTTCTGCATATGTTCTCAAAAAAAAAAACCAACCCAACAGATGAAGAAGGAAGAAAAGATCTCACTACATGTTTAATTTAAAACTCTATCAGTGATTAGGATATTTTATGGACTGATCGCTTGCCAAATGTTATGGTTTGAATCAAAGCTGCTCCAGAGTTCCTCATGAGCCATAAAGGAGATGCAGCTTTTGGGTTTTTTTCCACTGCTTTAGAAATGGTCATCAGCTCAGACACTGTGCTGTGAATCATAGAATTACAGACTGGTTTGGGTGGGAAGGGACCTTTCAAGGTCATCGAGTCCAACCCCCCTGCACTGAGCAGGGCCATCTGCAACTAGAGCAGGGTGCTCAGAGCCCCAGGTGGATGATGTGATAAATCTAGAAGAGGCAGAGTAAGGGGTTACCTAGGATGTACTGTGACATCCATCTCTGTTTCCATTAAAATTAATTCAGTTAAAATTAAAAAAGGATACTATTATGTTATGAGACATTTTGGGTACTGCAAGAACTTAGCTTGTTTGATTTGGAATACACAGATGGAGTAAGGTTTTGATTCTTTTTACAAAGTTATCTTTTCCACCTCTGAATTTTTAAGTTGCTAGCCAAATGATATACACTTGTGATATAATTATTTTGATTTAAAAAATTAATACATATATGTAGTAATTGTCAAATAGGTAATTAAAATTAAAGGAGAAATAGGAACATAAAATTTCCAGGTTTAACATTTATAAAAAAAAAATAAATTACACTTGTAGAAGTAAGAATAGGCTTGAAAATTCAGAAATATTTAATGAAACAGTGTGTGAATTATTTTATATACACACTAAACATAAAACTCTCCTCTCACAGAAAAGTCCCTAAACCAATAATCCAATAAACACCACCGGAGATACATAAAAATGAAGTTCTGTGAGAGAACTTAGCTTTAAGATAGTCTTTATGATAACATTTTCTATTTTAATGATGAGGTTTACACAGTTTTTTAAGAGTTGCAAATATCTACGTGGCTGTACCATATGAAAAATGAGCTGTCATATGGAGAGAGACAGACCCCAGAATAATTTAACATTTGCTGAACTAGACTTTAACTTAATATTTAAAATATTTCCAATGATCTCTTTATGACCTCATTTTAAACATAAATTTGCAAACAACCTGATATTTTGATTATAGCTGATTCATTTATTTCCAGAATGTTGCTTAGTTTAATTCTTGTCTATTTTAAACACCTTAAAACTCGTTATGAAGGGAGGTAGGCATATAAATGAAAATTATCAGTAAGGCAATACAGAGCAGGAAAACATTAACACAGTTAACAGACATGTAAGTAAGAACACTATTGTATAATATTAATGAATCCATCAGAGGAGAAGTAGTAAAAATAGCCTAGTCAAAAATCTTACAAATTAGAAAAAGGCAAGAAAAAATATATGCTCTTAAAAACTATGTTTGAAAATAAGTAGTATCTGCCCTTCCCTATAGTGACTGTACTGTTGATGTCATATTGAAGTGACTATTATGAAACATCCAAATAAAACCAATAAAAAATATATCAACTCCACATTTTTTAATGTATATTCTGTATTTTGCATGTCCTTTTTAAGATATGCTTCTTCCTTTTTTTTTTTCTGAAGAAAAATTGACAAAATCTCTTCTTCCAAAATCCCAACGACTTTTTCAAAAGCCATAATCTATTATAATTTTTCATTTTCCAAAAAACACAGCCAATTGAAACATTTTATCAGAAACTAGATTTTGCACTGAAAAAAAAAAATCAGTTCTAGATTTAAAGAAATTTGCAAGACTTTCATCTGCAATGCTTTCTGCCAGACTGCACAGTTTTGATGAAGAGCTATTGCTTCTGTCAATAACTTTTTAGTCGAAATGACTCAGAAGTTCCCTGATGCAACTTTGCATGAAAGCTTCCTTAATCATCAGGACTGTGATAGTGAACATTGCAATAACGCTGATATGGAGACTGAAACATTTTCCATCCTCAAAGTTTGAAATTATAAACTCTAATCAGCATATGAGAAATCATCCCATTGTATCTTATTATTTGTCTAATTTTAAGAACCTGAATTTAAAAATGCTAGTTGGAATGCAAGCATTTTCCCTCTAATGTGCTTATCTTTTCATAATACAGCTTTCTGAAGGAAAAAAGAAAAATTAAACAAAAAAACCCCAAGAGCAAAAATTTTTTTTAAAAAGTGCTTGACGTACTCCAAGCTGTAGGTAGCAACTCCTCATAATGAAAGACTATTCTCTTTTGTCCATTGAGAGAGTTTGCTGTTTCTCAGTTAGAACTGTGGTAAAGCATGTGTGCTGCAAACCTGGTAATGTTATCATCCATCCTCATAATATCTTCTAAGAGAAGGCTCTATGGAATTACCACATGAAATCTGACTGCTTGATCACATTTAAATAACAGCTCTACAGAAATTAATTTCATGTTATAACTGTATCAAGGTGTTAATGCAAACTGTAATGTAACTGTATAACCAGTTATGATATTAATAACATAAGGGGCAATTTGTCTGTCTCCTGTTTATGCCCTCCACTATACCTAAGCAGACTGCTTATCCAGAGCAGAAATTGCTTTGGCAATGATTTGTGGCATTGTACCAGCTCAGCTTGACTTTCAGAGTACAGGATGTGGAGCATGTGGAACTGGAACACATGCAAGCACATGTTAGGATCAGGATGTTTCTTAGTTGACAGAGCATTTGTCAGCTGGGCTCATGAAGACACATTTTACCTCATATAAAAGAAGAGAAAAGTGATGATAAGGGACAAAAAACCCTCCTAACACTATGTCCAAATAACACTTCTCAGTTACCAGGGCTTCTTCTCTATATCAGACTGATGATGTAGCATCATACTGTTGATGATTGCAACAGTTCAATATTGAAGCAAGGGCATAGGGTCTGATTGTTCAGCAGAGTTTTGTGGTTATGTATGGAGGAGGAAAGCAGTCTTGCAAGCTTCTATTACTAAACGCCCACAGACATTGCAGTTTTAGAGGCCTCAGAAGGAAAACCAAATAGCTATTGTTAACTTCCTTTATATTGCCCAAGATTTCATTGTTGTTGTGATTTTAACAAGCCAATGTGATGGTAGATCTGAAGTGCCTCTAGTGACTAATACTACCTATAGTTTCTAAGCTCTGCAGACAGGTAGATTGTTAACCGAGCCCATATAGTAGAAACATTTATATTGAAATAATCAAACAAAACAGAAACAAACAAAATAATTCCTTAGATACTTTTAATATATCTTCTTAGGGTGATTTTTCTAAAGTAGAATTTACTCATTTTTGTTCAAGGGATTTGTCACTTGTACATAGTAATATAATACTATCATTAATCAAAGCATAGCATACAATCTGCGGAATCTGCAGCTGTGCATCCCGAAATACTACTATCCTTCAGTAATTTTTGTGGGAGTTATTCAACTTATTAATTGACCTTTTGAACACTGTCATCAGAGTATCACAGCAGAGTTGAATAATTTAGTGTGGAAGGGATACCCTCTGGTCAAAGCAAATCTAGTAAGACCAGGCTCCTCAGTTCTGTGTCCATTCCAGTCTTGAATACCTCCAACCACAGAGACTCCACAGACTCTAGTGATTCACTCCAGTCTTTGACCACCCTTGTACTAAAAAACCCCCATCATATCTCATCACAACTTCTTTTATTACAACTTAGGCACACTGACTGTTGTCCTACTGTTGTATATCACCCAGAAGAGTTTGGTTTCATTTTCTCTGTACCCACTGCAGAGAGCAGTGAGGTCTCCTCTTCCCGTCATCTTCTCCAGGCTCAAGCAGCCCAGTGCCCTCTGTCTCTCCCTGTATGTCCTGGGCTCCAGCTCTGATCATTATGGGAACCCTCCACTGGACTCACTCCTGTATGTCACCGTTTTTCCTGTGCCAGCATCTCAAGCCTGCACCAACAGGGAAGTCTTACCAGTGTCAATTAACAGGTCAAGATCCTGACCCCTTGGTGATGCAACCCCACTTGAGGTAGCTGTTTTGATACCTAGGTGCATTGCTGCCTCCGTGCAACTTGCTGACCCCAGGTTTCTCAAGACATTTGTGGAGAGCTACTTTTAACCATCAGTCTCAGCTTCTCTTGTTCCAGAGGTGAGTTCAGCCTTCTTCACTAGCTTTGTCTCCAATAAGCAGTTTCTCATGGAATCTACAAGTCTTTGATCAGGACAGAAATAATTCTTCTAAAATGGTTTTGTGAAATTCCACTGTTCATCTTGCTCACTTCACTCAGATCTGAAGCTCTAGAGTCTCACAGTCACCACAGTCAAGACTGCCCTCGACCTTCATATCTTCAATCAGTTCTTCCTTGCTTGTGAGTGTGGTTCTGTTGTACTCCAACAGAACATCTTACCTGGCCAGTTTGCCAACCACCTGCATCAAGAATTTGCCCTTGGGTTGCTTGCATCTGTGTACCTCTGCATCATGGGTGCTGCTTTGTCCCTCTTCACGCTTCCCCAGGGTGAAATTCCATGCCCCTGAGCTACTAGCTGCATAGATCACTCCTTCTCTGACCCTGACAAACCTGCCCTTCCTGAAGCACCTGTACTCTTGCACTGCAGCTCTGCAGGTGTGAGAGTTGTACCATGTCACCGTTATCCCTCTGAGGTAGGAGCTCAGTTGCTCTGCACCCACTGCTGATGCCTCCCTGTTGTCTTCGGGGCCACCTGCACTTGTACATGAAATTTTGAGATGGGTCTCAAGTCGTGCAACTTTTGTAGGTGAAGTGTGAAATCCCCTGTGATCATGCTGTCTCCTGGACACCTTAACACCCTTGTGTCCTTGTGGGAACCTCCCTCTCACATGTTTCCAGACCCCATCACAAGGCCAGAAAGCTTGTTTGCAAACACATTGTTGCCCTATGTTGTCAGAAATATCCCATCACTTTTCAGTGGTCCTTTTTGTGAGAAAAACTTTGCTAATTGGAAAGACAGGAGACCGAGCATAAACCACAATGATGGCATTTTAAGACATCACTCTCGTCCTAATATGTCTACTTCACACATATTCTTACCAAGACTAAGCCCTTCCTGCAAATAACCAAATGTCTTAAGTGATGAGGGTAAAACCTGTTTAGCCCTGGATGTTTTTTCAGAGCTTAAAATCCCTTTAAAAATCTAATCCATGACATCCAGAGCTCTCTCTTCTAAAAGCCATTTCTCTGTTGGAAATCTGGCAGTAAGAGGACTTCTATGTCTCAGAGCATTGCATTATTTGGTACGCAGATGTGATTACAAAGGCAGGATAATGGAAGCAAATCCATATATTCTGAATATACTGATTCTAATAACTAACTAAATTGAATTTCTAGTAATTTAAGGGTTTTTTTAAATAAAATTCTGTTCTGCCTTTTCAGAATCATGAATTTTCAGCTGTTCTGTTCACATTTATTCTAATGTTGTCCTCACAAATGATTACCTGAAGTGCAGAAAACAATAGCTTAACTTGCAGTTCCTAGGTTAAACTTGATGGGTTGCTGGTTGGAAAACTTGCTTATTGATAAGCTCCATCAGTACAATTCCTAAATGTCATTAAGAAAAAAAATACACACAGGATTTGCCTATGCCAGTCTTTTAGGGAAGTTTCAGACTATAACTGAACTTCAAAATAAGATGCATTCACCCAGAAGGAGAATGAACTTATAATGTTTTTCCTAAAGATAGGAACTTCACATCTGAAAAGCTTCAGTAGTTTTCTTAGTTATTTAAAATTTTTAAGTGAGAAAAAGTATCTGCTTCAGTTATGTGCTGGTGAAAAAAAACTGTTGCTAGTTTGCTAGAGATGTTATACAGGGTGAAAGAACATCTGGCATATTTATTATGAGGGTCTTTTTGGTATATCATGTCTACAGGAATACAAAAACTCAGCTCAGTGAACTACTGTAGTCTTACATTTGACATTATTACAAGTGGTTATATATTATACACAAGAAATACATTCTTTTTTTATATAAGATGGTCAAGTTATATTCTAGTAATACTCAAGTTACACACTCAAGAAATAGCAACAGATCAGACATTGTCAAGGTTTAACCCTGGAAGGCAATTAAACCCCACACAGCTGCTCTCTTACTCCCCTTTGGTGGGATGGTGCAGAGAATCAAAAGTGTAAAAGTGAAAAAAAATTGTGGGTTGAAATACAGACAGTTTAGTAGGTAAAGGAAAAGCTGCACACACAAGTAGAACAAAACAAAGAAGTCATTCACTTCTTCCCACCATCAGGCAGGTGTTCAGCCATGTCCAGGAAAGCAGGGCTCCATCATGTGTGATGGTTACTTGGGGAAATAAACTGCCATCACTCTGAAACTTACTTCCTCTTCCTCCAGCTTTTCATTGCTGATCATGATGTTACATGGCATGAGACACCCCTTTGGTCAGTTGGGGTCAGTTGTCTCAGCTGTGTCCCCTTCCAACTTCTTGTGCACCCCCAGCCTACTCTGTTAGGGTGGTATGAGACACAGAAAATTCCTTGATGGTATGTAAGCACTGGTCAGTAGTAACTAAAACATCCCTTGTTGCCAACACTGTTGTCAGCATTAATTCAACACATAGTCACATACAAGTTAATATGGAAAAAATAAATCCTATCACACTCAAAACCAGCACAGATATGAAAGACAACAAAAAAGAAAGGTAGGATTGGATTTCAGAAGTATACACATTTTACACACATATAAAGTAAGTATGAGAGCTAAAATGGAAATGTAATAACAATCTCAGATCGTGTTTAAAGTTTACCTTGGAATGAACCTTTACCACTAGCAAAACTTGTATTTTTTCCTATCTGTAGCAGGTATCTGCATTTTACTTAAATGAACTGTGTAAATTATACACCAGATCCTTCAGCAGCAGCAAATAATCCAAGCTCTTGATTGTTCTCAGGTTCTGCACTTACAATCTAAATGACTAGCTATGACATTTGGTAATTTCTGAGCTCACTAAACAACTAAACGAGCATTTCATAGCAACCTAACTGTAGATCTTAAGAAAAAAAACCTCACAGAATTTGTATTTAAAAAGTTAAATCTTTTGAAAAGCACCATCTCAGAGTTAGCAGTACCTGAGAGAGAGAGACAACTTTTTCCAGCTGGTAAACATATTTTGTTAATACTCGAGAATTCCAAAGTTGACAGGAAAATTGTTTTTTTTTTTGGTACTCTTAATCAATATTGATTAATCTCTTCTTTCAAACCAAACTTCTGCTGAGAAATCTATTGAAAAGAAGAACACATAGCTAAATTATGTATAAATTTAATTGGGGGTGGAGCCCCCCGCGGCCACGGGGCCGCGCAGGGGAGGGCTCGGGCCGGGCCGGGCCGGGCCACGCGGGGGAGCGCCCGCGGGCTGGACAGAGCATCCCCCGCAAAGCCGCGGCCGAGCAGCGCAGCCCCCCCGAACCCCCTCCTCAGGCCACAGCCCGAGGTGTTGGGGGGGGAGTCTCCGCTCACCCAGCTACGATCCGAGCTGTGGGGATGGGCCCTTCCCGCGTGGAGTGGGGAAGGGGCTAAGCGCCTGGCAGGCAGCAGCATCACCTCCCTGCAGTCCCTTCTGCAACATCTCCCGGCCACAGCCCCTTCCTTCTCCAACATCTCCCGGCCACAGCCCCTTCGCTGAGCGCTGCCACTTCTCCAGGGACAGCGCCCGGTATTGAATAATATTAAACAATATTAAACAACGCAGCTTTACCTCTAGGAGAGGGATCCAAATCCCCCTCTCCTTTTGGCCAGTGTCAACAAGGAGACCAAGCTGCGGGCAGACGCGCGGAGCCCACTCTGGTACAAGCACCCTGCCTGCAACCCGGGGTCTGTCCAGGACACGTCTGCAGCCAGCCCTGCCACCCACTCAGCTCAGTCTTTCCTCTGGGGCTGGGAGATGGCAGCTCTGTGTGGTCCCCCATCACAGACTGGGCAGAGGTGCTCAGTGTAAAAAGAAGGGGTGGGAAAGGTGGGACGTGAGGTTGGGAGGAGGGTTTGGGAGGAAGAAGACGTCAAAAGACCTTTTGGTCCTATCTGGTCATCGGTCCATGCTCTGGAGGGTAAGATTTGATCAGACTGTGCTGAGAGCACAGCAGCAACAAAGATTTAGTTCTGGATGCAAAATGATGACAAGTAACCTAAACTAGTGTGGCCCTGGTCTCAGCTGGAGAATCTGGTGACTCTGAGAAGCTCATGGCTACCTAAACCTTCTCTGAGCTTCCTCCACACAGCAGCTGCTTATTGCTGCTGCATAAAAAAAAATGAAGAGGAACCTCCTCGTTTCAAGACATTGCTGTCCGTGCACAGGCAGAGCAGCTGGGGTGGAAGGGACCCTGCAGGGCAGCGCTGGGACAGGGACGGCCCTTTTTTGGGACACCACAGAGCTCTGCAGACCAGCAGGACTGACAGACAGCAAAGGGCTTCACTACCACTGGACTCCAAAAGGCAAGCACCCTGAAATGGGCTCATCCTTTCACCACCACGTTGTCTTTGGAGTGATTCCCCTGAAGCAGGAGTTGCTGCCATCACTGGGCACCGCTTGCCCTCGGCCAGGATTACAGCAAAACACAGCCCTCCTGAGAGCACAGCACTCTGCAAGCAGCCTGCACACAGTCCCAGTCCCGTCTTCATACTGTTCCCAGCTAAGGATGCAGGAACCAATGTGTTTCTTATTTACTAGATGAATATTGATTTTCTTTTTGTCTCATTAATGCCTGTTCTGTGCCAGGCTCTGGTTGGAACAAGACCGGCACCCAACTGCACAGGCACCAAACTAACATACTGAAATTTTCATTACTTAAATAAAATTATCATGATGAACTATAAGAGCAGAAAGAGAAGCGGGGTGGGGAGTGAACACTATATTTTGTGGTTAGAACTACTCTATGAAATACAAGAACTACAGCAGCATTGTAAGCAGTGAGTAAACTGCACTGGCTGCTTTTTTAAGGCCTCTTTTGTATTGATAGATGATTATTTTTTCAGCTCCCAGTCAATTCCCTGGTTCCATCCCAGCTCATCACTGAGTTCAACTCGTTGAATAAAGCAAAAGGAAGGAAACACTCACTTTTCACTTGCAGAAGAGGCACCTGGGATCAAAACCTGGTTTAAGCACTGAAATAAACTGCTTCCAGATGCTTAACCAGCCGTATTTCCCAGATAAGTGTGAGAATTTTCCTTACAAATGCTATCAGCTAACACGTACTGTTGGACTAATTTTAATAGCTTTTTTTGTGTGTGCTTGAATAGATCAGAATAACTTTAGACCTAACATAGCTTGTGATTATTTCATGTTTAATTTGAGGTAGTTTCTAAAGGAAAACGCAAGTAATATAAATTGAAAACATCCAACTGAAAAAAAAACCCAACAAACAAACAAAAAACAACCAACAAACAAAGAACACCCAACAAAACCCAACAACCCAGGCTCCAAACTTCTTTTTCCTAGGCTGAGACTCTGAGGACTGCTCTGGCTTGGGAGGCAGCAAAGCCCATGGGAACATGGAGAAAGTTGTTAGCATATTAAATGGGGAACGGAAGAACCACTGCCTGTGAGGCACCAGTTCACCCAGCAGCGCTCGCTCCTCCCAGTCTGATTCAACCCCATAAAGGATTTTTAGCTGCGTCTCCTGGGCCTGTGAGCACCCCTGGGTGCAGCATCTCCTGCTCTGATCGCTGCACCGCACCAGCAGGAACTGTGCTGGAGTTCCCCTGAGCCCTGGCTTAGTAGAGGTCCCAGCTCCCAAGAGCTGGACATCGGGAAGTGCTGTGAGGAGACTCAGCAAGGAAACCCCTCCTTTCTGACCCCGCTTCCAGAGACAGGAGGTGAGACTGTAAGGGGCTGACCCCTCTCCCTTGACGGGGACGCTCCGTGCATGTGAGAACTGGCCAGGATCTCTGCCCTGGAAGAAAGGAGATCGAAGACTGGGATGACACCGGAGATCAAACAATCAGGTGTGAGGTAGTGCCTCAGAAAGAAGAAGAGAGAACCCAAACCAGTGGAAAAGAAAAGGAAAAGGAGGAAAAAATGTGAAAGAGTGGGAGACAGGCTGAGTCTTGGGTCAAGGGGAAAGCCAAAATAAAGGCACAGAGCAGGAAGGCCAGGGAAGAATAAGAGACAAAGCAGCAAATTTACAGACACAACTGAAAAGCAAAGAACACAGCCAAGGCCTGACCAGCTTCTTGTCATCAGCAGGACTTCCTGAAGATGGAAGGGTGTCAAAGATGGGAGTCTGGAAGGTCTCGCTTCTCTCCTTCCCTACACATCCTGGACCACAAGCTAATAAAGTGCTTTCTGCCATCATTACCTCATGTGTGGTCCATTCCTGCCTCCTCCACCATCACACCGTGCCCAAGTCAGCACCATCTCCATGATGGAAGACACACCAGAATGATCACCTCATAGCTGGCCCAGAGCTGAGCTAGGCTACAACCTAAGACCTCAGGTAGAGCTTGGCCTGCGGATTACAGGGCTGTGTAGAAAAGACTGGTCCTGACAAGAGGCAGTGGTGTCTTTTTACCCCAAAAGGGTTGTCCAGGCCTGGCCCAGGCTGCCCAGGGCAGTGGTGGAGTCCCCGTGATCCCTGGAGGGGTTTCCAAGCCGTGGATCTGTGGTGCTGAGGGACAGGGGTCAGTGGTGCCCTGGCAGTGCTGGGGGAACGGTTGGACTCTATGATCTGAACGGTCTCTTCCAACCAAAATGATTCTATGATTTGATGATTCTACCATTCTTTTGGCTGCCTGGTGGCCCCACAGCTCCCAGTGTTACCCTGCAGCCTCCAGGGCTCCCGAATCCTTCAGGACCCAGTAACCCACGGGCAGCTGGGCCAGGCTGTTGGCTCCTGCCTCTCCAACAGGCACTCGAAGCAGGGAGCTCAGGGCGAGGTGGACACAAGAGGGAAAAGGCTGCTCCAGCTCTTGGGGCTCTGTGATAGAAGCATCATTGCCCATAAGGAGTACCTGGCTCCCCACATCTGGCACAGCTGCTTTGTGTGAGGGAGGGATGAACGCCCTCGACAAAAGCCAGAAACACGAGGAGAGGAACGTGGAGCCCCAGGGAGGAGATGGGCCCTTTGCCAGCAGCCCTGAGGACATCCCCCCACCACCCACGGGCTCTCCAGCAAGGAGACAGCCTGGCCAAGCACGCGGCCTGACCCATGACAGCCTGAGCTGCCCTGGCCCTGCTGCCCAAGGAGATATTTGCATCTTGGAAACGTGTCCCCATGACCTGCCCTCTGCTCTCCTTGCAGCCAACGGAGCAGGTCTGGCTTTCCCCAGCTGAGAAGCCTTCAGCTCCAGCAGAGCTCATCCAAAGTGTCACGAGATGAAGCTGGAGGTGTCACATCCTCTGCCATGTTCCAGACACATCTGCTGACATGCAAGAGAGCCCTGGCCACAGAGCTGGGGAGGGCATGAACCCTTTCATCCCACCCTCACCTTCATTCCCTGGCTTCACCAGCAGCCCTGGCAACCAACCTGGGAGAGGAACTGAGTCAGAGGTATTTACATCACAGAGTATTACAAGAGCTCTGCCTTCCTCCCCACAGGAATCCCCTCATCATCCCAGCCCTGGGGTCTGCAGAGAAACCTCACAGAGACTCAAAACTCCTCTCTTAAAGCTGTGTCTAACAGCAGATGGAAGTACCCAGAAGAAAGGCCCTGGAGAGTTTGTGGTCACAGTCATCTCCTGGACAGGAGGGTTGAAGGAGGACTCTGTCACTGTCCCCGACATTCATCTGTCCCTTGCCACATCCTCCAGAGGCCCTGTTGATGCCTCAGCACCCCAGACACATGTAAATGGTGTCAAAGCACTGTCCTGGACAGCCAGGAACCAGCACACAGGTGGGATGGGTACTGCTCAGGCTAATTTCTAAGGCACTTCAAAATATTCCTCCCTTCAGGCTTATCAAAAGCCTCTTCCGCTGACATTCCCAGAGATCTCCATCAGCCACTCATCAAAATTAAACCTTTATCCCAGCAAATTTACTTGCCCTGACAATAAAAAATACAGCCTGTGATTGCATGTTTCAGCTCATGGCATCCTCAGCTATCAACAACCAGCCTGGCACATCCCAGCCCCCAGGCCAAGCAACACCAAGCAGTCTTGCTGAGGGAACAAGCAAACAACCCACTTAAGCAAATAATTCACCAGTACGAGTCCTTTTCTTCCTCAAAGAGCAAGGCAGGCTGCCTGGCTCACTTAGGCACGTACAGCATCCCAGGTTCCTGATTCCCAGTTAGCAATTCATTGGCTGAAAAGGTTGTTACAGAGCTAAAATATAGAGGAGTTCTGTGATTGTCTGGGATGCCTGTGTTCATTTCCTTAAAAACACAACAGCTCTTTGCTGCCTGTAGTTAAGCTGATTGTATTTCATAGCAACAGGATCCATCAGTGGCTGCTTTCAGTACAGAGAAGTGCTGAGCGAAGAAAGGGTTCTCTGTAAACAAATAAAAAACAGACTGCCAAAGATCTTGAGAGAAAAGTCACAATGGAACCTACCCCCACGACAGTCTTTGCTCCAGCTCATGTCCTCTGTCTGCATTTCCAGCTCCTGTACCTTGAGCTCCCCGTGTGTCCCAGCCCTGGGTGCTCCCCTTTCCATCCCAGGCAGCCCAAACCCTGACTGTAGCCAGAACGTGCACCAGCCCAGCCCTGCCACGTCCGGATCTCCTTCACCACACATCCCCACCACAGCATCCAGACCATGGCTTGTGCTGCTCCTCTCCAGCTCTCCGCAGCAGAAGTGTTTTACATGCCACCCTGTCTCCTAGGAGCTCCCCGGGCTCACACAAAGCCTCCCTTCTCCACCTCTCCAGTGCCAAATGCTTTTAAGAGACAAAAGGAATGGCAACAGGACAGTAACAAAAGGGACTGTGTCTCTAAGTCAGGTTTGGGTAAAAGAATCCCATGAGAAAGAGTTTTCCAATATAAAACTAAGACAATAATAGTAAAGGTAAAGAAGAGGGACTCTGGGACTGCAAGGCCACAAGAGTCCCCAAACCCTCCTGACACAGGGTTCAAGGCTCACCATCTGCAGAAACCACTCCTAACCCTCAAACCCAGCAGATTCAACCCTGCTCCACCCTGCAGAGCAAGGTGCCAGCAGAGAGCTCCAAGGTCAAACAGGATCCTGCAAGGAGCTGGGCATCTCCAGCACCCAGCCAAGGGCAGGTGGCAGGTCCCGTCCCTCGTCTCCTCCAAGAGCCAGGATCTGCTTCAGCGGCGATAACCAGGCACCAGCAGAGTCAGACACAGCCCACCCTTCACCCAGGACACCGAGCAGCACCCCGGGCCAAGCAGAGCTGTCCCCCGAGCACTCACGTGCTTGCCCGGGCTCTGCCAGCAGCTCCATGTCCCCCACGCAGCACCCTCGCTCTCGCCGGCGACGTCCCAGCACCAGCGTCCTGCACCCGAGCTGGGGTTCAGCTGCCCCGAGCCCTTGACCTTGGCACCACTGTAAAGGAGGAGGATAAAACCAGTGGCTCAGTGGCCCAAGGGAGCAGAGCTCCAGTCCTAGGAAGCTAAGAATTCTCTCGCGGGTTGGGAAGAGCTGGTGGCAAATGCAACGGCCGCTTTACTGGCTCCCAACTCCCCTCTTGACGTCCACACCCCCGGGGACCGACCTTAACCTGCCTGCCCATTACAGTCTCCAGCAAACTGCACATTCAGCTGGGTTGGCTGGGGAGTTAATGACTTTCTTTTAAAATTTAACACAGTTCTCCCTCACAACCCCCCCGTTTGCCAGCACCAGGCTCTGCCTTTGGCTGGATACTCAAACCCAAGCACGTGCTTGGACCGTTGTTCCAGGCGAAGGGGTGACAAGGCACACACAAAACCCACGAGGCAGCTTTGAATCTAAAGAAACTAAATCAGACTGGGGAAAAATGACCTGTTTTCCCAGATGGTAAGAGGAGTGGAACAGAGGGTTTGGACTCTTTCTGGGCAATGCCGAGGGCAGATTTAGCAAAGCCTGCCCCACGGGGCAGAGACACAAACCTCAGCCCTTCCCCAGCAGCGGGACCACTGCAGCCACCTCCCCCCAGGCTCTGCAGCAAGCGCTGGGCACCCGGCCCAGCTGGGCTGCTCCTGCCTCCCACACCTCCCCTGCAGCAAGCACAGATCAAAGAAAGGTGTGGGTGGGGAGGGACCTTTGAAGGTCATTGAGTCCAACCCCCCTGCAGGGAGCAGGGCCATCTGCAACCAGAGCAGGGTGCTCAGAGCCCCAGCCAACCTCCCCTGCGCCGAGAGACGCCGAGGCCACCCACGGGAGCGAGGACGAGACAAGGGAAGGGAAGGCCAGGGAAGGGAAGGGAAGGGAAGGGAAGGGGAGTTTGCTACAAGTCAGCACGGATGGAGCTTCCCTCGCTGCCCAAAAGCAAAGCAAAGCTGACCAGGAAAGGTGTCGCGGGTCCAATGGCACAGGACAAGCACAGGAAAGTTTTCCGGAGCAGCAGGCGGGGTATGGACTGTGGACAACCCAGGCACCCCCACTCCTCACCGCAGGAGTCAGCAGAGCGGCAGAGGCTTGTTTGCTGATGAGTCAGGTGGAAGCCCTCGAGACTGCGGGTTTGAAATACAGCAAAAAGGAGAGATGCTGCTTCATCCCAGGACATATCTAAAACCTAGAAGTTTCGACCAGCCTAAATCAGGTGGAAAGCCCAGAAACAACTACCTGGAGCACCTAGGGAGGTTTAAAAAGCTGTGCTTCACCTCTCCACCTGAAATAAAAGGAGAAGATAGAAGCACTAAAGGCAAGTTAGGAGCCTTGGAGCCAGGCTACCAGCTCCAGTCTACAGGAGAACAGATGTGCACGGGCTGCAGGACACATCAGGTTTTTCACAGACCGATGAGTAGCCAGAACAGGGCTAAAGCAGGGAAAAGAGCATACGGTGTAAGCGAGCTGTGCCCTCCGCTGCGAAGCCCTCACTGCAGCAGGGCTGCCAGGGGAGCCGGGAGGGTCGCAGCTTCTCATCGGGCTTTGACATCCCCAGGCACACCATTTCTGTTCAGTTGGGCCAGTTTGTCCAAAGAGGAGTTGTCCACGGAAGCACTTTCCTTGCTCTTTCTCCCCCCTCACACACTCGTGCAGTTTTTCTTTTACACTTTCCCAGCTGGTTCTCCCTGCGGGTGCAGAAGGACCATCGGCCACCTCTGCTGGGGACAGCACAGATTGCACAGCTACAACTCTGAGACCAAGGAGAGAAATATATTTTTCCCTATCTGAAACCTTAGTGATGACAGGAGCAGCCAGCACCAAGTATAAAAAATGGCAAATCAGTGACACCACGTCCTTTAGGAGACGCCTTTGCTCATAAATCAGTAGCTTTCTGCAGGAACTGTGCTCCAGTCAGAGATAAAATAACAGCAGCACAGTCCCGGGGTGGATGGAAACAGAAGGGCAGAGGGAAAAGAGGGCAAAAGAGTAGAAAAGAGAAGTCAGTGAGGACAAAACGATACAGCAAAAGAGTTGGGCACTAACGCTACACAGTTTTCCCTTGTGGCTCCAGGCAGTCCCCAGCATGTCCCAGCACCCAGGGTGTGCAATCAAAGCAGCCCCGGGAGGGAACAGCGAAAATGCCCCAAGCCACCATCCACACAGCCCGACCCTGAGCCGCGCTGGCCCTGAATTCGCCGGGGCTAAGCCAGCCCTCGCCTGCACCCGGGAAGCTCAGGCACAGCCACTGCTGCCTGTCAGGTGGGGTCTTTATTCCATGGTCAGGACTTTTTCCTATCTCCCTCCCGGCCTCCTGAGAACTGTCTCAGAGTGGAGTTTCTGTGCTGCCGGTGTCCCCGTGGCCGCTGAGACAAGAGGTCCCTGCAAGCATAGGGCGATGGGAAGGGAGAGGACATACCTTCCCGCGGAGCGTTCGTGTCCCACACAGACCACATCTGCACAAAGAAAAAGGGAGTCCAGCACACTATGAAAGCTAACACTATGATGAAGGTCATTTTGACTGTCCGGATCTTGGCTTTGGAGATGAGCCTGGTGCTGCTGACCCTGGCAAACGCTGTCCCGCCACGGGAGCTGGAGCTCAGACCCACGTTGGGACCGTGAGCTGTCTTAAGCTTCACGTTCTGCCAGATTTTGAAGCTGATTAAGCCATAGCAGATGCTCAACATCGACACGGGGATGATGTAGACCATGAGGGTTATCCAGGTGACGTAGGCTTTAGGTCCCCAGGGCTGGATGAAATCCGCCCAACAGTCGTAAACCCCATTCCCCACATCCCTCAAAGAAAATATGTGGATCTGGGGGATGCTGACCAGCAGGCACAGCAGCCAGGTGAGGAGGACAGAGAGACGGTCCGCTCTCCTGTGCAGAGACCTCAGCGGCTGACAGATGGCCAAGCACCGGTCCAGGGACATCAGCAAGAGCATATAGGTGGAAGCAAACATCCCCACTACCTGCAAGTACTTGATCAACCGGCAAAGGAAATCTGGCCCATAAAACCTGAAGGTGATGTCCCAGATGAGCTGGGGCAGAACCTGGAAGATGGCCACAACCAGGTCAGCGATGCTCAAGTGCTTCATGAAGAAATACATGCGGGAGTGTTTCTGCCGGGTGGTGTGGATGGCCAGCAGCACGCACAGGTTGCCGGTCAGGGCGAGGAACAGGATGAGGCAGAGGACGGTCACCTCCACCTTGGCCATGTCCTCGTTCCTCTTCAGGGGGTCGGTGGAGCTGTTCCTCCCGGAGGTCTGGTTCTCGAGGCGGAGGCTGCCGTTCCCCAGAGAGCTGTTGAGCGTCCATACGCTGCTCCCCGCAAAGTACAACTTCTCCATGGCCAGCTCCGTCCCACATAGAGCCTGGTAGCAGAGAGGGTGGGTGGCAGGTCCTCTCGGAAGGCGTCCCGGTGGCAGGCAGCCGTGTCCCCGCCGCAGCTCCCCTCTCCCGGCGCTCCCCTTCCCGGGCTGTGCCGCTCCGTCTCTGCCTGCCGAGGAGGAGCAGCCTGCCCGTCCCTGTCCCTGTCCCCGTCCCCGTCCCCGGGGCTGGAGGGCTCCCGGCGGCTCCACCCCGGCCCCTCCCCGCGCACCCGACGTTTCCAGAGGCTCCTGCCCCCGGACAAAACCACAGCTCAGGAGGAGGGGAAGGGGGAAAAGACGCCGTGTCCCCGTCCCAGCCCTCCCAGAGCTGCCGTACCCCACACCCAACCCCTGCTCCAGCATCTTCTCCCCTCGCCCTTCCCAGATCACCCACCCCCGTGGGCATCCCACCCGCGCCAGGTCGCGGGCAAGTTCTCGGAGCGGCACCGGGGACTCGCTTCTCTCTCCGGCCCGTCCTGGGGCAGCCCCCGCTCTCCGGAGCCCCGCTGCCGGCAGCAGCCCCGGGCCGGGGGCCGGACCCTGCCCAGCCGGGTGGGGAGGGGACCGGGGTCCGGAGCCTGCCCGCCCCGGGTGCTGCCTGCGCTCGGAGCGGCCGCCGCGAGAGGGAGCGGGAGCGGCAGAGCGGAGCCTGCCGCCGGGGACCACGGTGATGGGCGGGGGCTGCCGGAGCTCGTACGAGCCAGGGGGCTGCAAAACCCCCATGGCGACCGGCGTTCCCCTTAGCCCGAAGCCCCTTCCCCCCGGTCCCCGCGTCCCCCGGTCCCCGCGTCCCCCAGCCCTCGCCAGGCATGCGGCTGGGAGAGCACCCACGCCGGCCTCACCTCTTCTCAATCCCCGGCCCTCGGGTGTCTGCAGCCTCCCGGCCGGGTCTCCATGAACTAGGAAGAGCAGAACCCCCCAGGCAGGCGCGACGTGCCCAGCCCCGGTGGGATTTTCCCGGTGTCCCGATGTGACGAGAGCCCGGAGAGGTTCGGCGGGTGCTGGCAGCAGCGGGCTGGGTGCTCGCCTTGTCTGAGAGATGCTGTAAGAGAACGTCAGAGGACAGTGAGAAACGCCTTGCCGAGCTAAGTGGAACCGACTTAGTGCCCCGGAGCTGGATTCCAGCCGCTGGTTACAGGGGACTTCAGCAAAGCTCCCACCCCACCCTACCTACCAGCACTGCCTCGTTCAACCAGGAGGCTCACACTTTTGTAACCACAGGTAGAACAACCAAGAACTTCTTTCAGAAGGATCATTTTAGAGTATTATTAAACCATTTCTGTAAAAGAAGAAAAGGTGGCTGTTTGTGACATCATTCACCACCAGTGCCACTAGCTGAGCAGCACATGTCACTGGGTTTCCCAGGAACCAGGCCCACTATGAGGGAAGCAGGGACCTGAGTTTAGAAGAACCTCTGAGCCCTTCAAAGTCTCCCTCTGAGCCCAGCAGCAGCAGCAGCCATAAGGTCACTCCCAGGCCTTAGAACCAAAAAGGCAGCTGCAGAAGGAACCTGCCTGGTCGGGCTGCTGCAGCCCCCCAGCTCAGAGTAAAAGCCATACACTGGTGCTCCTTCCCCTGAAAGCCACATCTCAAGCTCAGCCTAGCCTTAGGCCTTGAGTAAACATCTCTGAGGTTATTTTTAAAGAATTTTTGGGAACCTTTAGAGCTCCATGCAAGATGTAGAAATGCTAAATACTTTGGCAAGTTCTTCCCTCCTGGGTTCACGTTCTTCCTCCTCCAGGCAATAAAACGGCTGTGGGAATCACTGAGGAGAGCAACTCACTCTGCGCAATGGGTTTTTTTCATTGTTCTGCCTTTTTCGGGAGGGTTCCATAGGAGGAGATGAGCTAAGATGAAATCCTCTCTCCAGTGGAGCCAAGGAGAGGTTTGCCCTTGGCTTCTGCGCAGCTCCTTTAGCATCTTGCAAGGCACCAAGAGGTGGTAAATCTGCTCCAGGACCCAGCTGGGAGAGCAGCACTGCTGAGAGCCTTGCCTCTGGTGAGACAAAGCAGCTGCTGTTCCTCTTTGCCCGGAGCTGAGGCGTCCTTCATAGCTACACAGGCACTCATTTCTTCCCAGACTGGAACGGAACCCCTTCGAATGCAGAGAAGAGACTTGTGCCAATCATGTTGCTTAGAGGTGCGGCAGCTGAACGCCTCAAAGAGTGGTGTGTAATTGCAGGACGCATTTTATTTCAGCAGTGAATCATAAACGCTCAGCTGTGGAAGAGCTCTCCTAGGATTCGTCCCGTTTGTCCCCTTGCCAACGCCCAACTGCTCCCAGGCTGCGTTTTCTAACACTCCCTCTGCTCTGAATCAGAAGAGCAGGAGCCACTTAGTGAGACGCTCGCTGTCGAGGTGAAGGATCACACGCCTCAAGGACTGAGCTTTGGCTTTAAAAGGCTAAGCCGGGGAAGGTTTTCAGTAGTTTTACTTTGTCTTGGCTACAGTCAAGGCTCTTCGGTCCCGTCGCTGGAGCCTGGATGGCAGCGCTGCGGCTGCGTCGTGGAGCAGGGGCTGGGGACACAGGGCACAGCCAAGCCCCGCGTGGAGAGCAGCGAGAGGGAGCATCTCTGCTTTCTCACGAAGGGGGGGCTGCAGTGTTACCCCTCCCCATCCAAAGTGGGGACTGAATTTTGAGAGGTACAGATGCTGCAGCAGCCAGCCATAGTGGGGTCACCCCTAGCCACACACCACTCGGCATCCAGGCAGTTTTTCATGGCCATCACTTTCCTCTCCCATCTCCTTCTTCCCCAGCAGCCATTTCCCTCAGGTTTGTGGCTGGAGAAGCTTCAGTCAGAGCTTTATGTGCAGCTTCAGCTGGTTTTCCACTTTCCAAGACAGCCAAAGTGCTGCTGCTGCTGTGCTGTGAAGACAAGCCCAGGGAAACCAGGACTGACAGCATCCCAGTCACATAAAGTTTTTCTTACCCCTCAGGGCAGCTTGGAGACAGAAATCGTTCACTGGGGTTTGGCATTGACCTTACTCATTATGCAACATTCAACTCTTCCATGTATTTTCTCATCGATGACGCTGGGTCTTGGCTGTCACACTTTGGCAGCTAATGTGTTTGTTTTAGTAAGCCCAAAAGATTCACCAAAGGGGAGAAATCAAAAGAAAACTATTTGGTTGAAAACAGATCCAGTAGTAGATTCCTGCCCTGCCATGGGCTGCCAGCCCCGGCTGATTCATCCCCACGTGTCACCACCAGCTACTCCCAGCACCATGCTGGGCAGTCACACAGGGACCCTGTGGGGATGGAAGTCATTCCAGTCCCCACTGCCTTCAGTGAGGTCCACATCTGATGGAGGGCTCTGGGTGCAGGGCTGAGCTCCACCACTCTGCCTCCATCCTGGTGATGGGCAGCATGGCCAGGCAGGCTGCAGGGATCGGACGGTCCCAGAAGTCCCCCTCCCGCAGCATTCCCAGCCCAGCTCCTGGTGGGCTCTGCCCAACTTATTTCATCCCAGATCCTGAAACTCAACTTGAGCCAGCTCTGGGACATGCGTGTGTCTGTCACCTGTGCTGGCAGGAGGCCCCGTGGCCAACATTTTGATAAAAAATAAAAGAACCCCAACCCCCCCCAAAGCGAGTGCCGCTCCACCCGCATGAGCTGCCCCTCCAGGCACCAGCCCATGCACCACTGCCTGGCTCTGGTTTGGCCATTAGCCCGTGACAGCATCCCAGCACTGACTGGGGAGTGCCAGGGTGAGGGCAGGGCTCTCAGAGGACATCACTGCTCTACTAGCCCAACGACGAAGCCCTTCAGCAGCTCCAGGAGCAGAGGCTCAAGCTCCCAGAGCAGCTCAGCCATCACCGCCCGCCTGCAGCAGAGCTCATGGTCACTCCCTGCATGGAAACTGCCCCATTTGGAGCCCTCCCTTGGAGACCGGGCTGGCACAGGAGGCACAGGAGCTTGTCCCGACTCCCTTGGGTTGTCTCCAGGAGCTGCCAAGGAAACATTCCCCTCTCGTGACCTTCCCAGAGCTGCCCAGTGCAGCAGGCCCCACGCAGCACCCAGACCTGTGTGGTGCACGGGAGACGAGCAGAGCTGCCAAGGGAGATCTCCAAACCGAGCAGGAGGTGCAATAAGCAGAAAACACACACTTGTTTTTTCTCCTCAACCTTCCCTTGCTTATTTTCTTTTTTTCAGTTTGCTAAAGAAAAGTTTCCAACCTATTCTCAAAACCACTAATCCCAGTCCGAATAAGCTCACTCTGACACTGCCAGCTGCCACAAGAGTTTACTTCTTTGTGCCTATAAACATTAATTTGAGCACATAACGATGGCATTGACCTGCAGCCCTGTGCTGGGCAGCCGGTACCTGCAGATGTGGCCCTGGTGCTGGTGCTGGTGCAGAAAGAAGGAGAAGGAGAAGAAGGAGAAGAAGGAGAAGAAGGAGAAGAAGGGGAAGTGGGTGGCTGGGGCTCCCTGTTTGAGCCCATTGTGTTATGACATGTGGAATAAGTGGGTTGCACTGATCAGTTGCATGGTGCATAGAGGAGACCCTGCCTTGGAACATCCAGCCCAGCACCAGCAGTCGGGGTGCCAGGAGGAGCTGTGCTTCAGTATCAACCACTTCTGAAGCAGCTCAAACTCCTTCATATGTTGCCAGGATCTCTTTTTCAGTTGGAGTATAGTTGGCCTCGGAGCCTTTGTATCGACACCAAAACCCTAGAGTTTGGACTTGGGTCTCCCTGGGTACTCTCTGCCAGAGACTCCAGGTAGGACTATTCTTCCTGGCTACAGTATAGAGCACATTTTTAATATCTTATCCTGCCTTGACTGTCTCAAGGGCTACCACATGTGCAATCTCCCATTTAAGTTGTTCAAAGGCTTGTTGCTACTCAGGGTCCCATTTAAAAATTGTTCTTCTTCTGCATCACTTGATAGAGAGGGCTCACAATCAGGCTGTAGTCTGGGTTATCCTCTAGAAACCACAGAATGATAAGGCTTGGAAGGGACCTCTGGAGATCATCTAGTTCAACTCCCCTGCCAGAGCAGTTTCACCTAGAGAAGGTCATACAGGAACATGTCCAGGTGAGTTTTGAATGTCTCCAGAGACAGAGACTCCCTCACCTCTCTGGGCAGCCTGTTCCAGTGCTCCATCACCCTCAAAGAATTTTCTCATCATGTTTAGATGGAACTTCCTATGTTCAAGTTTGTTCCTGTTACCTCTTGTCCTGTCACTGGGCACCACTGAAAAAAAGACTGGTCCCATCCTCCTGACGCCCAACCTTTAAGTATTTATAAGCATTAATAAGAACCCCCCTCAGTCTTCTCCATACTAAAAAGATCCAACTCCCTCAGCCTTTCCTCATAAGAGAGATGTTCTAGTCCCCTAATCATCTTTGTAGCCCTTTGCTGTACCCTCTCCAGTCATACCCTGTCCTTTTTGAACCAGGAATCCTAAAATAATAGAATGGCTTAGGTTGGAAGGGACCTTAGAGATCATCCAATCCAACCTCCCTGCCATGGGCAGGGACACCTCTCAACCAGATCAGGTTACTTAAGGCCTCATCCAACCTGGCCTTGAACACCTCCAGGGAAGGGGCTTCCGCAACCCCTCTGGGCAATCTATTCCACAGTCTCACCACCCTTGTACTGAAGAACTTTTTCCTAAGATCCAATCTAAACCTATTTTCCCTCAATTTAAAACCATTTCCCCTTGTCCTATCACTGGACACTCTTGTGAAGAGTCCCTCTCCAGCCTTCCTGTAGGTTCCCTTCAGGTATTAGAAGGCCGTTATAAGGTCCCCCTGGAGTCTTCGGTTCTCCAGTCTGAATAATCCCAGCTCCCTATGCTTATCCTCATAGCAGAGGTGCTCCAGCCCCTGGATCATCTTTGTGGCCCTCCTCTGGACTCATTCCAACAGAACTGGACACAGTACTCCAGATGTGGCCTCACTAGGGCAGAATAGAGGGGGAGGAGAACCTCCCTCGACCTGCTGGCCACACTCTTCTTGATGCACCCCAGGATGTCATTGGCCTTCTTGGCCACAAGGACACATTGCTGATATACAGTGTGTAAGCTATGGATTCTTAATTGGCGGATCCTTCACAGAATGGTTTAGGTTGGAAGACACAGATGGAGATCATCTATTCTACTCTTCTCATAGCACAGTCACCTAGAAGAGGTTGATCAGAGCCATGTCTAGTCAGGTTTTGAATATCTCCGAAGATGGAGACTCCACAACTTCCCTGGGCAATCTGTTCCCGTGTTCAATCACCCTCATGGTAAAAAAGGGTTTTTTTATGTTTAGGTGGAATCTCTTGTATTTAAATTTGTGACCTTTGCCTCTTGTCCTGTCACTGAGCACTACTAGAAGAGTCTAGCTCCATTTTCTTTACTGCCTCCCACCAGGTATTAACACACATTGATAAGATCCCCTCCCAAGCCTTGTCTTCTCCAGGATGAACAGTCCCAGGTCTCTCAGCCTCTTCTCATATGTCAGACATTTCAATTCCTTAATCAATTTTGTGGTCCTTTGCTGGACTTGCTCCAGTATACCCATGTTCTTATACTGGGGAGCTTCAAGATTGGACACAGCATAACAGATGTGGCTTCACTAGTGCTGAGCAGAGGATAAGGATCACATGTACTGGTGCATGGGATTGTTTCCTTCCGAGTGCAGGCAGGGCTTGGCATTTCCCTTTGTTGAACTTCATGAGGTTCCTGTTGTCCTATTTCTGCAGCTTGTCTAGGTCCCTCTGAATGGCAGCACAACCATCTGTTCCATCAACCACTCTTTCTGGTTTTGTATCATCTGCAAACTAGCTGAGGGTGAACTCAGTCCCATTGTCCATTAATGAAGTTAAACAGGATTGGTCCCAATAATGACCCTTGGGGTACACCACTGGCTTCCAGATGGACTTCATGCCACTGGTCACAACATTTTGAGTCTGTCAGTTGAGACAGTTTTCAGTCTACCTCACTGTCTACTTATGTAGCCTGTACTTCATCAGCTTCTCTATGAAGATGTTGTGGGAGACAATGTTGGAAGCCTTGCTAAAGTCAAGGTAAACATCTACTGTTCACTCGTCATCCACCTTAGCCAATCATCTCACTGTACAAATATGTCTGCTTGGTTAAGTATGATTTTTCCTTCCTAAATCCATGTTGACTACTCCCAGTAACCTCCTTGTCCTTAATATTTGGATGTGTTTTCCAGGATTAGTCGCTCCATTGGCTTCCCAGGGCTTGAGGTGAGGCTGACCAGCCTTGAAAGTTCCCCAGATCCTGTCTTTCCCTTCTTGAAGATAGGAGTGACATTTGTTTTCCTCCAGTGTTCAGGAACCTTCTCTGATTGCCAAGACCTTTCAAAGAGTACCCTTGCAATAACATTGTCTGGCTCCTTCAGCACTTGTGAATGCATTCCATCATGTCCCATGGACTTGGGCATGTCCAGTCTGTTTCAATGTTCCCTAACTTGATCCTCCTCCACCAAACATAAGTCTTCCTTGATCCAGATTTTCCCACTGGTATCAGGGGCCTGGGATTCCTGAGGGGAAATCTTACTAGTAAAGACCAAGGTGAAGAAGGTGTTCAGTAACTTGACCTTTTCCATATCCTCTGTCATGTCCAGAGGAAGCTCTTAAGGTTTGCAGTAGGAATGGCTTGCATGTATATGTCATTTTAGGAATGGTTAATGACAGCACTATTGATGTTTATTATGAATGTGACCTTTGCAAAATATCCTGTTGTAAAAATTGTTTTTCAATTTAATGTTTTCCATCATTCTATGTATATTATACTTGTAGCAGTTCAGATTTTCTCTTTTTTTTTTTTTTTTTCACAGAAATACAATTTATTTTACTTTTATTTTTTATTTCCATTTCTTTTTTGGTAGCTTAGAATGTTTCCTCTAAATTAAAATCAATTTTACATCATGGAAAATCTAAACAAAACTGTGGGGTGTAACAGAACAACCCCCCTCTTGTTACCTAACCATGGTGCTTAAACCACCACACACACAGGAGTAGAAGCAATTGTAGATTACTCATGGAATTTCTTATGTCTCACACAAGCAGCTTTGACCATAATCCTGTAAGTGAGCCCTGAAAGCATAAACCTGTCTCCATGCAGTTAATGAACAACAAACTATATTTTTTTTTCTAGAGGTCATTCAACATGATAAAAAATCCATCTGCTAGTACTTTATCTTTTTATAATCTTTCTGACTTGAGTATTTAAGCTATTCTGCAATAAGAAAGAGTAATTATAAGCTAAATGTCTCCTTTTGTATAATAGCTATGAGTTTTTTGAGATGGAGACATTCAGAAAAAAAATCCATATTATATCTCAATATAAGTTGATTAAAGTGAATTTGAAGTGTTCCTGTGTGAACAACTGCTCAGGATTAAATTGACTTTTATTCACTTAAGCTTAAATCACTTTCACTTTTGAACTAAGTGTCTGAGTAGGGGTAGAATGGATATAATGGTATAATACAATCCATGTTAAAAGTTCACTTGGATTAACTCTTTATGTATCTGCACCTTCTCCGTGCCCAGGAGCAAACTATACCAGCAAAGAGAAAGGCAGGAAAGAATGCTAGGAGACCTGCCTGGATGAACAAGGAGCTCCTGGACATGCTGTCACGCAAAAAGAAACTCTACAAGGAGTGGAAAGAAGGACAGCTAGAATGGGGGGCATACAAGGAAGCTGCCTGAACAGCAAGAGACCTGGTTAGAAAATCTAAAGCTCAGTTAGAATTAAATCTAGCCAGGGAGATACAGGCAAATGAGATCCCTGTACTCTTCTTGAGTTGCCTGCCCCTTCTTGCAAAGGTGGTAAACTCTCCTTTTTTTCCTAAGTCCCAGAAAAACTTGGTGTTCAGCCAGTCTGGTCATCTTCCCTGCCAGTTTGTCTTAAGACACATGGGGACAGTCTGCTCCTGCTCCTCTAAGACTTTCTTCTTGAAGAATGTCCAGCCTTCCTGGACTCCTTTGCCCTTCAGGACTGTCTCCCAAGGGACTCTCACAACCAGTGTCCTGAACAGGCCAAAGTCTGCCCTCCAGAAATCCATGGTAGTGGGTTTGCTGACCCCCCTCCTTACTTCACCAAGAATTGAGAACTCCATCATTTCATGGTCACTAAGTCTCAGATGGCCTCCGAATACCACATTACCCACCATTATGCCACTTGTTTGTCCTTGGCTTTATCTAAAGTGCAGCAAGAAGTTCTCATAGAACATCCTTTTTATTTGACAGTAGAAATTATGAAAAGAGTAGTTTCCTTGTAAGATGCCCTATAATGACTTGAATGACCACAATGGAGTAACCCTGCCATGGACAGGATCTGAATGGTGTGTTGCATCCTGATTGGAGGCCTATTTGATGCTTCATAACTTGAGGTTCCCAGTATCTAAAGGGATGCAAGATTATTTATACTATTCTCTCTTTCTTTATAGTGTTAGCTCTAATAATTAACTTTTAAAATGATACTTTACAGAATTTGAGTGCCTTTCTTACTGGGATCAGCACACATAACATTTCTGTGGGAAGACAAACACCATAATCACAAATATCCCTCTAAGTGTATGTGGAAGAGAAACAATAAACAAAACATATAGAGTCACAGACCTGACAAAGCAAACATGGAGACAATGAAAAGAAATAAGCCTGCCACTCACACTAATTGATGGGCTATCAAGAAAGTACAGGCACCACTTCCAGGAAGATCAACCTGGACTTTGCAACTTATAAGATTTTAAACCAGATGGGAACCCAGACTGGGAGGGGTGATGGAATATGTATTGCTGTACAAACCCATGAGGGGATTGGTGGGTTGACCTTCGCTGAGCACTAGGTGCCCAACAAACTGCTTTATCACTCCCTCTCCTCAACAGGGGAGGAAATACATTGAAATGCCCATGGGTCTAGATAAGGACAGGGAGAGAATAATCACCAATTACTGTCACAAGCAAAACAGACTTGACTTGGGGAAAATAATTTAATTTATTATAAATCAAATCAGAGTAGGATAATGAGAAATAAGAACAAATCTAAAAACACCTTCCCTCCTTCTTCCCAGTCTCAGCTTCACTCCTAATCAGACCGCAATCAGCGAGGCAGCGGCACCGGCGAGCTCTGTGGCCGAACGCTAGTTTCTTTGAGGTTTTGAGGTGAACAGGGGGTTCCCAGAGCCAGGGAAGCCCGAGGGAAAAAGGAGAGACCCGGCAGGAGTCAGCGGCTCTCGCATGAGGCCGAGAGAGTGACTAGGCTAGGGGCATTGATAGGGAAACTACAGGAGATTTAAATGCAGAGGAGCCAGAAGCGACTCTTAGACCGCAAGTGGCGAGGCAGCTTTCTCAATTTTGTTAATTTTTTTTTTTTGTAATGCAGCCAACAGGGTGCGCAGGGTAAGCGCACATGGGGGCAGTGTACATGGGGGAACTGCAGGCAGGAGACAGAGTGTCTGGTGGAGTTTTACTAATCTCTAAACAAGCAACAACAGTTAATGAGTAGTCGTATAGTACAGGCATACTGTGAAATTCATAGCCTTGTAGATAGTGATTATCTCCGGGAAAAGGACAACAGAATGTCTCAAGGCACCTGAGCATGCTGAACAGACAAGAACCGGTTTTGCAGCAAGAATAAGAATTTTAGGCTTTAGGTCACCAAAAGAACACAATGATGAAGAAGAGAAGATGAAGTAAATGACCACCAGATGTCACAAAAGACCACCGGAGGGAGAAAAGACCCTAACCCTAATTTTATTACACATGCTTGGACTATGTAAATGAGTTCTGGGAACACATTAGCATAAGACTGCCCTTTCTAGGAAATATAATTAATATGTATGTTTAGCCTGCATATAAACTATGTACCTAGCTTGCATCAGCATGCACATTTGGAGGAGTGACCCTGTGTGTTCAACGCTGCAATAAAGAATACCTGCTTAATCACGCTACGTTGTTATTGAGTTTATCCCGGAATCCTTGCCCAGCGACACCCAGGCTCCCACTGCGGTGAAGAGTGTTAGAAAGTTAGAAAGGGAATCCTATTGGTTGTCAAAGATATCAGCTATGGTCTCCACCAGGCAGAAGTTCATGAGTTCAACAGTTGCCAGAGTGGACATGGGAACCCAGATGGAATTCCCACAGAAACATGCAGCTGTCCAGGTCACAGGCTGGAGGGAATGCCAGAACCTTTCCCTGACAGCGATTGGCAGTTACAATAACTGCTGTGTGCACTGTGAGCAGGTGGATGATTTCCTCTGCAAGAGGTAGTCGATAGGTTGAGGAGTATTAGGGAGGCTGAACAGGAGATAGACTGGTGGAGCCAGGCTTTGCCCTCCCTGAAACAGAACTGGGGGCACTGTTAAAGGATTTTGCCATACAGTGGGTTACTCTAGGTTTGCTTTATTTAACAACTCAGAGTTGGGCCATCACCTCAAGGAAGGCCAATGGTATCCTGGGGTGCATAAAGAAGAGTGTGGCCAGCAGGTCGAGGGAGGTTCTCCTCCCCCTCTATTCTGCCCTAGTGAGACCACATCTGGAGTATTGTGTTCAGTTCTGGTCTCCCCAGTTCAAGAGAGACTGGGAAATACTAGAGAGAGTCCAACGGAGAACTACAAAGATGATTAAGGGACTGGAAGATCTCTCTTCTGAGGAATGGCTGAGAGCCCTGGGGCTGTTTAGCCTGGAGAAGAGAAGACTGAGAGGGGATCTTACTGAAGTTTACAAATATATGAAGGGTGGGTGTCAACTGGAAAGGGCCAGTCTCTTTCCAGTTGTGCCCTGTGATATAACGAGAGGTAATGGTCACAAACTGGAACACAGGAAGTTCCACCTCAACATGAGGAAAAACATCTTTACCATGAGAGTGACAGAGCACTGGAACAGTCTGCCCAGAGAGGTTGTGGAGTCTCCTTCACTGGAGACTTTCAAAACCCTCCTGGATGCATTCCCATGTGGCCTGCCCTGGGTGATCCCGCTTTGGCAGGGGGGTTGTACTAGATGTACTCTAGAGGACCCTTCCAACCCCTAATATTCTATGATTCTATGATCTTCTAGATATGGGAAGTTTAAGAATATCTCCCTTGATCCTGAAGAGGGGACTCTTAGTCTTCCCCTGCCCCAGTCAGAGGGAAAGGGAGCCCAAGGCACATGCCACATGGTGCGCTCTGGTTCTTCCTGCGTGACCAGGGGGAGGACATGAGGTAGTGGGATGGTGAACCTACCTTTAATCTGGAAGCTTCTGTACATGAACTGAGAGGGAAGACAGCTGTCAAGAAGAGGCTATGCAAGAAGGCTGTCAGTGTAATTACTGTAGAAACACAAGAAGGTAATCGGCGATCTACTACAGACCACCAAACCAAGAAGAAGTTGTCAATGAGGCCTTCTACAGGCAGCTGGAAGTAGCCTCAAGATCACGTACCCTGCTGTTCACGGGTGACTTCAATCGCCCTGATATTAGGTGGAAAGATCACACAGCCAGGCATAAGCAGTCCAAAAGGTTCCTGCAGTGCATTGATGACAACTTTCTGCTGCAGGTGGTTGAAGAAGAACGAGGAGAGGTGCGATGCTGGACCTTGTATTAACAAAGAAGGTCTTGTCATGGATGTTAAGGTTGGTGGCTGTATTGGCCGTAGTGACCATGACATGTTAGAGTTTAGTATAGTTAAGGAAAGACACAGGATAATAAGTAATATTTCTACACTGGACTTTAAGAGGGCTTATTTTGTCTTCTTCAAAAATCTACTTAGAATTATCCCATGGGCTAGGGCTCTAGAAGGTAGGGGGCCCAAGAGAGATGGTTAATATTCAAACACTACCTCCTCCAAGCTCAAGATAAATGTATTCCTTTAAAAAAAAATCAAGTAGAGGAGTCAGGAGACCTGCATGGATAAACAGGGAGCTCCTGAAAAAACTCAAATGGAAGAGGGAAATTTACAATATGCGGAAAAAACTGTCTGCTTAATTGGGAGGATTATGGAAATGCTGCCAGGGTATGTAGAGACTCAACAAGAAAGGCCAAGGCTCTCTTGGAACTTAGTCTGGCTAGGGTGGTGAAAGAAAATAAGAAGAGGTTTTTCAAACATATCAATGAGAAAAGGACGAGTAGGGAAAAATAGTGGGGCCACTGCTAAATGAGGTGGGAGATATGATAACAGAGGATGCAGAGATGGCAAAGCTGTTGAATGCCATCTTTGCCTCAGTCTTTACTCCTAAGACCAGCCCTCAGGAATCCCAGTCACTGGAAGTGAGAGTAAAACTGGAGGGAGGAAGACACTCTGCTAGTCAGTCAGGACTGGGTTAGAGATCACTTGGATAAACTGAAAATGCACAAATCCATGGGCCCCGATAGGGTGCATCCACATGTGCTGAGGGAGCTGGCTGATACTGTTGCTGAGCCTCTCTCCATCATTTTTGAAAGGTCATGGAGAATGGGAGAGGTGTCTGATGACTGGAAGAAAGCTCCAGTCTTCAAAACAGGCAAGAAGGAAGACCCAGGCAACTACAGACCAGTCAGCCTCACGTCCATCCCTGGAAAGGTGTTGGAGCAGCTCATTCTGGAGGCCATCTCTAACCTCATGGAAGAAAAGAAGGTTATCAGGAGTAGCCAACATGGATTTTCTAAAGGGAAATATTGCTTGACTAGTCTGATATCCTTCTACGAAGGCAAGACCAAATGGGTAGATGAAGGGAGAGCAGTGGCTGTCATATACCTTGACCTCAGTAAGGCTTTTTGGTTGTGGAGTCTCCTTCTCTAGAGACTTTCAAGACCCACCTGGATCTGTTCATGTGTGGCCTGCCCTCGGTGTTCCTTCATTGGTGGGGGGGCTATACTCAATGATCTGCAGAGTTCCCTTCCAACCCCTACCATCCTATGATTCTTTTATTTTATGTAAGATTTGATATATGCATGCAGGACAACAGAATATGAAAGAATGCACTATTAGGGTTGGAACATGGTGAGGTTTGTGATCACCTCATGGGACACCGTGATCCCACACTATAGCACAGTACTGTGAAAGTATTAAAACTTTTATGTTGTATCTGACTTAAAATGGATCAGAAGAGCAGGTGTGGCTGTTGCATAGGCCTCTTTAAAAAACACAAGAAACACCGTCCCTTTCTATCAACAGAAGTTATGTAACTTAAAACTAACAAAAAAACCCCTTCCCTCCAAATACTTGGATTTCCAAGGAATAATCATAGTTAAGTGTAATTTTTTCAACCACCTCCAATTAAATTTCTTTAGCTATCAAGGATATCAAGGGCAACAATAAAAGCTTCTACAGCTACATCAGTGATAAAAGGAAGAATGTGGAAAATGTGGGCCCACTCCACAAGGAAAAGGGAGATCTGGTTACCCAGGAGAAGGCTGAGGTACTCAATGACTTTTTTGCCATAGTGTTCACTGGCAAGGGCTCTAGTGACACCACCCAATTCACAGAATCCAAAGTCAAGAACTTGGAAAATGAAGAACCACCCACTGTATGAGACCAGATTCAAGACCATCTAAGGAATCTGAAGGTGCAGAAGTCCATGGGACCTGATGATATCCATCCGTGGGTCCTGAGGGAACCGGCGGGTGAAGTGGCTAAGCCACTATCCATCATATTTGAGAAGTCATGGCAGTCTGGTGAAGTTCCCACAGACTGGAAAATGGAAACATCACCCCCATCTTTAAAAAGGGAAAAAAGGATAGACCCGGGGAACTACAGGCAAGTTAGTCTCACCTCTGTGCCCTGCAAGATCATGGAGCAGATCCTTCTGAAAACTCTGCTAAGACACATGGAAAGCAAGGAGGTGACTGGTGAGAGCCAACATGGCTTCACCAAGGGCAAATTGTGCCTGACAAATTTGGCACCCTTCTAAGACAGGGTTGCAGCATTGGTGGATAAGGGAAGAGAAACTGACATCATCTACCTGGACTTGTGCAAAGTGTTTGACAGTGTCCTGAAAAACAGGATTTGACAGATGGACCACTTGGTGGATAAGAAATTGGCTGGATGGTCACACTCAAAGAGTTGCAGTCAATAGCTTTATGTCCAAGTGGAGACCAGTGATGAGTGGTGTTCCTCAGGGGTTACTATTAGGACTGGTGCTGTTTAACATCTTTGTTGGCGACATGTACAGTGGAATTCAGTGCACCCTTGGCAAGTTCACAGCCGACACCAAGCTGTGTGGTGTGGTCAACAAGCTGGAGGGAAGGGATGCCATGCAGAGGGACCTTGACAAGCTAGATGTGGGCCCATGCCAACCTCATGAAATTCAACAAGGCCAAGTGCAAGGTCCTGCACCTGGGTCAGGGCAGTCCCAAGCACAAATACAGGCTGGGCGGAGTATGGATTGTGAGCAGTCCTTCTGAGAAGGACTTGGGGGTATTATTGGATGAAGAACTGAACGTGAGCCAGCAATGTGCACTCACAGCCCTGAAAGCCAATCCTGGGCTGCATCAGAAGAAGCATGACCAGCAGATCAAGGGAGGTGATTCTCCCTCTCTACTGCACTCTTATGAGACCCCACCTGGAGTACTGAATTCAGCTCTGAGGCCCCCAACATAAGAAGGACATGGACCTGCTAAAGTGAGTGCAGAGGAGGGCCACAAAGATGATCAGAGGGCTGGAACACCTCTCCTATGAATACAGGCTGAGAGACTTAGGGTTGTTCAGCCTGGAGAAGAGAAGGCTCTGGGGAGACATTATAGCAGCTTTCCAGTACCAAAATGATCTTTAAGGTCCCTTCCAGCCCAAACCATTCTATGATTCATGATTCTATGATATTGAAGTATTTAGCATAATGATCACAAACCAAACTATGTTAATAGAATCATGGAATAGTTTGGGTTGTAAGGGACCTTAAAGATCACCTATTTTCAACCCCATGCTTCCTAGAACATGTTCTTTAAAAAGAAAAAGAAAATCCATCTAGCTGGCATAATTAAAATATATTTTGGCTGCTTTACTTCCCCTCCAAGGAAACAGGATCAGGTAATGACATTCTGCCCAATATTTAGTGATGATATTTTAAAGTGGTTTAGCTGAACAGCATAAGATTACACTCTTCCAGTCTCAAATTCTTTGAAGATAGCATTTACAGTACATAAAGAATCCTTATCATCATCTCTAGTTATATAAAAACCTCCTGTGATTTTCTGAGCTGAACAAGATTTTTAAGTGTTCTCATCTCACAGCAATAAATATTCATTCAATAATCTATCAAATATCCAACTTCAAAAGTCAACTGGCTTGGAGACAAATATATGTTAATTACAACTTATGAATTTTTCAGCAACTGAAGCTGTAGACCCATACTTCAAATAGATTTTACTGATTTTCTTTTCCTTGTTCTTGAAGTGAAGAATTAGGGGGAAAAAAAGGCAAACCAAAAAGATCAAGAAGTGTAAGGGAACAGGACTTTTTTTTTCTTTTGGGGGAAAAGTTCATTTATAGTCTACCACTTGACTGTTTCTCACATATGCAGCACTGGTAATTAAAAGCAGTTCAAAACACAGAATATTTAACTTATTTCATATTCAGGTAACAGAAAAGTAGAAAAGTTTAAAAATTATTATTTTTACCTTTTCTCGCTTTTTAGCCTCAATATGTCGCAGCACCTGTTCTCTCCAGTCATGAGGGACTTTACTTTTTCCTGAAGGGTCTAATAAAGAGCAGTCAGAGTTAACCATTGGGTTTGATCTCTTTGAAGGGCTAGTCCATGAGTAATGAAAGTCACTAACTGACATAGTTCTTTCTGGTATTTCATTCACCGATGGCCGAGCACTCTGTGGTCGGGGTACATTTGGACCATCAATGCTATATGTCCTAGCAGAAAGAGGTCTCTGTTGCCCAGATGTTACTGGTGGAGCTCTTCCCACTGAATGCAAGTCTCTGTATGTTAAATGGTCCCCTTCGGGAACTTGTGCCCACTTTGAAGGTCCAGTATCCCCAACATTTATAGAAGCTGTAGAGGATACACTGCTCTGCCTTTGAAGAGTGTGTCTGGTTGCTCCTGGGAGCAGTCTATCTGGTGGAATAGCCCACACATCTATGTGTCTCCCAGACATCTGTTGTTGAGTCTTATACATAGTGCTGGATCGAACATTGTTATGATTGGAGAAATTCATATTGACAGAATGCTTTACATAGCTGGGGATTTCTGTGCTGTCAGATCTAAGCAGACATGAAGGAGGTAAGCTGCCTTGTTCTACTTGGGTGTTTTGTTTCTGGGGCCAGAAGGTGTATTTTGTTGTTGCGCTGCTGCTGTACTGAATATTATACTGGGGAGTGCAGAACATCTGTGCGCCACTTGTCACTGAACCTCTCACTACATTAGCACCTTCAGGATTTTGATTTGAGTCAAACTTGAACACAGTTTTTGTAGAAGATGCTAAATCAGATGACAATGATGGCTCAGGAAAAACCTGCATAGTCTGATCATACAGAAGAGTAGTGGATTTACTTCGGACTATGTTTTTTCCATCTGCACTACCAGATGCAGATTTTACCACTGTATTTGGCTGTTGAGATCCATTCTCATTGACAATATCACAGATTTTCAGACCAGTGTCCATACTGGTGATGCTGTGAGATTTCATCACAGGACCACTTCTCCGTGGGGCTAAATCTTCAGTGCTCCTTGAAACAGACAGCTCAGCAGAAGAATCACCATCAACTGTAGTGCTTCTCATTAGTTCGTCTTTACTGGGAGACTGTGCTGCTTCCTCAGGATGTCCATTTACTTTATTCATAGAGTATTTATTTCCATTTTCCAAGTACTCACTTTCTTCTTTCATATTGTTATTCGAAAAGCCCTTTACTGAAACTATTTCCCGTGTTTGTAACTTTTCTACAGGATCTGGCACTGCCTCTTCACTAATCAGTTTATTGATATTCATGTTTATTTGGTCTGATTTGTAAGACTCTTCTGTAGGAGTGCTTAGATCAACACCTTTTCTTATCAGGCCTAATCTTTCTTCAATGCTTAATTCATATTCAGACAAATTTGTAAGATCATCTTGCACATTTATTTTTTCTTCTACTGTAATGCTCAATTCACCTCCATTTTGCATAAGATTATTAAAATTTTCATCTTCTTGCCTGGAAAAAGAGATGGCTCTCAAAAGAAATTCCAAAAGAACCAACATATTCCTTTAAGAACTGTTTTTGAAAAATTAATCATTAACATGCAACACAGCCATACTGTACACACAATAGAGTACAAAGACCAATATACAACCAAATTTATGATTTGCTATCTTACCATTCCAAAAATATATTATACAGAAGACTCATTTTGGCAACTCTTCTGTCAACCATGTGATCATATTCTGATTTCAGAAGAATAATTAAACTCAACAGGAATTATTAGACAGTTTAAAAGTGTTAAAAAGTACAAAGTGACAATAACTGATTTTTTTATGAAATACTTGCAAGTTACATGATACCCTGCCATGGGCAGGGACACCTCCCACTAGAGCAGGTTGCTCAGAGCCCCAGCCAGCCTGGCCTTAAACACTTCCAGGGATGGGGCTTCCACCACCTCTCTGGGCAGCCTGTGCCAGTGTCTTGCATTTCCACGTGCAAGAACTGGCCGCTGTCTTCTTTCAAGCCTACGTCATCTCGAACATTCTTCTTCTTCCCTTCTGCCAGCTTGGCCACTCAGCCCAAAGTGACCAAACCCTTCTGTTTGCCCTCTTCTACTGAGGAGGAAACCAGAGACGCCGAGGGGATGGGTATTTTGGAAGCACTGCACCCAGAGCAACGCCAGCTGAAGCACTGCTGGAACTCTGGACGCGTGACGCGCAAAGCCCTTCGCTCCGCGAGAGCTACCGAAAGACAACGCGGCGGCCAGTCCGACTCGTAACCGTTTATTGTCAATCACTCAGGAGTCTGCACATCATGGATGGGAAAGGAACACTGTCAAAACACCTGCTGGATGAAATACAGAATAAAGACAAATCTCTGATATCACATGGCACCGTTTGAGAAACAAGAAACGGAACAACCAAGAAACAGAACAACCAAGAAACGGAACAACAAAGAAACCGGTTTCATTTGTTATTTCCCCCCCCCCCCCCCATTCCCAGTTCTACATCTTGCCTGAAAATACCTGGGTGAGTTTCAGCTACCTGGAAATCCGTGCCTTGCCCAGGGCCTGGGGCTGTCAGGTGGGAAACGGGCACTGCCTCTCGGAGGGGCAAGGTGGTGACCCTCTCTGTAAAGGGAAATCATCCCCCCTACCTTCAGAAGTGCTCCAGTGCTGACACTACAAAGCCCCTCTGGTGCACTGGCCAACACCTGACACAAAGGGCTATACATCCTACTAATTACACATGCTTTTTAAAAAGATTTTTCTTCTTTTTTTTTTTCTTTTTCTATTTTTCTTCTTTTTTTTTCTTTTTTTTCCTTCCTTTTTTCTTCCTTTTCTCCTTACTTTTTTCTTCTTTTTTTTTCTTCTTTTTTTCTTCCTTTTTTTTTTTTAAACAAGGCAACTGTTAAAATTCAGAAGCTACAGAACTGTCTTTATAGTTTGCTGAGAAACCAATGCATGTTGCATGCAGCTGAATTATGAGTCGAGACTCTGACTTGGCTAAAGGTCAGTTTTCTAAGACCCGCCAGTCAAAGGCAGAAAAGGAAATGAAGAGGCCTCTTGTGCAAAGGGAGCTAAAATAGGCATGCAGCGATGGCCATGACCCATTAGAACCCAACTTGGGTTTCCAAACCTCGAAACCAAAGCTTTTATTTGACTGAAGACATGGCTGAGCTTTGTAACTTCATAAATTACGATGTATACGCGACAACAAAGGAATCAACACAGCATCAGTTGGCGTTTTGGCCCGTGCAGAGGCTAATCTCCAACACAAAAGCCTGCTCAGCAGTGCATGGGTTTCATATTTAGCAGAGACAGCAGCGCACTGGGGGGTTAACGGGGCTAAAAACCAATAAAAAACCCAAGAAGAAAGCAGGTTTTCAAACTAATGTCTCGCTATCGAACTACGTTTAGGACCATTGTACCCCTTGGGCATCCTCCTGGTTTTCCATCGGTGCTGTCACTGTCCTTTCCACTAGTCTGGAGTTGGAACAGCACTTTGGGTCCTGCCTCATCCCCTCCAAGAAATGCATCTCAAAAGGTATCCGAGTAATCGGAACAAAAAAACCTCCCCTAGTTGCACTTGGGTAGTTCCTCCAGCCCACCAACGTTTACCAAGCAGATTACAGTGTATTTCAGACATGAACTACAGAGACTAAAATCAAATTTCTCTCTTGTTCAACTTGAATATTAAATAATACATAACATTTTTATACTGAGCTCTGGACAGAGACAGCTAGTAAGGAAAAAAAAGAAGCCGGGGCTGAACCTGTTCCTGGCGAAATCAATTCGGCCCAACTGATCTAAAAAGAAAATCAACTTTACCCAGACGAAAAGAAATCCACCACAGGCAGGGGGGGGGGTGTGCACACATCACCCACCCACCCACGCGTGAGCCGGTCCATCGCAGCGGTTCTTCTCAAGCACTGCCATCTCCAGTCCTTTCCTTGCGAGCCTGGATCATCTCCTTCGGAGCCTGCTTGCGGTCACTGACCAACCCCAACCAGGACATGAAGTCAATGAACCAGGTGGTGGGGTTGAACGCCAGGCCCAGCTCGCTGGCCGAGTAGTCAAAGGGGAAGGTGTGGTGGTAGTTGTGGAAACCCTCACCTGAAAAACAGAGAAGGTGTCAAGAGCACACGGCTGGCATCTCCTGAACCTAGGAACACGCTCAGGTGGGACATCCCAAAGCCTGCTTCCCAAGTCCTGCATCCAGTGCAGGTCGTGCTCCGTCCCTGCCCGTGGGACACCCCTAGGGCAGAGCCACAGGGGACTCCACTTCAGTGCTTTGGGCCTTCCTCCCCAGCAGAAAGGGGCACGTCCCACCCCTTGTGCTCAGGGAAGAGCTTCAAGAGGGGAGACCTGCAGCCGAGTGATACACAGAGTCACCCACTTCTGCTGTGCCTGCTGAGAGGATGGCTGCTGTGAACACACCTCTGCCCAGAGACTGGCATTCCATCCATCTGGGCACCACCAGCAGAACAAGGCAGCCTTCCTCTACGCTGTGCAGGCTCCAGCCTCCTCCAAGCCCTAGCTCCGAGCGGTGTCCAGTCGCAGGTGTCCGAAGCCCCGGGCGGGGTGAAACTCAACAGGATGTGGCCCCCAGTTTGCAAAGCTGTACCCAGGGCCCCAGCACTTACCGATGGCTCCCAGAGTGACGAAGGTGTTCTGCCTGGGGTTGATGGACTTGTCGTAGGGGCGGTTGCCGTACATGTGAGCGGCGCTGTTGACCAGCCAGGTAACGTTGAGGGAGACGGTGTACCGGAGGATGGAGGCGAGGAAGTAGGCGTTCCACAGGCTCTCGCCCCAGAGGTACCAGGGCACGAAGGTAGGGATCACAAAGCACATCAGCACCACCGAGCTCTTGTAATACCTGCGGGGAAAGCAAAGGACACCGTGGTGGGATGGGCAGCTGGGACGAAGCGGGGTTGGATCTCTGGAGCCAAGGCTCTGCCAGAAACCCCCCAGCATAACCTGGGCTGGCCCCATCGCCGGAGCAGCAGGAACATTTCAGACCTCCACAACCACGGCAGCGTTTTCCCAGTGCCGATTCAGAACGTCAAGGCAACTCCAAAGCCCAAAGCAGCAGGTAACGCCGGAGCTCAACAAAGGACACCCAATGCAAACCTCCCAAGCTGAGCATCTGTGAAGGTGGGGAAGGGCAGAGTTGGCTGCACACCCTGCACCCAGCACTCGGCTCTGGGACCGAACAAGCCCAGGGCTCGGGCTGGTGTCAGCAGAGCCGCGTCACAAACACCTCCACTGCCGAGAGCTGGCAAAGGCTTCTGGGCTCCAACAGCAGCAGTGAACCCAAAGCAGCTGCCAAGAGACCACGGGCACCTTCCCGAGGTGAGGAGGAAGATGCATTTTGGCCCAGGGACCAGGATTGATGCTGCTCTCCCATGGCTCCAGCCCTGCCGCTGCTCCATGCCTTGCACGGGGCGAAACGGAGTGGGAGGAGGACAAACAGTCTGAGGAGAAACGGGAAAGCTTTCCAAGACAGCTAAAGCCACATCCCCAGGCAAGGCAGGGAAGAGAGAGCCGCCGATGCAGGCAGCACAGCGGGGAATTGCAGAGACCAGAGCGAGAGAAACAGAAAGAAAAATCCCGCTGGGGAAATCCATCAAAGGCAAGCAGAGCAGGGGAGCAGCTCAGCAAGAAGTGGGGAGGCAAAGCCAAAAGTGAGCCTGGAAATACCTGACTGTGAATGGAGAAGGGGCTAACGGTGCTCAGAAGCAGAGAGCAACAAGACAGTGCGGCTTGGGAGCCACCTACAGTGTGTTCCCAGCTTGAGAGGAAAGAAGGCCCCTTGTCTTCTCCACTGGAGCCCTTCCACCTCCCTGCAGCCCAGGTTTGCTACAGCCTCCAGTGATCCTGGGGTATCATCATGGAACTGGAGCAGTGGGCTGAGGTGACAGGAGTTTGAGAGGTGCGGAAAGAGAAGAAGTGAAAAGACAGACCCATCTCATTTGTGCCCATGTGACAGGTCTAAAGTAGACCCCTGCTTTTGTCAGGTGTTCTGGCAAGGCTGAGGAAGCCCAGAGTTTGGATTTATTAAACAGTGTAAAACTTCCCATTTGTTGAAAGTTTTTCAGATAGGAAGAACTGTCAGTTTGGTGTGACAAACCTAAAAGAGAATTGGGTTAAAACCTAAAGAGAATTGGGAAGAATGGTAATACCAGCAGTACTTTTGGAAGGAAGTTCTCATGAACACAGTTGCCATCTAGAACACACCAGCTAGTTTTGATCACCTCGTGTAGGGAATAAAGTAATTAGCCTCTTGCCCTGCAAGCTCTTTGCTTGATGGTTTTTCTTGTTGTCTGGAGGTTGTGCCCCACGTGCTGGGCTCCAGAAGGAGAGCTGCAGTTCTTCAGCTGAAAAAAGAGCATCTCCTCAGCTTTCTCACAGAATTCTTACCTTCACTTTCCCTAGCCGATGCTCTCCAAAGGAAACAATCCCCACTCTTCACTCTACCAAAGATAACAGATACTTTCCTCCTCAACTAACTTCTGAACCGAGCTGTGGATAAGGTTTGTAAACCCCATCAGTTCTGGGCCAGGATTTCAATAGAGCTGGAGGAGAAAAATGTTTTTTCCAGTCCACAAAACACTTTCAAAGTTCAAAGCCTCTCCCAGACCAAGAAAGTAAAACAAGATATGAAAACAGCTTATCAGGCACCAATTCCTCTCAGTTCCTCTAAGAAGGTGACACAGCTGACACCCCAGCTCTACACCAATCCACGCAGTCTGTGCAGCAAACAGGAGGAGCTGGAAGCCACCATGATGCTAGAAAGCTATGTTACCACTACTGAAACGTGGTGGGACAAATCCCATGGCTGGAGTGTGGCTATCGATGGCTACAGGCTGTCAGAAGGGCCAGGTGAGGAAGGAGGGGCAGAGGTGTTGCCCTCTACACAGAGTGGGAGGAGCTGTCCCTGAAGAATAGCCACGAGCAGCTTGAAAGCTCATGGGTAAGAGTTGAGGGACTGAGGCAGCAACAGGAACCTTGTGGTTGGTGTCTACCAGAGGCTGCCCGATCGAGGGGAGCCGAGCGATGAATCTTCTTCCTCCAGCTCCAGGAGGCTTCACTCTCCAGGCTCTCCCCCTGCTGGGGCACCTCAACCACCCTGACATCTGCTGACAAAGCAGCGGGGTGAGCTGCAGGCCACCCAGGAGACTCCTGGAACGCAGGCAGGATAAATCCTTACCAGACAGCCCTCCCAGAGGGGAGGCAATACCGGGCTGATGGGCACCAGCGCAAGCGAGCTCCTCGGGGACGTCGGGACCGGAGGCAGCCTGGGCTGCAGGGGGCACGCGCTGGGGGAGTCTGCAGCTCCTGAGGGACGGGGGTCAGGCAAAGAGGAAAGTCAGGAGCCTGAATTTTAGGAAAGCAAACTTGCAACTCTTCAAGGAGTTAATCAACAGGACCCCCTGGGAAACGGTCTATGATTAAAACCATCCTGTGGGATGCAAGAGTCCCAGCCTCAAGTCTTGGGTGAAGACATGAGATCTCACATCCAAATGAGAACCCAACTACATTTTTGTCTGTCTCCCTTTGACTGCAACATTCATCCTGGAACGACAAACCTCCTTACCTGGAGATGAGGGGAACCAATGCCTCCATACATGCTTGGGGAACAGCTCTGCTTCATCCCACGAAACCTCTGTCGTGAAGACACTTGACCCGCGCGCATCCCTCTCCCGTCCCAGGCAGGGACATCGCTCTGTTATTCCCAGGGGGTAAATGTTGCCGTGAGTGCCACCTGGAGCAGCACTGCTATTTCAGCTGAAGTGATGTGGTGGTGAACTGGTTGAATGGTTCCTCACCCACAGCTCACCAGCACCCCTAAGTTGAACAAAGCTAACTACCTGGCCAGCTTGCCAACAGAGGGCTCACTGAGGTTCTTACTGGTCTGACCTGACAGGCCAAAAAACCCAACACTTCAACGTCTCCTTTTCAGTGGAAAGGAGAAACCTGACTTTTTCTTCTTCTTCCCAGATAAAGGAAGGTGACCTCCAAAGTTCTAAATTCAATTCCAGAGCAGAGACATTTGCTAAGCCGTAACACCCTGCAGAAAACACCACGCTTCCTCACGACACATGTGCAGTAGCAGAGCCTGCTTCTCATGGGATGCCCTTGCCTTGGCAAAGGTCATCACAGGGCTAAGAGGAGCTGCAGCCAACTGCAAAGGAGCTTTTGCAAACAGGCCCTGCTGGCTGAGGAACCAGCAAGAGGAACAACAGGTGGAGGGCAGCAAATTCCTCACCCTGGAGCTCTCCCAACGCAGGAGTCATTCTGCTAGCGCAAGATTTCTCTGATGCAAACCAAACTGGGTTCTGGACTCAAACGGCAGCTCCCTTCACACACAAAACACTCATAAAGGAGTTCGTGTGGTTTGCCAAAGCACCCGGACCTGCAGGCAGTCTTCTGTTCCTAAAATACAGGTACTCACATAGAGGGCAGAGTAGGCTGCCTAATTCCCACCTCTCGCAGACCGCGCAGCAAACTGAACGAGGTCTGTCCCGATTCTGAAAGCAGGTGATCAACCCTGCGAAGGACTAACGGTCTTGGGAGAGGAAGCCCTTGACCTGTGCTGAGAGGAGTCTGCAGAGTGAAAAGTGCTCTTCCATGTTAAGGCAGGAGTTGTATACCATTTAGCCCAGTGACCAGAGGCCAAGCTCCCAGCAGCTTCTGCAGTGGCTGTTTCCACAGCTCCTGGGAGGAGCAGCGGGACAAGGACAAGGGTTTGGCTCTCGTGCAGCGGAGCTTGCCAGAAGAGCCAGCGAGCACCGGCCACGGGGCGCCGGTGGGGAGCGAGGGACGCCAGCAGCTGAGGTGGCTTGTGGGGGGGGGGGGGTAGTGGTTAGAGAAATGCTAGGACAAAGGTTGGACTTGATGACCCTGGAGGTCCTTTCCAACCATAATGATTCTATGGTTCTATGATTCTATGATAAAGGAAAGGGAAGGTAAAGAGGAGAGAAATAGGAGAGGGGAGATGAGAAAGAGTAGGCCAAGTTCCAGATCACCACCCAGGGTTCCAGCAATGTCCTCGTATGTGTGAGAGGGGAAAGGGTAGCATTAACCCTTTCCACCAATTGAGTCGGTGGTCACGGAGACCCTGTATTTTATTACCCTTTGCCTGGTAGGCAGCACATTTGAAACCTTGGCAAGGAGACAAGGCTGCTTATCTTCCAATGTACTTCACTGCTGCCTTAGCTGGCATATTTTGTCTCTTGTTCTAACTGCAAGGCTGCTTCTTCTGTCAGGTTGTTCAGGTAAGAATGTCTGAGACATCAACTTATTCAGATCAGAGATTGACACCACCCTGTGGCTCAAACATTGTGCTTGTTGACTGCATTTTTTTCTTCCTTTTCTTACATCTTCATAGTCTTCTTCCAGAGTGGTGTTCATGATATAGTGAACAGAAGGAAAGGAGAGGAAAGTATGCGAGAGATCATGCATTTGACTATAGCAATGCCTATCATTAAAAACAAAAATCCACATAGTATCATAAGACCAATATTTACAAGCCATTTTCCCCACACCCTGAGTCCAAGAGATCACAGAAACGAATCCAGCCACAACCCAGGGCTCAGTCCATCAAACCAGTTGGTCGGTTGCAGTGCCTGGAAAAGTTCCCTCGTCTTGTTGGTGACCCCTTTCATCTTCACATGTGCTTCTTCTACAGTGGTGGAGGCATTACAGATGATTACAGCATTCCCCTTCGGTCAAATTTAACATCCCACATACCCCATGTTCCTGCAACAATAACATATCTAAGGCTAATCAATTTTGCAAAGTCATCTTTGACACCTGCTGGACTTGTACATTAAATTTGCCCAAACCATAACTTGTCCAATTACTTAGGATGTGCACTTGCCAGGTTAGGTTTTCTAAGATATATTGGTATTTTTCAATAATCACGCTTGGTGCCAAAAGTGCTTCCATTTTTAATGCAAATGTTTGTCCAAATGTATAATAATTGGGTATTCATACTCCTGCAATACCTTCCCTTACATCTGCCGGGTTATCAAGATCTCTGTACTCTATTGCGGTGATATGTAAAATTAAACACCCTAGAGGGGTACATAGAGGGGAAGCCAACAGAACATCATAACCCAGCCATTTCATACATGTTAAACTGAGAATACCATTTCCCATTTGAATATGCCTATACCCTCCCACGCAGGGCTGAATATATACCGTGGAAACAATCAAAAGGGTCTTCTTGGGGTATTTCCTGTTGTTTCCCTTGTAGGCTCCAGATCTTCCATCGATCTGGGCCATGTGTGACTGGGATGCCAGAGGAGAGTGCTATTTTGGGGTCTTGAAAAGAGCCATTACACTGGTTATCCTGATTCCCATAACCATAGTTGGGGTAACCCCAACAAGTGCACGTGTCTCAAATGAACGTTCTCAGTTCTGGAATATATCAAGTTTTTAAGGGGTCACCTGCTCCAGTAGAGCAGTTTAATATTCAGGAACACTTTAACAGAGACACATTATAGTTCAGAGCAGTGCTCTTGTATTTTCAAAGGTTCCAATATAGGGTTTCCCCCGTAGGGAGTTCAACTTGGTTATACATACAACTCTGACCGCCCAATCGTCATCTCATCAGGGAGATTAGAGGCAGAGGACGGTCAGGGTTAAATAGCTGTTTTAAAGACCACACCCATTCATATCTAATACAGTTAACAAGATCAATTTTCCCTGGCTTGTCAGGGATGTGTCTGGTGGGTATGACACACTCCAGTCAAGTCCAGCTACTGATAGTTGTTTGGTTACAAAAGTTCCTAAATAGCTCATGCTACTGGCTCAAATACCATAGATTTAACAAGTTCTATTGGAAATACAGACTAGGCATTCCTAACATGCACCATTAGCCAAAATACATAGGTGAAATATAATCATGAATGTAGCCATCTGAGCAAGCCCATACCAAATCTTGGAGTGCATATAATAATTTTGATGAACAGGCTCTAAAAATGAGCATGGAGTATGACATAATAAACCTGCCATTATTCATGTAAAGTTGCCAGTTCCCTTTAGCCATTCAGCATAAGCTGTTATGTTTTATGTCCCATTACAAGATGTTTCCTGTAAGGATATGGGTATGCTCAGATTGTGGCACAAACATGCACTTCATAAAGCATCATATAAACACACACGTACATTATGATAATTATGGCCTCAAACAATATAAGCGTTTTGAAGCATAAGGATCAAACAGAAAAATACTCAACAAATGAAAATCAACAGTCCTTGTGGGCACTCCCTACATTGGTATAGGGGAGTTTGTGATTCCAGGTGCAATTTGCTGGCATTCAGAATAAGAAGGAAAGGTGCTCAATTGCTATACAACCAGCAGATGTCAGGTTAAAAGGTAGGTACTATCCATCTAGTACCATTGTCCCAGTCAGGCATTTTAACAAGCACCAGCTGGCCCGTGTACTCTAGGTTTCTGGGCAATGCCTAGGCAGGGAGTACTGCTTAACATTAGTAATTCTGGACTGGGACAAAGGTATAGACATCTCTAATAAATTTACAGTTTTAGGCTCATCTTCGTCAGACCCTAAAATATTGGTATTAGCAGTGCCAACCAACCAATATTTTGGCACTGCTTAGTTTCAGCCCTCCAGAGAGACACAAAGTGATTTTTGCTGTGGGGCAGTCTCTTATTATTCCATTGATTCCTGTAAATTTCATTTTACAGTGACCAGGTTTTATATCCAGGTCCTCCCTTTATATCCCTCCCTTGCTGATTACTGACATCTGTGCTCCTGTATCTATGAAGAAAATTACGCAAACTCTGTGTCCCTACTGGAATAGAAATAGTGGGCTCAGAATATTTGATAGAGAGCCATTGTAATGCTAACACCCACTCAGGAGTGTGGCTCACTGTGCTCCCGGGGGGATGCAAATTTCTTTGTTGAGTATTCACCTACATCAGTTATGTTCCCATCTGGAGCAGTGGGCACAGGTTTTTCCCTGCCCAACTCCTTATTTCCTGTCTGGCTTTTTCTGGCTTAGTTCCTCAGCTCAGTAATTGTACTAATGTTCAGGAGTCAGCAGCGGAAGTACCAGAGAGTGCCTGCCATGACACACCCATTGCTAGGGCTCTGCGCCAAAGGTCATTTCATTGTTTGTCAAATTTTGATTTAAAATCTGACCTGGGCTTAATAGTCTGGACCTGATGAACTCAACGTGTGGGTTCAGTAATTTTCTTTGCAGCTTGTCTGACCCAACTCATGTAGCACCCATAACTCACTATCTCTAGCACAAATTCACTCCAGGTGGTTACATGGGCTGACTGCCATGGGGGCAGCATTCACAGCACGGGTTGTTTCTATATGATCTTGGACATGAGCTACGTATGTCTTAAGGCAGTTCGGGAGGCCACAGATAAGGGGAGTTAATCTTGCTGGGTCAATAGTGGCTAGCATAGGAGACCTCCTTAACACCTCCCTCTCATACATCGCTTGTACGCAGGCTGTGTTTTGCACAGCTGCTGCAAGATCAGAGAACCCAGAGGTTTTAATAAAAAAGGGATCTCCTCTGTCTTGGGGGTCTGTGCCACTGGCCCAATGGATAGCCTGTGCAGTTAATGAGTAATTATGATCACCTAGTTCAGAAACATTCCAGGTCCCCAATAGCCTCCTACTTCCTCCTCACTTAATAAGATTCGGTCCCCCCATAAGGGAAACTCACCACATATATTCCATCTCGGACTCCTCTGGATGCCTGGAATACTTCTCCTGTAACTTTGCTAATTCAGCTGGAGACCACAGAACTGAGTGCACAGTAATGTGAGCATTACCATGCCCTTGCCTGTGACTTCAGTTTTAATTAGTGGTCATATAGGCACAGGTTCTATGGTAATATCAGAATCTTCCACCAGAACATCACTGCCACCATCATTCCAAATGTCTCCATCCCATGTTTCAGGATATGCACAGTGTATTAATTTGCAGATTTGTTTAGCTGAGACCGAGGATGGTATCTGGCTCAGTAAAGGATTTAATTTTTCCTGCAATTGACTCTCCTGCCTTTTAGACAAAGACAATAACATTTTAAGTTCCCTATTTTCTGTGTTGAAGTTTTGGTTTTCAGTTGTGAGGGTATTTACCTGTGTTTCCAATTTCCCTCAGTTTTCCCTGTTCAGAAGCCAATGAAGTTTTTAGTACTTCATTTCCAGGTTTCAAAATAGTATATTCTGCTTTTGCAATTCTTTTGGGGGAAGGGGACTCCCTAGGTTCTTTTTGCGCACAAGGTAAGGAAGTCCCTGGTACTGTGCAAACAATTCCTTCAGCTTGTCTAATCTTTTTCTCCCTTCTGCATTTTTTTATCAGCCCATTCTATTCCCACTCAGGATAGTGCACACTTACATTTTTGCAGAAGTTTATCCATGGCAATCCTGTTCATGACATCAATTTTACTGTCCCATTAATAGTACGAGTGAGATATTTGCCTGCCAGAACCCCAAGAACTTGCACTGATCAGTTTCACAAAGTCAAAAAGTATTTCTGAGAATTCTGTCTCAGAGCCCAGCTAAGGGCTTGCACTGAGACAGTGTAAGAGTTAAAACAGATAGCTTTGATTTATTAAAGTGACAGATACAATAGTTTCGGAATTGCCATTGATAAATGCACTTACTGAAAAAAAGATAATTGAGTTCGAGTTATTAAATCCCAGGTATGATCTGACACAGTTGGAGGCACAGGCCTGAGTAATAGCTCTAATAGATAATAGTAATTCTTGAAAAGGTATCCTGGATATTGAAGGTGCAATTCTTTCCAAGAAGGCATCCCTGTCTTGGGTGGAGGAAGAGGAGTACAGCCCGTCAACTGTCTCTGCTAGACCTTTAGTCTTCTCCCCCCCTCCCCGAGAGGTATTCCCCTCGTGATTTTTTATATCCTAATCCCTTTTGTCCCTGACTTCTAGGTGATGTCTAGCATGATTTGGGTGGAGAGTTTTCAAGGTTTACGGTCAGGGCTGTCTGCTAGAACTATGTTCTTTGTTAACCCCTCTCCCTTCCCAAAGAGGAAGAGAAATGGAATAAGGGAGAAATACTTATCAATTACAGAAGAAATCCAGAACACCTTTAATGAAAATAATAATAAGAAAATATAATATATGCAAATATATACAAAACCAGTATCGAACCCTACCCCTCTGATGGCAATTACATCATCATCACCACTGATGCTGTGGAGCAGGCACTGGGGATGTCCCAGACTGGACTCAGCAGCAGATGGGAACCAGATTTAGGAGATGGATTCAGGAACACATGAATTGGGATCGAAGGCAGAACAGAGTCCTCCTTGGATGATGGCCACTGAAGAAGAGGCTTGACCCTCATGATCTCTCAGCTTTATACTGAATATGACATATATGGGAAGGAATCCCTCCATGGTCAGTTTAGGGTCATCTGTCCTATCTGCTTCTCCCCACAAGTGCGACCTTTTGCTTTCTGCATCCCCAACATGGTACACAAGATTTAGCAGTGACCTTGGCCTGCACAGCAGCAAGTATAAGCAAGAGCCTCTCTGCACACCAATCCTTGGTAGTAACTGTAAACATTATCACTGCTAGAAGCAGACACTGTGAAAATCTGCTGTTAACTTTAGAAAGTGCAGTTTCTTAGAAGAGACTGAGCTGAAAAGCAAAATCACTGAATAGAATTAGTTCTCTTCTAACTCAAACCAGGACACTGCAAAAGAAGTTGAGGAGCAGAGTTAACGAAGGCATAAGATTTTAGAAAAACAGTAGCTATGAACTGTGGCGGATCATATCACGGACTCCCCGGTTATGGTACAAGAGAGACACTTTATTAGGACCGCAAGCCACTTATATAGCCAACTATGTTTACCATACAAACTTGACCAATGAGAGCACCCAGCCATGCTCTCATTAACAACACAGGCAAACACAAAAGTTCTCAGCTGCTTTAGAGCTATCTTCAAAACAACAGTTCAAAGGCAGATGTTCACAGGACATTCCCGGGCTGTTTAGACTAACACTCCCACTGCTGCCGAAGGTTATACTCCCATCCTAACACTCCCTCATTTTCCCACTAGCCTGGCCCTGGCAAAACACTCCACAATGAACTGAACATCAAGTACCCCAGGCATATAATTCTGCATCGAGTCAAGATACTTGATGCAAAACAGGTTACATTTGGAGAGTTTGGGATTTTGGTGTGTGTTTCTCTCTATTTACAAAGAATCTACACTGAATTCTGTCTCCCTGAATACAGTAGAGACAAACAACAGAAAGCAGTTTTTTTGTTCAGAAAATAAAATCTGTTTTAAGCCAACATTATGTCCAAAATTAGAACTTTCTTTCCCTCTTTGGATTTCTTTCAGGGCCATGCTGCTGGTGCTTCCTTGGCTGGCCCTGGCTTTTTTTGACCACATTTTTGTTAGATTTACTTCTCACTCACACATATGCACTTCTACAAATCTTTTTGATTGGTACAGTCCAGGCTTTCCTTAGGACCTTGCTGGTCTGTGAATTGGGTAGCAATTTCTACTGTTTCATTTTTTGCTAAACAAAAGGATATTACATTATTTTCTGAGTGCAATTATCTGAAAGTCTACTAGCCAGCTATGCTGAGGTTTGAGATTACCAATATATCAAAGTTATGAACCCTGGAAGATACCAGCATCCTCCAGCCTAGAAGTGTTGTATTTGATATAGGAAACCAAGTTAGGACAGACAGGAATTCAACTGGCAAGCTGACAACCTGATCAGAATTGAAAAGATGAATCTGTTTTAAATAAAGGTGTGTTGGGGAATGGCTAGAAAACAAGGGTCGTGTATCTTTAAGGGAAATGCTTGCTGAAGCAAAGTGTCAGGCTCGTTTAGAAGCTTTCTGACTGCTGCTGTTCAGCCCCACCAGGCTGTGTTACCTTTCTGCTCTGTTCTCTTGCTATGTCCACCCTCCTTTGCAGGCTGCACTTCATGCTCGATTAATTAATACTCTCTGAGTCCAATCTGAGAGGGGGTGCCACTACCAAACGTGAGCTTCTGTCATGCCCTGAAGTCTGCACAGGTTCAGCACACAATAAAAGTCTCCCTGACACACTCTCCAGAACTAGCAGCAGCTCAGGTAAAGCAGTGATGTTTATACTGATGCACACACACAAGCAAGCACTCTGTAAATGCAATATATAGTCAATTTTTTCCTTTTCTGGAGCCACAGAGAACCGGAGTTGCTCTAGATAGCAGAATAACCTGAATAGTGTGATTAATACAAAAAGAGCTGAAAAGAATAATGCAGAAACATGAAATAGCAGAACTTGAACTCATTCCCTGCATTCACAGAAGGTTGCATCTGAACTACGAAATGGAAAATCAACAACAACTACAAAAAAAAACAACACAATAAAACCCAAACCAAACAAAAAAAAACCAAAAAGAAGATCCCATAACAAGCACCAAAATCTCCTCTAACTAAGATGCAAAGAGAAACCAGCTGGAGCCATAGTCCAGTCAGTGTCACAGCCAGGAGTGCTCAAACACATTCTCCCAGTATGCAACACGAGCTACTTCTACATGATAAAAAATGGCTGAACAAGCGGGAAGCTCTGTAAACCACGTCATATCTAACTGGGAAATGCATTCACACAAAAATGGAGATCTGGGCACAGTGCATCAAAACCTCACCCACTGGTTACTGTCAAGCCCAATATCCTTCCTTCAAGCCAACAAACAAATTAGCCCTGTCCCTGAAGAGCTTGTAAATTAAACACTAATTCATTAGCTGAGGAGCAAACAAAAGCCAAGCACCAGGGACACCTCCCTCACCTGGAGCAACAAGAAGTTTGGTTCCACTTCCCCATGTGACTTCTCCCCATCCTCCAGAAATAGCACCGTGTGAGGGGTCTTTACAAAATGGGCCTCTTCATTCAGCTACCTCACTAGCTGTTGGAGGCGTTGGATACATTCCATGATGGATCTGCCTCTGAGAGGAGCTATAAATACCCACAGAGATTGCCACAGACCTCCTCCAGACTCTCATTGCCAAATGCACTTTTCCTTGTTCAAACACATGGAAATAACTAGATTTGGTTACAACCACCACAGATATCAGAGATGGGAAGAACCTTTTTGTTAGGTAGCAGGGAACACTTTCTGATCCCTGCCCCAAAGCCTTGTTGAAGTGGAATAGTAAAAAGGGATGGGAGCCACAACAGGAACTCTGTCTAGGTTCAGAAGTTCCCAGCTTCATACCGCTCCAGATTTCCATTCCCAGGTGGGTTTTTTACGATACAGGAGGTATTACAGTACTGAAATCCACACTATGCATTTCAACTGGCCAACTCCTTTTCTTGCCACATCACAGCACAGCCCTAGGACAGAATTTTTGGGTGAGACTGGAAGATGCAGCATTAACCCACATACTTGGCCAGACAGTGACTTCCATCTCTGAGCCCAAGATCACAACAGAGGACACGTCACAGAAGCCCAGAGGTTTAGCTCCCAGCTGGTGGCATCTCCACCAGTGGGGCTGTGCCGGCGACCTCTTCACCTCCACCCTGTGCAATTGGGATGCTCACACCTATGTGAAAACCTGCTGCATTTCTGCAGAGTGTGTCAGTGGTGGGCCAGTTCATCTGCTTAGCTTTTGTGAGGGTCCTTCCACTTCTGGCTCTTTGCTCAGCCACATTAGGTTCCTCCTTTCAATGTCCACACAATATCCAGGCTGAAAGCAAGTATCACAATGATTTCCAGCTTTTGGCTCTCTGGTTATGCTCAGAGAAACTATCTGCATCCCTAGAGCACTTCACATGACTGTCAGGAGACATTAGCACTGAGCACAATCTGAGCCTTGCCCAAGTTACCTGATAGTTCTAAAGTAAAGACTAGAACTAACCCTAACCCCCTTGATGTATTCCCTATGGCCTTCCATAGCCATACATAGGTAGTGAGCACAAGTTGCTCAATCTGTCTGTCTGTCCTACACCACTCTTTTATTCCTGTTCACAGGTGGAATACCAGCATCCTGGAGCACCATGTCCAGAGCATGTCTCTCTAAGTAGCAGACCTCTTCCACTTGGGGAAGTTTGTTCTAAACATAAGAGCATTAGTGGGAATGTAATTTAAGTTCCCCAGTTCAGAGACTCCTCTGACAGCTTACACTGTCTGCATTAACTGAAGCAGTGCCTTTGTTCTCTTTCCCCTATGAAAGCTGACACAGACAGAAACAATTGTGTCTACAGGAGCTTGAGTGAACACTTGAGGAATTTTGACAAAGGAGGTACAGGAGAACTGCACACTCACTGGGTTGGATGGACAGTCTGGTCCCTGAGCCAAAGGTCAGCTTGCTGTAGCCTGTGCCATAGTCTCACAGCATTTCTTTCCATAACAAAAAACACAGCAAGCCATTTCAGAAGCAGCACCTCTCCCCAAGCCTTTGCCCAGCCATGTCAAGGTTAGGAGTTGCAGCAGAAGGGTGACATGAAGCAGAAGGACCCCTGGGCAGGATTGACAGTGTGCCTGTGTGGGATGAAGCCAGGGCTGGGAACAGAATCAAGGGGCACTCCTCAAACCTCCACCTTCACTACTCACAGTGCCTCCAGGCTGTCCCCTGCACTGCAGTCAGATGGTGCATGTTCCCTGGGGTTCAGAAAGCTTTAAAAGCATCAGACATAAGCATCAGATACTCCTGCCTTGGTGCATGCACTTACTGGGCACCTCGAGCAGCCTTGTCCCACTTCCAAAAGACACTTTTGTGGAAACCACCACTGGTCGTGTACCATTTCCCACTGCAATACAAACTGCACTGGGACGCTGTGACATTAGACAGGCAAAGGTCCATTGAAACAATTTCGATATGATTGGGACAAGGTTGCCCGAGTTCTCTGGAATGTTACTTCTCTATGACACACAAAGCCATCTATGCTCAGGGTGAAGGGAAGAATGGGAGCAGGCATGTAAAGAAGCTTTGACACTGTAACATACAACACAGGAGCACAAGACAATGGGACATGCAGGAGAACCAAGACAAGGGCCACATGGAGATTTGCCCAAAACTGTTGCCCTCAAAACAACTAAGGGGAAGACAAACACGAAACCATTCCAGATTCCAGAACACGTTGCTGCTTACCTAGTGTCACTGAAAGCACCATTCCCTTTCCAAAAGTGACTTTGCCCGCAACATTCACACTCTGACATGATTCATGACAAAAATGTCTGCATCTGCCCTGCATATGATCTCAAACAGAAAGCACCTGCATTCCAGCCACAGCAAAGCTCCCTGACACAACAGGCTTGAGTACAGAGTCATTATCGGGAACATGGAAAAAATCCATTGCCCAGCTCTCTTACACTTCTCAGAGAAGCATTTCCCTTTACCTTTCCTAATTTTAAGACCCATGAGTGACAACTCCTACCCATGATAACACTTGCCCCTAATCGGGGAGACCATGCATCTGAAAACCTGTTTCTGTGCTGGGAGTCAGTGGAAATTCTTCAGGTTTGGGTGTCTGTGACGCATGCAATAACAGAAATGTCCATGTCAGACCTGCAAATGACCTTGTATAAAAAGGTATGGCAAACACTCTGATGCAACAGGCTCATAGATCATGCTGCTGCCCAGAACATGGGGAAACTTTGTTTCAGATAAAGTCACCTACCCAAGTGGGAGTTTTTGTGCATGTCTACTATCTCAGACACTCCCTTGATGTTTTAAATTGTCTACATTAAATGAAGGAGCACCTCTGTTCTCCTTCCCACCTGTTATGTAACTCTGATAGAAGTATGTCTACAGGGTGGTTCAGTGGACTCTCAAGGATTTTACCTTTCTGCTCTGTTCTCTTGCAATGTCCACCCTCCTTTGCAGGCTGCACTTCATGTTCTAATAATTAATATTTGCTAAGTCCAATCTGAGAGGAGGTGCCACTACCAAACGTGAGCTTCTATCATGCCCTGAAGTCTGCACAGATTCAGCACACCTGCAGGTCTACAGTGTGTTTCAGGGGACACTCAAGGATTTTAGACAGAGGCAACACAAGAGAACTGCGCACTCACAGAGCTGGACAGACAGTCTGGTCCCTGAGCCAAAGGTCAGCTTACTGTAGTCTGTGCTATAGTCTCACTGCATTTCCTCCCATAACAAAAAGCCCAGAAAGCCACTTCAGAAGCATCACTTCTGCCCAAGCTTTTGCCCAGACATGTCTCAGCTTGGAGGGGCTGCAAATGGGTGATGGTGCTTCCACTGCAGCACAAACCCCACCAGGATGCACTGGCACAGGACAGCTACCCCACGGGGCAGATGGGACACTTAGAAGCAGGTCTGTAGCCACTTTGTCCTTCTCAGACAAACTGAGAGCAAAAAGGGTTATTTTGGACCAAGCTGGCACATTTCCTTTAAGCAAAGTCCATCACTAGATATGGTCACACATAAATGACCAAACACCCAGCCATGCTGCTGCTCTCCAACACCCCAAGAAATGCATCAGAGAACACAGAGAGCAGAGGATCAGTATTGGACTTACGTGGCCTAACAGCGAGTCTCATTCCAGAGCCAAAGACTGGTTTATATACACCGGTTCCCGAGGTAGCACAGCATTTCCTCTCTCAACAAGAACCTTCCCCACCTCTTGGCAAAGCTGGACTCCATGAGTCAAACCAGACATTGTTTTCAGAGTGTCAGCTACATTGCAAAGCGGACTCCCCTGATTTGTCCGTGGCATCAAAAGCACTGTTGGAATTATTGGTAAAATGCCTGTTGTGAGGCATTGGTAAAATGCCTGTAGTTCACCATCTGACAGACTCTGCTTCAACATCTACCTACATTTCCTTTTCCTTCCATAACATGATTCACATACAACAAGTACTTCTAGAGGGCACTCCAGTGCTCCCTCGAGGACTTTTGAGAAAAGGTGCACAGAAAAACTTCACACTCACTAGGCTGGACAGACAGCCTGGTCCCTGAGCCAAAGGTCAGCTTGTTGTACCCAGAGCCATAGTCTCACAGTATTTCCTTCCATAACAAAAAGCCCAGCGAGCTTAAGACTTTCCCCAGTCCAGACAAGGCCAGGGAAAAACAGACCCACTACGTCTTTTTCCTGAGCTTCTGATTTCTCTTTTTGGACTTAATATGGGTAAAAGATGCAATCCAGCAAGAGAAGCCAGCACGATGTGGAGGAGCAGGAGAAAAGAACATACTTGGTAGAACATGTAGCTTAGTTCTGGGCCCAAACTGAACTTATCCTGCATAGCTGGTCACACAGTGCTACAGGGTCTAACAAGAACCCAAGGCTCAGCCTGAGCTCCTTCCCCTCTGGTCTACTTCTGAGAGCCAAAGGACAAGCCCATTGGACAGGAGATGGCATCTGCCTTGGGAACTTGAACCCAAAGAGGAGGGAAAGAAAAAAAACTCAGGGATGACTCTCTCTGGCTGCTTGGACAATACCAGTCCTTGACTGGCACCGGGACTGTTCAGGAGACAGTGTCAAAATGGCTTGGAATTGATTTCTGCAAAACAAAAAAAAGCTCACTCTTGTTACAGGTTTTCGAGTTTTGCAACAACATCAGGTTTTCGTGAGAGTTGTGTTTATTTTTCCGCTCCTCTGCTCACTTTTCCTCTCCTGTGTTCTTGTCCCATGCTGGTGCACAGCCTGATGACAAATTTCTCCAGTGATATCGGAAGACACATCATTAACACACTTACTTGGTCAAAGAGTGACTTGTGTCCCTGAGCCAAAGGTGAAGTTGAGGTTGTTGTCACAACAGCAGAACACTTCACAGAAACCCAGAGGTTTAGCTCCCAGCTGGTGGCACCTCCACCAGTGGGGCTGTGCTGGCGACCTCTTCACCTCCACCCTGTGCAATTGGGATGCTCACACCTATGTGGAAACCTGCTGCATTTCTGCAGAGTGTGTCAGTGGTGGGCCAGTTCACTTGCTCAGCTTTTCGTAGAATCATAGAATCATCTAGGTTGGAAGAGACCTTCATGATTATTGAGTCCAAGCAATAATCCTACTCTACCTGTCCTCTGCTAAACCATGTCCCTAAGCAATATGTCTACAGAACTTTTAAACACAACCAGGGATGATGATTCAATCACTTCACTGAGAAAGGGAAGGGTAAGAGTCTTTCCACTTCTGTCTCTCTGCTCAGACACATTAGGTTATTGCTTTCAGTGTCTACTCCTTATCCAAGCTTCTGGCAGTCTGAATTACCATATCCAGAGCTGTTTCCACAAATAGTAGAAACTCTCCATTTGGAAATACTTTTAAGAGCACCTTGAAATAGCACCTATGTTCTCCTTCCCCCACAAAAGGTGACATGGATAAAAAAGTACACCTACAGTGCACTCCAGTGAACACTGAAGGACTTTTGACAAAAGATGCACAAGAAAACTGCACACTCACTAGGCTGGACGGACAGTCTGGTCCCTGAGCCAAAGGTCAACTTGTTGTAGCCTGTGCCATAATCTCACAGCATTTCCTTCCATAACAAAAAGCCCAGAAAGCCACTTCAGAAGAAGAAACTCACCCCTCAGTTTTGTCCAGCCCTGACAAGTCTAGGAGGGGCAGCAATTCTTTCCACTGCATCTCCAACCCATGCACTGGCACAGGACAGCCACCCCATGGGGCTGATGGGACACTTAAAAGCAGGTCTGTAGCCACTTTGTCCTTCCCAGACAAACTGAGAGCAAGAAGGGTTATTTTGGACCAAGCTGGTACATTCCCTTAAAGCAAAGTCCATCATTAGATATGGTCACACATAAATGACCAAACACCCAGCCATGCTGCTGCTCTCCAACGCCCCAAGAAATGCATCAGAGAACACAGAAAGCAGAGGATCAGTGTTGGACTTACACGGCGTAACAGCGAGTCTCGTTCCAGAGCCAAAGACTGTTGTGGCAAGATAGATGGTATAAGTTGTGCATGCAAGAGTCATTAAAAAATATTGAAAGAAAGGAGGGAGACCCACTGTGTCTGATAACGTTTGAGCAAATGACTGGTCAAGGTCCATCTGTGAATGTACAATTACAGGCTCGCCTACCTACAGAGGCTTTACAGCCAATAGGGCACTTGGCGCTGTCGCCTCGCGTGTCGACACAAAGGAAGGCGAGCAGCCAGGCAGCTTGACAGCCTCTGCGTCACAACTACAGCGAGCGCCGGAGTGGACATGGAAACAGCAGTAGAAGTAACACTGTGGGACACAGCGATCCAGTGTGTGCCCACTAATATTAAAGGACCCTTAGGATATGGCTTGCGTGCACTTTTATTAGATCAATCGTCAGCAGCAAAGAAAGGACTGTTTGTGTTACCTGGAGTTATTGATGCGGACTTTACTGGAAAAATACAGATTATGGTGTGGACTCCCTCCCCACCAGTTAACATACCTGCAGCCAGTCGCATTGCTCAGCCAGTGCCTTTCACTGCGCAGATACCTTGGGCCTTAAAAAATGAAAGGAGGGAGGGTGGATTCAGCTCAACTGGACAGCCAGAGATTTATTTCACCTTAGATATCAGTCAGCAAAAACCAACAATGAAAATAAAGTTTGTTCATCCTCACAGTCACGGCCAGCCGAAAGTTTCTATACATGACATGCTAGTGGACACTGGAGCAGATGTGACAATACTTAGCCAACATACCTGGCCAGCAACATGGCCTCTTACCGATCCCGCTCATGGACTGATGGGGGTGGGAGGAATTTCTACAACACAACAAAGCGTGGTGGTCCTTACGCGTGAGAATCTGGATGGGTTTCGTTGTTCTGTGCGACCTTATGTAGCACCTATCCCCGTTAGTTTGTTGGGACATGATGTGCTAAGTCAAATGAATGTTACCTTGTCTAGCAATCCTCAGGGTTTTATGTAGCGGCCATTGAGGAGCGACCAATACTCAAATTGCAGTGGAAAACAGGCACTCCAGTATGGGTTGATCAGTAGCCACTAACAACAGTAAAGGTCGCTAAATTACAGGAATAGGTTGCTGAACAATTAGAAAAGGGACATATTCGGCCTACAACTAGTCCCTGGAATATACCCGTATTTGTGATACCAAAAAAGAGAAAAAAAATGGCGACTGCTACATGACTTAAGGAAAATCAACGAGGTCATCAAGGACATGGGAGCCCTTCAGCCAGGGCTACCATCTCCCAGTATGATTCTTCGAAATTGGGAATTGTTCATTATAGACCTTAAGGATTGCTTCTTTATCATTCTGCTAGATGGAGAAGATGTGGAGAGGTTTGCATTTTCTGTTCCTAGTACGAACAAGGCTAGTCCCATACAAAGACATCATTGGGTGGTATTACCACAAGGAATGAAAACTTCACCCACTATGTGCCAAATTTATGTAAATTGGGCCCTACAACCAATTAGAAAAAAATGGCCTCAATATATCATTTATCATTATATGGATGATATTTTGTTTGCCGGAGAGACAATTTCAAAGACTCAAATGATTCAGGATCTTACTGCCACCTTGCAACGCGGTGGTTTCAAATTGCCCTGAAAAGATTCAAACCACAGAGCCTTCGAAGTATCTGGGATGGGAAATAACAAAAACAACAATTATGCCACAAAAGATACAGTTGCGAGTCCACTTAGAAACATTGAATGATGTTCAAAAGCTCGTTGGAGATATTAACTGGGTGTGTAATATTTGTGGAATGAATGAATCAAACATTGAAGCGACAGCTACAAAAACAAAAAGGGGGAGAACCCCAGGCTACACCACACGAGAGGATTCAGAAGGCAGTCTATGTACTTAACTTTTTAAGGTTAGCTGAGGGAAAGTCCATTCCACCAATAATAAGACACATACAAGGTATGGCAGGAACACTGACAGAGACAAAGCAGAATATATATGTAAAAGTAAAGAGTCTAGAAACAAAACAATGGGAAGGGCCAATGCAACTAATAACATGGGGTCGAGGGTATGCTTGTGTCGTTACAGAAGGCACGAGGTGGATACCGGCTAAGTGGATCAAACCATGGACAACACCTGCGCCTGAACCCTTATCAGCATCCTCATCGTCTGGACTTCCAGAACAGCGACCGAATTGACCTGGATATTGCCAAGACAAAATGTATGGGTAACGTTTCCTAATGAAACATTTATCAGCATAAATGAAACAAGCTTGAATGCATGGCATAACCAGACATATCCAAACAGAAACCGGCAGATCGTAACAGGGAAATCTCCACAATGGAGTGGAGCTACCAGTCAGACCATTAGGAGGTCCCTGTTATATTGGAAAGATCTCAATGTTTACACCCTCCTATAGGGATATGCTGAATCGGATCTTGTGGAGTGTCACCAGGCCCAGACAAAAGAGATCACTGTCACAGTAGTGACCTCTCTATTTACTCATAACATAGCTGCAGGATAAGCACTGGGTGGTTTGAAAAAGTTGGGATATTGGGTATTGAAGCAGTTAAATATCACTTCAAAAATATTAGCCGAGCTTTTAGTAGATGTAGACAGCACTGGGCACGCTACTTTGCAAAATAGAGCTGTGATTGATTTTTTTGTTGTTGCCACATGGACACGGGTGTTGGGAATTTGGGGGGATGTGTTGTATGAATTTGTCTGACCATTCTGTATCTATCCACAAGCAGGCCGAACGATTACAGGAAAACATGAAGAAGTTATCCATCACAGATGGTGGACTATCTGGATGGTTGACTAGCTGGGGACTTACGGGGTGGATTAAGGATCTGTTAACACAGGGGATGGTCATTTTAATAATAGTGTTAGTGATGTTAGCTGTAGTACCTTGTTTATTGAGGATGGTAGGAAGAATGATTGAAAGAGCTATTCAAGGGGTCTGGCTTGCACAAAAACAAAAAGGGTGAATTGTAGGATTATTCCTGAAGGAAAACGGGCATGCCTGCTATCATCAAGACTGTGTGGGAATAAATTAGGCTGCGGGCAATGACCTTCAAGTATGCTTGAGAACGGCAAGGGAAGAAGCACAAAGCAGTGAAGCAAGAAGATAAAGAAGAAGAAAGTAGAAGATAACCAGGATGAGTGGTGGTGATGGAGGCAGTGTAGGATAGGCAATGATTTATTAGTTTAGGATGTGTGAACAGTGTGTGTTTAGAGTAGTTAACCAATTTAGTTAGTGGTAGTGTGTATACAGGAAGAGAAATCGTATATAACCCTGGCGAAAATGTGAATAAAGTGCCCTCAACTTTGATCATATTGGTCCATGTTGAGTTCATTCAGTTCCCGCAATACCCCATGCACCTGGCATAGGTAAAAAAAAGTAATGCCTGCTTTCTAATGCTAAACTGAGCGTTAGAGAGTTCTTCATTTACAAGGATTTGCACAAGCGTGAGCATTTACAGATCATGTTCACCAAACTGTCTCAGATAGTTATGGTTTATCAGCCAAAGGGAAAAAAAAATGAAAATAACATCAAGAATACTTATTTGTCAAAAGAACCAGAAAGTAAGTATTGCTTTGTAACTGATGCAGACAATTCATCTAGCTCACAGCAGGAAGCATATACAAGCAGCTTAACATGAACAATAAAAGCATGCATCATGCAACACCCCACCATTCTACTACCACAGAGAGCAGGTCACTGCCACATTTATCTTGCAAAGCATATTATAATTAATTATTCACTGCAGAAATACTCAATTACATTAAGAGGAATGTTGACACAAGCCTCTTCTGTTTATGCATGTTTTTTATTTCTCAAGATAATTGGAAAAGCAGATAGTGTCTACATGATAGAAGCCAAGAGTCTCTGCTTGAAAACAAAATAATTTGCAGAGGTTGTATCAATTGTCCTGGTCTTAGCTAGGACAGACTTAATTTTCTTCCTAGTAGCTAGCACAGTGCTGTGTTTTGGATTTAGTATGAGAATAAGGTTGATAACACAATGTTTTAGTTGTTGCTAAGTTAGTGCTTCAAAGTTAAGGACTTTTCATTTTCCCATGTTTTGCTAGTGTGCAGGCGTACAAGAAGCTGGGAGGGAGCATGGCCAGGACAGCTGACCAGAATTATCCAAAGAGATATTCCATACCATAGAACATCATGCTCAGTATATAAACTGGGGGGAGTTGGCCAGGGGAAGTGGATTGCTGGATCAGTCAGGAGGTGGTGAGCAATTGCATCGTGCATCACTTGTCTTTTCTTGGGTACCCAGATGGTACCTGTGAAAAGCCTTGTTTGTTCCAACTTGTTGACATTGGCCAGTGATTTTATTGGAGGTCCAGGCACCCTCTGATGCTCCAAGGTTGGTGAGTGGCACAGTGGCGCAATACACCAAGAGATCCACTGATAATCTGAGTAGGAGAGAGTAATAGGACTGGTGACTATTAATTTTATTACAATTTATGCACCTTGTTTGAGCAGATGTAGTCAGACTCACGCAGACGCTGTGGTTTGGCAAGACCAGGCTAAATACCTATGAGTACTCCTTAGTTGACAAGGTAGTCAAGGCTAAGTGTGAGCAGCCATTGGAAAAGAATGGGAAGCTGCCAGTCCAAAATTCCCCCTTCTTCCCCCTTGGGATACATCCTTAAGAATTAGCCTAAGTATGGGGATGACCCCATGATAAAAGATAAAATGAAACAATATTGTAACCAATGATGGCTCCCATATAAATTAGCTGATGGAGAACATTGGCCAGAAAACAGATCCTTAAATTTCAACACTGTTTTGCAATTTATGTTATAGCAATTTCTGCAGCTTAGTGTATTTATCACCGGCAATCTTAAAGAACCTGTATATGTTGCAAGTGTAAATAAACCATACTATTCATGCATCCTACTGCCTTGTGAATGCAAGTAGGCCTACAGCATACGTGCTGTTCATGCATCTGGTGTTGGACCTATAGCAACACATTTAAATTGGCATATTTATTAAGAGATAAGTCCAGGCACCCCTGGCCCCTCTATTCTCTGAGGACTGTCTAGAATGCAAGGGGATTCATTTCATACAAAATTTACCCTTCACGTCATGCAACAGAGGTGAACCCCTCAGCTCCAAACAGTGTACCAGATGCAGGAAAGGAGGACACTGGAAGAAAGATCGTTCAAAAAGAAAATATAGAGAAAGTAGATGAGGGGAACAATCTGATTATGTTGGAAAACTCGGACTCAGAATGACAGGGACCAGGGCATGAAATTTCAGTCTCACCAGCTGATCCCCTGGTTCCAGTTAAGTTGGGGAAGGAAACAATTGATTTTCTTTTGGACAGTGGCACACTCTGTGGTAACAAATTGTAAAGGGCCTTTAAGTAAAACAACAATCCAAATTAAAGGAGCTATGGTGTGGCAAGCCCCAAGACATTTTTTTCAACCAATGGACTGTGAAATTGGGGGAAAAAAATGTTAACACATCAGTTTTTATATATGTCTGAATGCCCTCTTCCCTTGCTTGGGAGAGATTTATTATGTAAATTAAATACACAGGTGAAGTTTTCTGCAAATGCAACAGAAGTCAAAATTCTTCCTGAGAACATTTGGAAAGCCCCAAATTGTTTGTTATTGAACCCAGAGAAAGACCAACAAATACCTGAAGGGGTTCGAAACACAGCGATTCCATTTGTCTGGGCAGAAATACAACCTGGGAGAGCAAAGAATGTGCTGACAATTCAGACTGAGTTAAAATCAAGAGCGATGCCTGGGCAGGTACCACAGTACCAAATAGGCTTTATGGCAAGAAAAGGATTAGAACCATTGATAGATAGGCTTTTGTTGTATGGATTAATTTGTGAATGTAAATCCAGCCTCAACACCCCAATATTGCTAGTAAAAAAGTCTGATTGCAAAGAATATAGGTGTGTATAGGATCTGTGGGCCATAAAAAAAATAAAATAACTGAAGATATACACCCAGTGGTACCCAACCTTTACACTCTTTTGACTACTCTCTCTGAGGGAAGATTCCTACTTGACAGTGTTGGACCTTAAAGATGCCTTCTTCTGTATACCATAATAAGAAACTGACAGCCATATATATATATATATAGTTTGTTGTAAACTGTATAAAACCCTACAACTCCTCTGAAGAAGCGTGCTAACTTTGTGAATGACCACCTGGTACCCCCTTTCTGTACAGAACCGCATTAAAGGTTAGAAGGTGGATCTTGACGCTGTGTGTTCATTGGCTCCTGCGCACCAGGCATGAACCTAAACCCTGATTGCAGGAAAATGGTGAGCGAGCAGCTGTGTGCTGCTTAGTTGCTGGCTGGGGTTAAACTACATATTGTGGTTTAACTTCTGCCAGCAACTAAACACCGTGCAGCCGCTTGCCCACTACTTCCCCCCCTTCCACACTCCCTCCAGTGGAATGGGAAGGAGAACTGGGAGGAAGAAAAATGTGTGACGCTGTTGGTTGATATAAGGACAGTTTAATAGAGCAACACAGAGAGAGAAGAAAACAACAGTAATAATGATAATAATAATAATGAAACAATATACAAAGCAAATAATAGAAACTGCAAGATCCTACTGCCCAAACACTGTGCTGTCCCTGCTTCTGGCCGCAGGGAAAACAGACTGAAACTGGTGCAACCAGGTCAGGCCTTGACATCAGTATTGTATCGAATATCCCATTGGCTGGTTTGGTTGTTTATTCCAGCTGTGGCCCCTCTCAACTGCTTGGGCCAGGAGCTGCTTGTGATAATTAACCCAAACCAAACCCAGGACATTACCCACCATCATTCTATACCATCTAAGTCATGCCCAGCAGTATTAGTTAGCAATTAACATTCATACAATTTCATTCACTGTCTGTTCTCTCCCAAAATCAAATCCCCTTGAGGTACCCATCGGACTTCTCTGTTCTCCCTCATCCCCCACCAGGTGCACCCCGGTCCTTCAGCAAAAGCAATCCCGTGAATGGAATTAGCTTTTCCCTGACCCAGGACCAAACCAGACCCCATTCTCGAGCAACATGGCAAGATGAGTAAAGAATAAACAGCACAATTCCTTTCTGTACAAAGATTTTCACTGATGTTAATTTTCTCAAAAAAAAAATAAAAATAAAAAAAAAAAAAAATAAAAAATTCTCCAGAACCTTTACTTTCATCTAGCTCACTGAGTGTCAAGTAGACAGCACAAAACCAGAAAGGTAGGAATGAGAATTTCAGTCCTGCCTAACTTCTGCATGCCTGCCCATGCCAGGACACTGCATCCTCCTTGGGCAGTTCAGTAGGGCTGTGATGCAATATATGGCAATCAGTCATTTAATGCAGAAAAGTTAAACTAGAGTTATGTAAAATTAGGGCATATCTGGCTCAAGAGTAGACTCGGAGGACGATCTGTTTGCTTTCAGAGACTATTATGCTAAAAAGGGGGCAAGCAAGATCACATTCTCTTGTGTAAGAGGCAGAAGGTAACGCTCATACAAGTTCACACAGCCTCTGCAGTACTATGATATAGACCCCTGTCAATATCCTCTCTCCTGCAGAGGTGGCTTCTGCCTTCACACATTGACATTTGAGAGGGATTGAAGTGGAATTCCAAAATTCTATTCTTTAATCTCCTTTCAGAAGCTTACACATGGACTTACCGAAGGTAAAATCAGGGTGAAAGGTACAAGACATCTGCGTCCTATGTTTCTGCATGAAAAATTCCAATAGTCTTTCACCTTGTTCTATGGTCATGTGATGTAGAAGGATGTCGGAAAATCTGTGGATTTATTTAGTTCACTTACTCCACTGCAAAAGAGACCATTTCAACACAGAGCTGTTCTCATATTCCAACAACTACTGAAAAATAAGAGGGGAATACCTTTAACCGCCGTGCAATAAATCCTACTAAAACCAATTATGAGTCGGTCAAGAAGAAGAGTTTATCAACACAGAGATAATCTCTCTTCAAACATGAAAATGTTGAACTCATGAACAGCCTTGATAGTAGTGCTCTTCACAAGAATAACACTCAACAAGGCAATATTTGGGTTTACGTAAACAGCTAGAGCTCTGGTTTGTCATTAGTCTGTCCTCTCCAAAAGCCTAATTTTTTTTGTTTGTTTGTTTTCTCAGAGAAAGCCTCACAACAATCTCACAACTGTAGAATTTCACTGACTGCCTCAAATAATTTTAGCGAGATGAAGACAATTTTACTTGTCTTATCTGTGGTAACTGCCAAAACCAAGCAGACATATATTAAAGTTTCACAGCCTTAGCACAGCCTGATGAGAATTGCTACAGAGTCAGGAAACATTATCACCAGTTTGCAACCACCACATAATACTTAAGCAGGAACAGATTTCACTTCAGTAATTTCTACTACAAATTTTGTAATAATGAACACTTCATCAAACTGTCTCTAGAATACTATAAAACTGACATCTACATTCAAGTGTCTATGGTTGACATTGCAACAGCAAATCTATGAATTACTGAACACAGAAAACCTGCAAACGAACACAATTGATTCCACAACACCAGCAAAGAACTTTGCATCCTCAAAAGGTATAGCCAGCCCTTCAATACTATTGTAACTGCATTAAGGAAATCCCTTCTGACATCCATCTTACTAAGCTGAAGTTGACAACAAACCTGAAAAGAATACTGCTTCTGAGAAACGGACTCAATCTTTGAAGGATTACCATGAACACCAGGTATTATGAGGCAAAACAAATTGGCTAGCATTGCATGGCACAGGCCTTAACTTGCCTAACTGGAATCTTCAAAGTCATTGAACAATCACGTGTTATAAGAAGATCATAACTTGAAAGAAATGTCTTCAGAACTCTTCTTGCTGAATTTCAAATATCCCTAACCTCTCTAAATTTTTCACCAGAGGAAATGTTCTCACAGAACAAGAATGGCTAAACCAGAACATGTCAAAGCAACAAAAGCAAACAACGTCAGAGCAGCTCTATTGCCTCTACAATCAAGATCCTATCCCAGTGAAGACATCAAAATGTCTGGAACCAGACATGCTTATCCTAAAGCATTCTTTCAGTGACCAAATACCCTTTGGGAAACTGTGTGAGCAAAGCTAGCCAGCCTAGCAATGAGTTCCCATCAATGATTTCTAAAGGAACTCTGTCTCTAAGGTCTGAATCCTCAGCCTCAAGGGAGACATATAAAATTATTTAATTCTTCAGCAGGAAACTAAAATCTGTAATTACTTAATGATAAAAATCAAACTGAACAGATGCATGGATTTTGTGCCTCATTATGTTTTTCCTGCTACTCTCTTATACATGGTGCCTACCACCTCTTGCCTTTTAAAGATTTTTTCCAGCTCAACGGGCACAGCTATCCTGTTGTCTCCAGCAGTCTAATATATGCATATAGTTATATAATACTGAGATCTGATCTGCTTTTTAGCCTGACTTATGCTCCTCCTTATCAGATGTTGATGAAAGAATTCAGACTTTTGAAACACGTTCACCTTCACTCATAACAGCAGGTCTGGAAAGCCCAATCCACAGATCTGCACCCTTGCAGGATCTCATCATCGGTCAGCATTGCTACAGACATTTTCCAATTGTACTTCTTGTATAACTTTCCGTACATATTTATGTAAATATCTGCTCAGCCTGGTAGTGCCTGTAGGCTCTCTTGAGAAAGGCAGGGGTAAACAGTGACTCTCTTGGGCACTGTCAGAGGCTGGATAGTGAGCTAGAAGGGTGTTTGCTCTCACTCAGTACAGTCACTCATTCTTTGATTCAAACCTCATATGCCAACAGGTGGATGCAGAGAAGAGAATGAATTTCAGAATCATCGACATCCCTTGCCCTGCTGTTAGCTCCTCCTTCTGTCTTTTTCAGCAGAAGATGGGAGCGCATTTTTTATCAGCTCACAGACACAGCGTTCTTCCATCTGTGAGGACAGTGGCTTTGTTCCAGAAGACAAACATAATGAAAGCAGAACACAAATTGCTTGATCTTATTCATTAATATCATGAGCTATTATGAGGTTATGAATCACGAGCTATTACTATTTTGTTGCTGTCATCTTTAATTAAATTTTCTCCAAAATGTACCTTGTAAGTAATCAATGTGCCAATTTTTTTCATCTGTTTCTAATGGAGGAATAGCTCTTTTTAAAACTTAGAATTGAAGTGGAGGTACTGAAACAGATTTTGTGAAATGTAATTTAGTTTAACTGATGTGTTTTACAATGTTCCTGTAATATCAACTACTAATCAAACCACTGAATGGTGTCTGTATTTTGATGTGAAATCATAGATGTTACAAGTCTCTATCACTTTAATGAGTGAGACACAAAAACCGTGTAAATGGGATGCTAAATTATCTCATGAAATGTACTTTGCCCAGCTTTTGTCTCTCAAGAAAATTTGCTTCAGATTAAAGACAGCTAACCAAGAATTTGGAAGGAAGATTTTTGTTTTTCTCATCTGAGAGCTTTGAAAAATCAACGTTTTAGCTTCCTTTTCAATGCCATATGGAATCGTTAGTCACATTCTACTTTTGCTCAGTAGCAATACAAATTGGCTACCCAGACATCAACCCCAATTACTATAAGTCATTGTGCATCTACCAAGGCAATAGAAGAAATGTTGTAATAGCTATCTATCATGAATCCTTTCTCTATTGTCTTTAACTTTTTTCAAGAAAAAACACCAGCTTGACTAATCCTGTCTATATCATTGGCATCTTCAGCATGTTTCTACCGTACACACCCTCTGCTCCTGCTCAGGTCTGTGTCAGTTTCATGACAGAGGAAGCAGGTTGTTGATAAGCACTTTAAAAGTGATGGATGAGATTTTCTGTGTGACATTTTAAGAAGTACCTACTGGAGCCTGGATACACATTTTTCACTTGAACCTACTCAGGAATGGCAGTGGAAAGCAAGGAGTGTCCTGCAGTGAACAAGACTGAAAAGTGATGCTGGTTATTAAGCCAGCTCTTACTAGTCACACTGTCTCTGACACAGCCTTTTGCCTGTTCCTGCCAAACATTACGCCATAAATTTTTAGCTACTTCAGACAGGCGGATTGATTTTCAGCTACTCTAGCAAAATCTTTGTAAATTTTGAATTATTCACCTCCCAAACATAATTTAATATAAAGCTTCCCTTGTTCCTTGACATTCTGAAAGAGACAGATTTTCTGCTTATTTTGGCAATGTTCAGCTGTGGACAACTCTTCCATTTCTTCTCAGAAATTACAAACCTTATGGCCAAGTTTCCAGTTTGTGCAAACAAAACAAACAAAAACATCCTAATCCTGTAAAATGTAACATCATGGTGAGAGTTTCTATGAGGTGAAGAATGTACTGGACCTTCTTCCCCAGTCCAAGATAACATCTCTATGATGAGGAAACTTGTCATCTGGCGATGGAGTATCATGTTCTGGAAAGGCAGGACCTAGCAATGGCCACTGGGTGGAGTCAGAAGCCAAAGCAGTTACTTAAGTAGCTGTGTCCAGGTTGGGTGAGTGTTGCGTGAAGTGAAGGGTGAGTTTAGTAAGCAATGAATCCCCTGTGTTCCAGCTGGTCCTCAGAGATTAGAGGGGCTAAGGGCAGCTGGACTTATTTCTTAACAGGCATGCCAAGTAGGATGTGTCGCTATAGGTCTGACACCAAACACGTGCTAACAGCCTATTTGCTGTAGGTCCAGTTCCCTTCCAAGGGAGCCATCAAATGCATGAATAGCACAATTTAAATGTGACTATAAGTCTGACACCAGATTGACGAACAGCCTGTCTGCTGTAGGTCCAGTTGAATTCACAAGAAGCAGTTGGATACACGAATACCATTTATATTATTTACACTTGCAACACACACAGATTCATTAAAACAGCCAGTGATAAATACAGTGAGCTGCAGAAATCTCTATATACCTCAAAATACAATTGTATTTACAAATGTAATCTCCCAGGGAAAAACAGAAAGCCACAAATGTGTGCGCAGCTGAGGCACAAATCTTACCAAAAGGGATCCCTTCTGGGATGGGCAAGGAGGACAAACCCATCCATCTGTCCTCATGGCCTTGGTGTTGAATTCTTGTGCCACAAAATTAGGTCCAAAGAGGACTAATATTTACACTTCAGTTTTCTATTAATGTGTGAAATGTGGGAATGGGACTGTAGGCAAATCATTGAGTGGGCTCATCAGTTGCACAAACATTCTTTGGTGGGCTTTTCAGCCTTGATATCTTGTGCTGGGAACAGGCAATTGTCTTATTGGCTTCTGCTGGGAACAGGTAACTGCTGCTATAAGCAGGAGAATGGGAAGGCCAGGACCACACTTGGCCCCACTCCACATTCCTTCTCTGTGTCATCATAACACTGACCACTGGATCTCCACCCCGCGTCAGTGTTCTAGACACTAGATGCTTATCAGCAGTGGTGAGTTTCGATTGCTTGCACTTTCTGCTTCCAACAATGAACTCTTTGGTAAAGTCTGAGGAGTATGCTGAAGAAAGTTGACTATCTGTGGTATCAACACCACAATTCCATGGGGCTTAAAGCCTGATTGTCACAATTATCAATTTTCATTTGACTTATAAGTTCCATGCTTCTTTTTACGTTCCTTGAAAATAAACCTGGGTGCCAACAAGCTTGACTGCCTCTCTGTCAAACCTTGTCTTATCTTCTTAGGTCTTCATAGCCACAACAACACTACCACACTAACCATGCAGAGCTTTTTTACCAAACGGTAGTTATCTTAATGTTTGTCATATGCAAGCACTAGAAATACAGCTAGTCCTGAATGAGTCACAAAAACTGAGCTACAGCTCTATGAAATGAAACAGATAGAAACTTGAGTGCTATGTTCTTCATTTTAGCCCAGGAATGAAGTGAGATTTATTGCACCTTTGAATTATGTGCTGAAGGATGTGGAACACAAAGTCTAGCTCTGCTAGATAAGTCAGTCCAAATAAGTGCTCAGCTCATAAAGAAAGCACAGTGTGATTGAAGACAAGCTACAGTTTTTACTTCAAGGCTCCCTAATTCAGGCCCCGCAAAATAGGTGGTATGGAGTATGTTTTTTCAGAATTGTTTTGGCAGCTACATATGAGCATCTTGAGAGATTTGTTTTCTAATACAATTATGTATTTATAAAGAGGAAGACAATATTTATCTTGTTGTTCAGCTCATAACTAGGATTCTAAGAGTGCAGACCCACTCTAACTCCAAATGATTAATACCGGTTTTCCTTATTCATGTTGCAGGAATGTTAACAGATCAGTTTCACAAATCTACTTAATGACTTAAGGCCTCTTTATGTTAATGTGGTTTATGCTGTAAATTATTATTTCTAAAAATATCTTTCATTTACCTTAAATAAGTGTTAAATGTTTGGTCTTATGAGTAAAGTAATTTCATCCGAGGGTAAGGCATCCAGACACACTGCTTTATTTTGTAATTGATGTTTTGCCAGGTCTTATCAACTAGGGTGATGCCTCAATATTTAAACTAAACATCAGGATAAAATTAAGCCAGAATTAACATAAAGTTATATTTTAATCTAACCTCCGCTTCAAGAAGTGGCATCCCAAATGAAGAATTACAAAACTGATTGGTATGCTGTCAATAAATGCCAAAAAAATACATCTCTAGAATGTGCAGGAATGTATGTATGGTTTCATGACCTCAGCAAGGGAAAAATCAGGATCTAAGGATTTAAGATCTGCATTCATAGGTGTGAGAAACAAGGACAGACTGTTCCACCTGGAGAGCTCACAATCTGGAGTCAAGATAAGATATATAGCAGATAAAAAGATAAATATGTAAATTAACAATCTTGACATCAGGGCAGGAAGGGCATAAGGAGTGAACATTTGTGACTGAGAGGCACACCTAAACAAACAGCCTTAAATTATAAATTAATTATAAATTACTTATAGTCTGAATCTGACTCCTTTCCTGAATCAGTCACTTAAGGACACAGTCAGAGCTTTGATCTCCCCACGGGAAACCATTAAAATACTCATGCCCAGCTCTGCAAATTCTGGTCCCAGGTCTTTAGTCTACTGATATACAAAAGTATAAGATTTATTACTCTCCTATGTTCAGTTTGGGAAATAAGTATGAAATGTTTGGAAAACAAAGGTTGTTTTCTGGTGGTAAAGGTGACATTTACAAGGAAATAAACAAACATTGGCACCAGACCTGTAGTTCCTTTCTGTGCAATTTCAGACAAGGCATGAGAATAACACAAGAAATCTGATCCAGGGATGATGTTCAACTTACAGTCTGAGAGTAATGACATAGCTGCTCGCCTGTCCATTGAGAACTACAATGTGGCACAGTAATTCCTGATGAGTTCAGTGGGACTTCAGTGTATTTTAGTGCTGTGAATTTGTGATTTCTATGTCTTTGTGTTAAATTTTGACCCAGTTTTATCTTGGGGGAAAAAAATCACTCATTGAATATAAAAACAGAAGAACATCTCTCTCCTACCTCTCTATCTGAAGAGATTCTGCTTTAATCAGCATCACAATATGTGAGAAAGTGAGTTTGTGCTTGCCTTCAGTATGAACATTGATCCAGTAATATTTATTATTTATCTTCATTGTGTGTTTTAGGCTTACAAAAGTTTCAAGGTTTTTGTATTGGAGAGCTAAGTAAACTTAGGGTTCCTTTTCCCTGTTGATATTTTATCCACTTGAAGGAAAAAAAAAACACATTTAAAACAAGAACATCAATTCATTGCCAGTTTTAGCTCTCCATAATCTGTGATAATCAAGCGATTAGTTTTTGTAATAATGCTGGGCCTGGTCAGAAGTATGAGTTGAGACATGTAAGCAATTAGAAAGGCATCACTCTCAGTATCAAAAGTGGCAGAGTCAGCTTTTTGCTTTTGGCTCTGTCTCTTCAGTGTCTATTCTTGGCTTCAGACTTAACATTTTTACCAGTTCTAAGAATTTACTGATTTGAGAGGGATCAGTAAGGTAACTTTACTTCTGCCAGATGTTTCCATTCTTTCTTTCAGCAAGATGTTGAACCTTATCATTGTTTGCTCTCATGGTAGATCAATGCTCCCAGTGCCACCTGCAGTTGGACCAGCTTTCAGCTTTGAGTTGGATGTGGAAGATGGAGAGGTAGAAAACTATGAGGTTGGTGTGCAAACTACAACTACCTTTAAAGAACAGATGTTAGCTCAAGCAGCACATAAAATTTCATTATATTTTGCTTTGAATCCTGATTTTGCCTTTCAAATAAATGTAATGACTATGAAGACAGAATCCAAAAGCTATCCTTTCAGATTTTTCTGCAGTACTGGAAATTAGAAGTGCTTAGCTTTAGTTTCAGTCTATGGCTCTTTCCCAGAATTCACCCTTCTAGGCTAGTAATCATTAAATTGTTCAGCTTTTATGTTCTACATGCTACTCTTCTCCTTTTGAATTTTAATTGATCTTAAATTTCAAACAGAAGTGAAGCACTTAAAAAAGAACAGGGTAAGTTACGAGTTTTATGTGTGTAATTTTGCAGAACAGTGTTAATACAGCATAGTATTAATGTCATAGAATTACTTAATCTAAATGTAATGTTTATAAAACTGCATTACTGCCTTTTCTTCTTGTCTCTCAGGAGGGTACACTAATTCACATCTATAAACGTAGAACCATCTTTAATATCCTAGATAAATATGGGCCAGTCCCAGCTGTTGCGTCTTTGCTGGTTCTGAGGCTAGTGGGTTCCATTCAGTTTCTCTTCAAACACTCATCATCAGCCCTTACTTTTGCATCTCTGCCTGTGCTTGCCTTAAGAACTCTGTGTAGTTGCACATTTTCAGTTGAACAATGGCAACCTCTGTAATAATTTCTGTGCTAGTTTAGAAGAAGCATCATCTTACTGATGAGAATTTGCACCCTAGGTTTCGCAATATTAGAAATCTCTTTGTGATCAGTACTATGTGCAGCTTTCACCAAGTCTTAACTTTTCTGTACCTTGGTTCTCCATCATGTTTATAGTGATAGTGTTCCTAGGTCCCTTGCGAAGGAACGCAAGTTACATATGTGACACAGTGGAAATTACATACATGAGAGGCTTTGAGTTGGCAAGGCTTGGCTTACAGAAAACGAACATAAATTTAACCCAAAAAAGTGCTTCAAGTTTGGTGGTATATAATTGTTTTCCAGATTCAGGAAAAAACCCTCCATATTTCAATTCAGCTAGCCCAAGCCATGGAGTGGGAATCAGAATCTGTCCCATTAAATTCTTGGTTTCTTTCACAAGACTAGACTAGCATGTTCTTAGGAAGCAGATTTGTTGACTTTTTTTTCTGGTTACCAGCAGTATTAATTTCATAGTGGGGTGAGGGGAAATTCTGGAAGCAAAATACTTTGCAAGCTGCACTAATTGGAATTTAGGTATTGGAGGTTTTGAAATCCTAAAGAGAGCATCTTACACAATTAAAAAGATGGTTGAATTGTGTAAGACTTCCCATGCAGCTTGTGTTGTAGGAGATAACTAAGGTTCTAAGCATTTCTTGATAGAAGTGTGTTCTGTGCTACCATCTGGAGTAGGGAGGTGTAATGGCTACCCCCACCTCTTGTGAAACCAGAGCCAGTTTGAGCAGTGAATTTTTAAACGTCCAGTTACCATGTTTTGCAGGCACTGCTGAATTTGGCAGAACGTCTGGGAGAGGCGAAACCACGGGGATTGACAAAGGCAGATATTGAACAGCTTCCATCCTACAGGTTCAATCCAAACAACCACCAGTCAGAACAGACATTGTAAGTACATTGGTCTCTTTCAGAGGTCCATAACTTAGGTGGCTATATTTTAATTTCTTTAACTTGCAGCTTTAGCTAGGCCTTTAAAAGCAGTCATGTCAGTAAACAGATTATTTATTTTTTTTAATTGCTTTCTAGATCAATTAGTATTTATCCTTACTTTAAAATGTCTATCTAGTCTCACATCGTTTAGCTAGGTTTCAATTTAGGTCTTCAGCATTTAAAAAATTAAAGAGAAAGAAAAGTGTTCTAGGTTTTCTTTAGCATACTAGATGTTAAAGAGACATTGTCAACTTAGAATTTAGCCCATGTTAAAATAGCTGCTTCAAGTGTTGAAGTTTCAAGTGTTCCAAATAGAGTTTGGTCAGTGGTTTAAGAATGCCTCTTCTTATTTTTAAAACCCATTAACTTACTATGTTTGAGAGATCTGGACAACCAAGTGGAAAGGGCAGTACAGATATGAAGGTAGTTAAAGTGACTTAGGAGCAAATGCTGTCTGATGTTTGAACTTCATTGTAAGGACTTTTCTCTGATATGCTAATTCCAGTGATCCTCAGTGTAGCTTACTGGTATCAATAGGGAGTGAACTTTATAGTCATTACATCCATCATTTTGATTAGTTTCAGTTAGTTGGGTCTGCAAACTCCTGTGAGCAAGAGCGCTTGCTTTGTGATTTGAAAGCATAGGAAAAAAACCAACAGAAAAGTAATTCTCAGTTTGTATTGTCACGCTACACATCTTCAGCTGTAGATACAGATAAGTAGCTACTGAAGGAGCAAAAGAGCTGCCATGTTTCAGTCATACCTGTAAGGTTTTGTATGGAATGTGCATTTGTTGTTCTTACATAGCAGGTATGAATTTTGAACTTTGTTGTCTTTTTTAGGTGTGTGGTGTGCATGTGTGATTTTGAGTCAAGGCAGCTACTTAGAGTCTTACCCTGTAACCACGAGTTCCATGCCAAGTGTGTTGATAAATGGCTGAAGGTAAACTAAAAAAAAAAACCCAGAAATTCCTATATTATAAGGAATTCATTATGTAGTTTGGGGGGCATATTTTGCTGTTCTACTTCATTTCATCTTGTTTCACATTTCTAATACTTAGGCTAGAAATGCAAACAGAGTGGAAGCACTGCCTCCTTGTGATATTTTTTGAACGATTGATGAAGGATGCTTCTTTATAGACTTTGGTGCAAGGAAAAATTAATATCAAGAGAGTTACTTTCATTGACAGATCTTACTGTGTTTTCCACAGTACACAAAACAATGACTGTGAATTCAAGTAATACGTGAAATTAAAGAAGAAAAGAAAAAAGTAACATAATAATACAGCAGTTATTTACAGAATTTAGAGTTTCTGTGATGGTTCTTGCTATAACTATTTCACACATCCTGCTCAGCAAGAATGAGTCTTAATAACTTCCTTCCCCACTTTGCTATTAATGTGAGGATTTAGGGCAAGTAAAATGTGTTGTGTGTATACATATATGTATATGCATATATAAATATATAGAGAAATGTAATACATAGAAATAAAAATTATAGTTTTACAAAGGTATACCCTTCTAAGAGAATTTGAGCAGAAAAGAAAGGGTCTAGAATCAGGGCAGCCCAGTAAGAGGGCAGAGAAAATAGCATCAGTACAGAAGATGTGAAGAACAGGAAATACAAATAAGTAGATGATGATACGCAGACATCTCTACAAGGTGCATTAGCCAAATCGCTTGCCGACAATTGGTCTTCATCTTACCTTTTTTCTGTATTTTTTTTCTATTCAGCTTTAGTTTACTCTGTGTGTAGTCTGTTGTGTATAACATTTCAAATTGTAATGATCCTAATACAGGATACAGTCCCTAGAGAATTACAGATGGTTTCTGTTGTTTCAGAAGTTAAAACCCTCTGCCTGTATGTCTTCATAAAAGCAAGAAAATGCATATCACGCACCAGAATACTCAGTGCCAAAAAAAAAAATATGAACAGCATGTTTTTGTCTTAACAGGATAGACAAATAAGAAGAATTTTAAAGACTGGCAAATGAAATTGCTTTTGGGCTACAGTATCCACGGTAGTCTGAGGCTTCCGCAGAATTTGCTCATAGGTTTAAGTAGAACTGGTGTCCTTCAGTATCTGAATTCATGTACATATTTGAGAATCAGCAAGAGGAATGTAAACACCTATTTGTTTACAAAAAATACAAAAAAACCCCAAACAAAACACCTTCCGATTCATAGAGACCCTGATATGCAGATTGCTGGAACTTAGAACGTGTCAGGAAAGTATCATATATGCTTTTTCTGTTCTCGTGCTCTTTCTTACCTGACATTGCTCTCAAGACTTAGACAAATATGTAGAATTAAGCTTTTTTGGGACTCAGTGTGCCAGTTCTGTGATTAGAATTAGTACTTTAAATTGGTAATGAGCTGACAGTCAACTTGAGAAGAGCAAAGTGAAAAAAAAGCAGGTTTAGTCTTTATTTTCATAATCAAAGATATACTGTAGTAGTGATGAAACAGCTTTTATTCTGATGTTCCTGTCCTAGCTTAGAAACTATGTATTTTCTACCAGATTGTCATGCTTTAGACAGATCTGGGAGCTGAGCACCACCTAGCTGCTCAAACACACACACACACATACACACACACACACAAACGCTCTGGTGTGTCTCCATTCTCCATTAGACTTTCACACTGGCCATATGGGGATGTTGAAGGGTGAGTCAGTTTTGCTGCTCACCCTGTGGCTCTCTAGTTGATGAATCAGCTTCTGGAGGGGACTCAGGGAATCTTGGTTGGTACGATATTGCCGTTGGTGCATGGAACCTCTGGGCCAGTCATAGTGGATGTTTATGTCAGTCCTTCCCACTTCACTTCAGCCTCCAGTACAGTCATCAGTTGGGATCCACCTCTCACCCCAGAAATAAAGATGGGTTTGACCACAAATGCTTGATAGCATTTTGATGCACTGTGAGCCTGTATCTACCAAAGCCTTAACACTTCTATGGGTCTGATGTGCCAGACCATTGGATCCACACAATCCAGTAAACCCAGTTGTCCCTTTCCTCCACCTGGCTGGAGGCAGGGCCCCTCTAATCCTGATTAGAGTCACTCTGTTCTTGTAAAAATGACTTAGAGGTCCCTTTGAGAGGATCAGAAATAAGATCAGCCCTTCTACTCTATCTGGGTAATTTCCTGCTGGAAACCGGAGCAGCATTTTTCTGGGAAGAATCCCCTTTCACAATTCTTTTCCCTTGCAACTTATGTACTTGTGCAGCTTGAATCAAAGTGGGTTTTCCATGCCACTTTCTCTGTGGTCACATAGGTAAAACCAGAGGGTGCCCCATGGTGTGCACCTTCTGTATTCTCTCTCTTGGGCAGGGGAGCATCTACTCCTAATAGCTGAGACATGGACCCATACAGGTGGGGAGTAGGACATGTCTTCTTTGAGTTGCTGGATCACCTGGGACAGTTCCTCCACAGCTGAATTGCAGGCCCATAGGGAGGAAGAGAGACTTCCTTCATATTGCTGGAGTTGGCAAGCCCATTAGTCCACCTGGCCCTTCACTACACGAACTGATTTTTTTTTGTGTATTTCTTTTTCTGGATAGGGGCAACTGATACTGGCACAGGTTGGTCCTCTGGTTCAGCTGCAGCACCTGCCAGTCTATTTTCAGGTCCAGAGACCGTCTCTTCCCCTTGAGGGAACTAAATAGTCTTGAAAAGGACTCGGTGGATGTGGGCAAGGCCCCAACGTATTGCAGTGACTTCTGTCTCTTGAGAATTTCCAAACTGATAACATACTTTTTCCAGATATTTTACTAGTCTGTTGGGGTTCTGCACTTGTTCAGGGACGAAATTCCAAAACATCGGAGGTGACCACTGCCTTAGGCACTTGCCCATACTCTCCCAGATAGCCTGCCACTCATAACTATCCACCCTCAGGAGAGATCTCTGGGTGATATTCTTGGAAAAAAAATGTGTAACCCTAAAGAAGACCTGGGACACATTCAGAAGACATAGCACCGAATGCATGCTGGCCTGGATGTCCTGAGGACCGTCAAAATTCTCAAAAGGTGAGGAAGTCTCCTCTCCTGTCTTCCCCATAGATTGGGTGAGATTACTAATAAATGGCAATGCCACATACACATACCACCTTAACCTCATGACCTGTGATACATCAAAAGTGAACAGTAGCCCTGACCCATTTCCCAGAGAGTATAAACACCACTGCAGGGAACACATAGTGTACATAACGATTTGCATAATACCACATGTTATGAACATACACTATTTAACTAGTATAAAAATGAAAAGTGTGTATAACAAAATTGTTTTAACATACTTTGGTCAGATTTGTACTTCAGCCAGCAGACTCAGGGCCCCAAAATAAATTACGCAAAATCCTCCCTAAAAAAAAAAAAAACAAACCAATATTTCATCAGAATAGTAATCTAACTTCCATAAAAACCTAAATGTACCTTAAATAGCACAGGGAACTATATTACATTGTTGTGGGTTTTTTGTTTGTTTGGTGTTTTGGGGTTTTGTTTGTTTGGTTTTGTTTTGGGTTTTTTTTTTTTGATTGGTTGGTTTTGGTTGGGTTTTTTTTATTTTGTTTTGTTGGTGGGGGGGTTGTTTGCTTTGTTTGTTTGTTTGTTTTTAATGGGAGTTGTGACTCCCATTAGGTTTTTGCCCTTTTGTTTACATAAATAAAGTTTACATAGAATGTCTTTCTCTTCTTCTGTAGAATAATCCAATTGGCCACATCTTTACATCATATTTATTAACCTACACAAAAGGGAGAGAGGAAGAAGAGAAAGCTGACTTAAAAATGTTTTTATAGGCTTATAAATCCCTGTGTCTGTCTTAACAGGTGAAAAACCATTTGAATGTCCAAACTGCCATGAACATTTTGCTAGGAATAGCACACTTAAATGTCACCTGATGGCCTGTCAGTCTGGAGCTGGAGCTAAAAAGGGAAGAAAGAAGCTATATGAATGTCAGGTGGGTAATGGAAGTAGCAGAGTCTGAGGCTAGATACCCCCTTCCTGTGCTGAGGGAGTGTGGGTATACTGAGCAGGAAAGCTAATGAGAGTGGGCTTATGTCTCCAAGAACCACTTTTATAAAATAAATTATAAAGATTGCATTCAACAACAACATGAAGGTAAGTTCTTATATCTAAATAGTTCCATTTAAAATATGGAATTACTCATATGGAACTTCATACTACTTTGTTCATTGGAGAGATTCTTGTGGGTAGGTAAGTGTTCATCTGTATCTTACTGATCTTTCTGCTTCCTTTTCAAGGTTCTTGATGCATTGATCTTTTGTGCTTGTGAGCATGCTTCACTAAAGTCCAAAATACAGTACTATTTTATTTCCTATTTTATTATTCTTCTATTAAATACCAACACATTGACTTTGTCTGGAAAGTCATTCCAACTTATGATGAGAATCTGTAATGTCTTTTTAAATCAATATAAATGCTCTAGATGGATAGCTAGAGTACTTGGTCACTGTATGTAGCTGACATTTGAAAAGCTGCTCAGAAGAATGTTACTTAGCTTTTAAAAGTTGATTCTGAAAAGCTAGAAAATATGAAAGCTGAGGTTGGTTGTAGCATTTTTATTTGCCATTTTGCTGCTCCACTGCTGTGAAAGTCTCAAATAAGAACACGCTTCCTCCTCTCCCTTAAGGTTCTTACTTTATTCAGTTCACAGAATGTGGTTTGAGGTTAAATTAGGTTGTATAGTAAAGAAAACTCCTGGATATTGGCTTTATTTGTTAAAAAAAACCAGAGTGATTTTATTCACAGAAAACAGTGAATACTGCAGGAGGTGAATGAATTCTGTGTTGCTAATCAAATAATTTAATCAAAAGTTTCACCAATGCTCTTGCATCGTTTAGTTGTTATACTAGTCTGAATTTAATTTTGGGGAGCATGCCTTTGTCTTAAAGATAAGTTTGTTTTGAACATGACATCTACTGTATAACACAAAATTGTACCTAGTAGCTTCATTGAAGATACTGTTTTGTCTTTGTGACCCTTTGGTTTAATTGCTTCACCTCACTACAGCTTTCTCTGTTACAGATATTGTGAATGTGGGTTACTGTTATTTCAGCCTGCAGTAACTACAATAATCCTTGGATAAATTTTTGTTTATTTTTTTTTTCTCTTTAGAACTAAATTTGAATAGTGTTGAATAAATAAAATCTTGTCTCAATGAACAAAAAGCAGAAAACAAATTTGTGCTTGCTTGATGAGCACTTTTGGTGCTCTTCATTGTATGCCTTGAGTACTAAATTAGGCTCCACATGGCAAGAACAGTAATTATGTGCTTGGGCATTACCTTTATGTATGACTAAGTAATTTTCAGTGCTTATCTATAAGGTTAGTATTATAAGAACTATGCGTTGCAACTTCTTTCTAAAGCGTGAGCATAATAGGGATATTCAGCTCTGTTACACAGACCTATTCCTTGAGTTAATCCTTGTCAGATACTCCATCATCCTTCTGTGTGTTGATGAAAATTGAGGAGATGGAACATTTTGTTTCAAAAATATTTGACAGTGAAAGGATGCCAACAGTGAAATGTGTGTTCTTTGCAGCCAAGAACACTTGCATGGAAAAAGACCTCTGAGCCTGTTTCTTTACTCCAAACCTGACTCTACCCCACTCTTCTCTTTCTTCTACCCTGGCACCTCCTTCATTTCTGTAGCCTTTGTGTGTTGTTTTCAGGCTACTTACCTCAGTGCCAGCTGATGGGAAGGAAGTGTGCTCAAGTGCTTTGTGAAAATAATATGTCTGCAGTCAAAGCAGTACTTTTAGATGGAAGAGACTTAAAGGGATGGAGTTTTAAGATATTTTTATCTGCTGAAATTACTGAAGTATTTTTTTGAAATGGCAAAATGGGAGCATTTAGTCTAGCCAGGTAAATCTTACAATGCCATGAACAAATGAAAGCTGATAAGGAAGTGGGCTAGTAGTACTGCATCTAGAACTTCAGTAAAAGAAGTTTGTATTATACTTTCATCATATGATATTATTGCATAAATAGCTTTCCACTCAAAATTCTAGCAACCAGACATTTATTGGGTCATGAGTCTGTATGTGAATTTAACATACGGTTAAAATAGCTTTAAAATTCTGTACTGACTCATAAATTTTGTAGGTATCCTGTGTATGCACAACTCAAAATGGCACACTGTTTCTTAAAAATAAATAAATACCTGGTCTTCTGTTCATCTGAAGCCAACTTCTCAGCTTTTACCTCTAATGTACATGTGTAGGGTTTTTTTTTAATCCAAGTATCAAGAAGCTGCACTATGTGAAACCATGATCTGAAATAGGCACTATACTCCATCATATTTCTGTTGGCACTGTTTAACATACTGTATCTTTTGTTTCAGGTTTGTAACAGTGTGTTTAACAGCTGGGATCAATTTAAAGATCACTTAGTAATACACACCGGTGACAAACCCAACCACTGTACCTTATGTGATTTGTGGTTTATGCAAGGCAGTGAGCTAAGAAGGCATCTCAAAGACATGCACAATATTTCAGAACAAATAGTGACAGAAGAGGTTCTTCCAATGGAAACTGTGGAAACTGAACCAGTGACATCAATGACTATAATAGAACAAGTAGAGCAAGTCCATGTCCTACCAGTAATTCAGGTACAAGTGGATCCTGCCCAGGTAACTGTGGAACAGATGCACCAGGATCTCATACAGGACAGTCAAGTGAAAGGCACACAGATGGAGGAACTGCAAGAACAGGTTGAAATTAGTTACTTGGAAGTTGAACACATTCAGACTGAACAAGGTGCTGAAGTTCATGTGGAGCAGTTACATGTTGAGCATATAAATCAAATACAGATGGAAGAAGTACAGGCAAGACTTACAGATGGAACAGACATGGAACAAGTAGAATATGAAAGTATTGATCAAGGAGAAGCAGAAGAAAAGGAAACTAATCAAGTAGATGATGTAGATAAGGAAGATCATGAACAAGCTCAAGACTTAAAAAATAAACAATTAGTGGACACGGAATGAAAAGGTAGATGACTAGGACAAATAACCACACTGTGCAGGTTTATGAATTAAATACTCAATTATTTTTGTTAGCTTTTACTTTTTTTTTTTTTTTTTTAACCATCAGTGGTCATCTTTCCAATATGCTGTCCTTAGGAAGCTGGACAAGGGGACCAAAGTTAGTGTTCTTCATGTACAACTAAACTTCTCTCATATGTGAAAAATAACTTTCCCACTCATGTAATGCCATGGAACAGAAACTACCACACCGCTCTGTGAGGACTTCAGTAATGAATAGCTTGTATCACTGTTACACCATCCCTGGGTATATGTAAGAGTAACTTTACCTCTTTTCCTCTTGCCATAGAAACAAACTCTTGTTATATAGATTTGCAGGGTGTCTGTGGCAGAAGAATCAATAAAATTTGGTAGGTTCTAATGTAAGTGGCCAATAGGGTACCTGTGAATTTTCTGGGCAGACTGTTATCTATTTCTCTAAAAGTGATCCCTAACTTTCAGGCTGGGGAAAAAGCATTGTTGCTGGAGGTCTCAGAGTACAAAAATCCTGTGCCTTTTCAACACTGACTGGTTACATTTCCACAAAGTTCCTAGAGTGTTCAAGAACCTAGTTCAGTAAATGTAGGTAATGTTATAGCACTTTATATTTTTGCTTAAAATTGTCAGCTACTGATTTTTATTTTTCATTAAATTTAGGGGGGGGGGGGTGACAGAGAAAACAGATTCCATGTGGAGGCAGCAGGACATTCTAAAAGGGATGCTTTAAATTGGGAAAAGCTCAGCAGAATCTGTGGTAAACAAGCTGGAAGAAAGCTACCACCAGACTCTTTTTCTTTATAAATCATCTTTTTTGAAAATGAGTATTTTTAAACAAATATAGAGAAGACTTGTCTATATGGTTTCAGGTTCCTGTTTTGGTTTTTTTTAATGAAATTCTGACACTTGACACAAAGATGTACTGAAAGTAAAACGCATAGGTATGAGTGCTAAAATGTGGATTGAAAAGTAGGATTGTAAATATTTTTACCAGTATTAGATAATAAAACAATACCAAACATAAAATACTGCATTATTTGCTTCATCCAATAAATTAGGAACAACTGAGTGACTGGTAATTATAGTGCCAGATCCCAGTGACAAGAATCAATATCATTTTAATAAGATTAATAGCTCATTACTGTAAAGTTAAGTTTGTTTAGAAAATACTTGTCTAGTTCTATGTTTAAGGATGCTAAGGACTTCTAATTCTCAATTATTGCCTTGAGATTAGAAGTGCCTCCATACTTCTGAAAGTTTTTATTTTCAAAACCTTAACTAAAGGGAAGAATTTCTGCAAGGACATTCCCTAATGCTCTTGGTATTCCTGTATATCTTAGTTAAAATCAGGCTTTTTCTATTCAGTCTTCTCCAAATGCAGAATTATTTCCTGAGATTTGTGCTTTTATTTAGTCTCATTCAAATTGATTCCTGTGTTTCTTCATAGCATAGCCTTTGAGAAACTGTTGCAAAACAAACGTGAATATCAATTAAAATTTCAAACAATATGATTAATGTAACTTGCATTATTTTTTTATGATGTTTTGTGTTTTCTGAGATGCAAATATGTCATGAAATTCTGTGCAGAGAGAAGAATGTGGCCCAATGTTAATTATAAAAGTTGGTTATTGTATTTATACCTGGCTTCTGATAAGAAGCCCATCTTTTGATAACACAGAGAGACAGGCCTGCTTGCTTAGCTGTAGAACTCTTTTTAGGTATTTGTGCATATAGACACAAGGTGTGTATCTGTGTAATTAAAGAAACAATCTGTCTGTTTAACCAATGAAACTAACTTTTAGATACTTTAAGGTCCAATGTAAATTGAGAAGGTATTGATAACAGGGTCGTGGTTTGGTAAGCACAGTTGGGCTACTTTTTTGTTCTGTTTGATCTCCCCTTTTCAACAACAGCTTGCGAATTTGGTAGGAGGGAAACAATGCTCTGTTGTTGCACCCAGTGCTGCCTTCATCCAGACTTCTGCTGAACCTGGGTGGGAGTGCTGTGAGGGCATGAACAATCTCCCTCTCACCCTGAGGGACAGGGTGAAAAGCTCTTTTCAAGTAATAACTCCACTGGAAAGCATTTCCCTTCGCAACTCCCTCTTCCTTAGACTTTCCTTCCCAAACGTCTAAAGCCCAAATTGATTCCAGTGGTGGAGTCCCTTATGCCTCCTTACTGCAACAACTGATACTGGGTAAGGGATGATTGACTTGGAGAATCAGAAGTTCTGTCTGCTCTCTGTAACAGCCGCCTTTCCATCTTCCTTCTTCCCCAAATGTCTATAGAAAAACAGACCTCTCCAAACTTTATATACCTATGCACCACTGGAGGAGTTACTCCCTCTAAATAATTATATACTGCTGGTCCCCAGAGCACCCTGTGTTATGCAGATACTGGTCTGTAGCTTGCAATGGGGCAGCACATGCAGCTTCACTTGTTGCCTGGGGCCAGCAGTGGGCCATGTCATGTGGGGTGAATGCTTGAATTTATGCTGAATGACACTAATTGGCTAAAGCAGTGGCATCTAAGCAGTACAAAATGGAAAAGTGGGAATGAACAAAAACCTGTGAGGTGTATCTGGATAAAAAATAAACAGTGAGCATTAAATTGAGACTGAGGCTAGGGATAGACTTGTAGATTTATGTATAATATTCATGAGAGGCCACAAGCTATTAATGAAGGGTAGGGAGGGGAAAGGGAACTGATCAGTGCTTTGAGAGCTGCTGAATTTTTCAAACAATATGAGAAAGGATTAGCTGGTTTTTTTTTTAAAAAAAAACAATTGCCAAAACATGTTTCATCTGCAGGTTTATGAGGATGAAATCAGCTGTCAGTCCTATGTGAAACAGTCACTAGAGGGGGATTTGTGCAGCCTCTGCTTTGTTTCACACCTGTAGTAGAACTTTTAATTAGCTAATAGTGCAGTATATGGTACATTTATACAAATTCTGTAACTCATTATTTCGAATGAGAAAATATTTAAATAGATGTTTCATTCAGTTGCTTATTTTTAAGGTCTGAAGTATGTCTTTTATAGGGACTATAGTGAAAATGTAACATGCAGTTAGATTAATTTTTTTTATTATTTCTAACAACTTTGTTCTTAAACTGTAGTGTTTTCTGATAGCAAATAATTTAAAAGTTAAAGCAACATGTTTATAATGAAAATAAAAATAATTTGTAGCTTGTCAAACACGGCAGCTCAGGAAGGTACAACAGAATCTGGAGTCCTTTCCTGATTGGCCAGCTCCGATCTAGTATAGCTTCAGTAATTCGTAGCCTTAAATGAACTGAAGCTAGGAATGGGGGTGCGGCCTGTAGCTGTTGCATTCCCAAGTGCTGAATTCACACTTGCGGAGTATGTCCAGCTGAACATCCTAATGTCTCATCCTGGCTCCCTCAGGAGGGGTGCTAGCCCTGAGTTCTCTGTCAGAATCTCCCCTTCTCTGTGCCTCTCCTTCACTGCAGAAGAGATCTGAGGGTAGAGTTTTGGCTTTTGGCTGTACAATGTGTTTTCCTCCCAAGTGCTGACTTCCCACCCGCAGATGGCTTCGAGGCTAAACGTCCAAACATCTCATCCTAGATAGCTCAGGAAAGGTGCTAGCGCTAAATTCTCCCACAGGATCTCCCCTGTATTGTGCTTTTCCTTCACTGCCACAAGAGATCTGAGAGCAGCGTTTTGGCTTTTGGCTGTGCAACATTTTGCATTTCCGTGTGCAGAATCACACTTGCGGAGTGAGTCCAGGCAAACGCCCAAATGTCTCATCCTAGCTCCCTCAGCAAAGGTGCTAGACCTGAATTCTCTTGAAAAATCTTCCCTTCTCCGTGCCTCTCCTTTGCTGCCACAGGAAATCTGAGGGTAGTGTTTTGGCTTTAAGCTGTACAACGTGTTGCTTTCCCATGTGCTGAATACGCGCTTGCAGGGTGACCCAGGCAAATGGTCGAACGTCTTGTACTTGGTCCCTCAGGAAAGGTGCTAGTTTTGAATCCTCTCACAGAATCTCCCCTTCTCCATGCCTGTCCTTCATTGCAACAAGAGATCTGACAGGAGCGCTTTTGCTTTCAGCTGTACAAGAATTCTGGGCTGGCACCTTTCCCGGGGGCGCTAGGACGAGACGTTTGTAAGCTTTTCTGACCGCGCCTCAGAATCGCGATTTCAGCACTCGGGAAGGCACCACGCTGCACAGACGAATTGAAAGGAGGCAGCCAGCCAGGCACTTGGTGTGCATCATCTCCTTTGCACCCCAGCTGCCTCCTGGGCCAGGAGCTGAGTGGCCAAGAGGGAAGCCCCGAGGCTGCGGAGGAGCCCTTATTTTGGGATCAGCAAGGAGGTCACCAGGGAAGCCCTTGTTTTGGGATCAGCAGGGAGGTCACCAGGGAAGCCCTTGTTTTGGGATCAGCAGGGAGGTCACCAGGGAAGCCCTTGTTTTGGGATCCACGGGCAGGTCGCGCCCGTGTCGCTCTTTGCAACACGACTCTTGAAACAGTTGTGGCACCCACCAACTCCCACCTGGCAGATGGCGGCCTGTGCCCCTCGCTCTGGGAGACACAGCCCAGGGTTGGTGTCCTGCAGTCAGCTGAGCTGGGGGACCTGGGAGAGCCAGGGCTCAGCGGGGCTGGTTGGCTGCAGGAGGAGTGAACCCCTAACCGAGGCATCCCCCTGCCAGAGGGCTCCCCTGTCTCCCTTGCGACCATGGGCCTCTGACGACGTCATTTCCTGCGCAGGGATGGACAAACTGACGAGCCGTGGTGTCGGACAGCGGCTGCTGTTTGGTCACATTCCTGGTGCAGTGGGCGGGGTGTCGATAGAGGAATTGCCGAGGAGGCAGAACCCTCCACCCTCTCCCCCGGCTGGGACATGGGCAAGGGAGAAGTGTCTGAGCCCGCAGAGCTTGCGGTGACACCGGGACAAGTCCCTGTCACGCTCCGGGGCGGCACGGCCCGAGGGGTTGGTTCAGGAGCTTTGCCTGTACAAGAGTGTTTGCTGCTGGAAGAAACCAGACCAAACTGGGTGAAAGTGGCAAAGTTGCAACAAAGTTCTGCACACTCAGCTCATAAATATGCACTTGCACAGCAAGGCCGTGTGATCGAATACGCAGAAGTGAAGAGCAACAAGTGCTATAATGGCCAAAGCCAATAGGTTATACAGATTCTAAAGACAAAAATGAGGGTAGTCTTAAAATTGTATGTATAGCCTTCTCAGGCACCTTTACTGGTGGCAATAGAAGGGGGTTTAGGTAGGGTGTACTTCAGCTGCCTTCTTTCAGGACCCAGCACGTGCAATAGAAGAAATGCAAATGTGAGCAAATCCATTTTGCTAATGCTCTCATCTTTTGAGTGACTTTCTACCCCCTTCGACCGCCTTGTTTTCATTGTAACCCAGCATGGTGCCATGGCAGAGCAGCCTGGTGCTGTGTTCCTGGCTGCTGCTGTGTTCACAGCTACTGCACTGCCTTTCTCCTCCTTTCTCCTCCTTGTATGCAGCGCTGACCCCTCCAGCCAGTCTTGAGGGGTAAAGAGGTGTGCTGGTTTGGGCTGGGGTGGAGTGAATGTTCTTCAGAGTAGCTGGTATGGGGCTATGGTTTGGCCGTGGAAAGGCAAACTGGGAGGCTTTGAGGAGCCCAGAGAATGGCCTGGCTGGAATGCAGGTAGGCAGGAGCAAGCGCTTGGGGGTGAACTTGTGATTGCAAGCACAAGGGAGTAAAGGGTGTGTTTGTTGCCCAGTGGAGCTGCCCAGGGTCTCTTGTGTCTCTCTTGCCACACACCTTCTCAGGGCATTGTCCCCAAGCCTCCCAATTAACGCCCTTGTTTCCTACATGGGCTGCCGGGGCTCGCGTTGGACAAGTTTTATGCGCATTGTTCTGTGCCGTGCTCTGGTCTCGGAGAGGGGCTTGGGACTCTCCGGAGGGATGGGCTGTCTGGAGAACTGTGGGCCCGTGGAGGGAAGGGCATCCTCAGCAACATAGCTCTCCTTTCCATGTGGCAGCACGGGCAGTTTTGCGACATGCCTCACAAAATACCCTTTGAGGTGACTCTCAGGCCCAGGTTGAGAGGTTGGCTGTAATACGGTCTCAGCTCTGCGACGTGCTGTGACCCTTACAGTCAAAGTCTTGGTGTGGGCTTCTGCCTGTGGCTTCTTTTCTTTGTCTAACCTCTTCTCCACTGGTCCAGGAACCTGAGGGACAATGGTTCTGGCACTGCCCCTCCGTTCCAAATGGCGCTGCTGAGCTTCAGAGAAGGCCTTTGGGATGCTCTCCCAGGCAACTGGGCAACTCGGTTGCGAGACGTCAGCAGCGGTGGCATTCAGCAGTGGTTGCAACGCAGGCAGCTTTGGTCCCTTGCTGGCTTCCAGCCTCCGCTGCTGTTCAGATGCTTGGGAGAACCCTTGTCCTTCTTCTGTGCTCTGCCTTGAGCAAGGCATCTGGCATGACTGCAGCTGCCTGTAGGAGAGGTCTCCCCTGGGAAGCTTCAGGCGTTTGGAACCTTTGGAGCTGGACTCTCCTTCAAACTGAGAAGCCACAGAGGAGTCCCAAGTGCAGCTAGCACTGTCTGTAACATCTCCGGTGAGCTCCTCAGGGGATACCTGTGAAGAAGCTGTGTCATGAGCTGCTATTTCAGCTTGCCCCAACTTCTTTTCTTTGGATTTGCCCACTCGGGTGGCTTGTCCAGCAACAGCCTCTGCCTTCTGCTTGGCTGCTGGCCCTGGCTTGCGAGTGACAATCGTGCTGACCCTGCTGGGCAGCTTGGCAGCTTCCTGTCCCAACTCAGCTTGGGAATACACTTGGCCTTTATCAAAATCTGCCTTCCTTCTTCTGGATCGCGCTGACTCCTGGGAGACCTTTCTGCTCTTGGATGGAGCTGGGCAAGATGGTTTCTGAGGCTGCCACAGCCGCTCTGACACGCAAGAAGTGTTGGTCGCTCTGGGCAGTTTGAGGCCACTCAGCAACTTGGCCAGCTCTTGCTGAAGCCTTTCCTGAAAGGAGACACCAAATTATGACTCGCTGTTGCCTGCACCATGCCCATGCCCATGCCCCTGCGTGCTGAGGCTTCTCGTGCGCCCAGGCCAGGGCTCTGCTTCAGCCATGCAACGAGAGCAGCAGAGAAGGGCTGCCCACAGGACTCCTGTGCCTGCTTGCACAGGACCGTCCTGCCTGTGCCCACCCAGCACCCTGTGCCAGCCCAGCTCCAAGCAGGCTGGTCCTTTCCCCACTGCCAGACCCAGCCCACCAGCACAGCCCTCAGCTCTGCTGCCCTCAACGTCCCCCGACATGCAGCAAGTAAAGCCCCAGACCTCAGGGCCGTGCCGCCGGCGCGTGTCCGCGAACACTGCGCTTTGCCTACCTCTTCTCGCCTGGACGCTTTCTCTGCCTCCAGCTTGAGCATCGTCAGGTATTGCCTGTACTCATTGAACTCCTTCAGAGTGCAAACCACCTACGGAGAGACCAGGGGAGAAATCAGCCGGGCCCTGTCAGGCCATCTGCGCAGACCGGCTTCCCCGAAAGAGCCCCCACGCCACGGGAGGGGAGCCGCTCCTCTGCACCCCCTCCCTCCGCCCGCGCGGGTCCCCGCTCGCAGGGGACCGTTTCTCTCAGCCCGACCACGGCCAGACTTACTCTGCCATCGCTGGTGATGTACCCCCCTTTCTTCAGCCTGCGGAAGTTCCGCTGGCGGCTGTGGAACTCCTGCAGGTGCGGGTCGTGCAGGCTGTTGTACTCGGTGCCCAGCCGGCGACAGTAGGGATCTCCCAGATCGAAAGAGCAGGAGGGCTGGTGAAGCTGTAAGAGAGATGTTGCAGAGTGGGATCAGCAAGCCCTGGCTTACTTCCCACCCAGAGGAAAGATCTCTCTACTTCGGAGACTCTAGCGGAGGAGAAACCCTGTGCCTACACCCTCCTCTGCCCGGAGCTCCTGCAGCTCTCTGCTGTTGCCACAGTACTACGAGGAGCTGTTTGCTGCAAGGGTGAGAGGAGTGCAGCCAGCGCTGCACCGGGAAGGAGCTGAGCTGCGACGTGGCCTAGAGCCGTGTCTTTTCCTCTGGCAGTTCACTCGGATTGCCAGCTGGGATTGCGCTCCCCAGAGGTGCTGTCCTTGGGGAAAGGGGTCAGGGTGGTTTGAAGGCCTGACACCAACATTGCATCCAGCTCTGGCCAGCCTGCTCATTAGCACTGCTAATGGGAAGCCCTCCTTTCTTCTCTCAGCACCACAGAGCTAGGAGCTGCCCCTGATTCCTCCCCAGCCCTGTCTGACTGAAGGGCTGCAGCTCCTGCTGGAGAGCAGGGGGCCACAAGGACTCCTCTGAACAACAGGGGCCCCATAAAAGAAGAGGAGCTTTGCTGCCCCTTTCTGCTTCCTTTACCTTTTCCCCCAGCTTTGCCCTGCTGAAGACAAGCTTGGAGCTGGGCAGCACAGGGATCTTGACACCGAGTGGGAGCTCCAGCAGCTCCTCGGGATTCACCAGCCTCAACATTTCTTCTCCCTAGTGCTCTCTTCTGTGCCCAACCTAGGAAGAGAGAGACTCTCAGGCGCTAGCTCAGTCAGCCGCCTCCTGCACAGCAGTTGCAGCTTCGAAGGGACGTGTCCCAAGGCCCCAGAGCAGCCTCCCCACCATGTCCCAGCCCCCCGCCTGAGCCATCTCCATCGAGTGAGAGGCTGCTTACCTCTCTCCTCTTTCCCGGTGCACTCAGCAGTGCGTCTGCCTTTCACTGTCCAGCAGAGAGACGCTGTCCCTCACCAGCAGAGAGACAGTGTCACCCACCAGCAGAGAGACAGTGTCCCTCACCAGCAGAGAGACAATGCTCCACGGCTCCTTCCAAGAGCTCTGCTGAAGCTGCGACCCTGCGCTGATTCCTCTTGACCCAGAGGCACCCAGATGTGGCCGCTCAAACTGGTCTCCTGGCGAGCTCTTTTAAAGAGCAATTTTGGTTGCATCATCGCGGCGCCACGGTGATGCACTGTGACGTCACACTGTGTTGCTCTGCTGCCACCCAGCTGCTGGCCACTGACCCATGGGGGAGGTTCACCTGGAGGGCCATTTGCTTTTGGACAGGCCCGTGGGTCACCCGCTCCTGCTGACGCAGCTTTGGGAGGTGCTCTCCACAGGCCCCTTCCATCCTCAACTCTTGTGTGACTCTGTGATGCAAAGCAGGGCTCCTTGCCAGCTGGGGAGCAATAAATGCAAGGAACTGCCACACCAAAGCTGCTCGGGTTTGGTTCTGTCACCCACTTTTCTTTTAGACCTCTTGTCTGTCACGGGCAAAGGAGCCTCAGCTCAGGGCATTAGGCCGGTTTGGGTTTTGGCCCATTGCTGTCAACAGCTAATTACTGTTCGCATCCTGAGAACAGCAGAAGGCAGAGGCTGAGGGAAACCCATCTCCTCCCGTTTCCTCAGGCTCCCCTTCAGGCCAGGCACCTCTCTGCTCTCTTCCCAGACTCTCCTGCCCTCGTTTCTCCTGATGGCTTCTGCTCTCACTTCCTACGGCTTCTTGCCTGGGTTTGGTGAGGCCTCCCATGGCCCGGTCCTCTCTCCCGCCCAGGTCCTGCTGAACGGCAGCCTGACCCCGGAGTGTGCCAGCTGCGTGCCCCAGTCTGGGATCAGTGGTCCACGGCCTGACCTCCTCGGGTCCTTGTGGTGGCTTTTAAACTGAAGAGGTCCTGCCAGGCTGGCTTGGTAAAAGAAGACAAGAAATGGGGAGAGTGATAAATTGTACATGCAGATGAGTACCGTGGGTGGCAGCAAAGGGCACAAAAGCCGAGGAATGATGTTCCTCTCCTTCCAAACGGTCTCTTGTACGTGCTCCAGCTGCAGCTCTACTGCTGTGCAAGTGACAGAGCCATATTGGCCGTGCCCCAGCTTCACTCTCCTGCATTGTCTCCTCAGCCCCCACAGCAATGGTCCTTCCCCCATGTTCACAGACATTCACACCCTTGGGAAGCGCTGACGGAGCTGCATCAACAAAAGTGGTCCCTGTAGGGGAAGTAGAGAATCATAGAATCATAAAATCGTTTTTGTTAGAAGAGACCTTTCAGTCCAACCGTTACCCCAGCACTGCTAGGTCACCATGTCCCTCAGCACCACACCTCCATGGCTTTGAAATACCTCCAGGGATGGTGACTCCTCCACCTTCCCAGACAGCCTGGACCAGGCCTTGACAACCCTTTTCTGTGAGGAATTTATTCCTAGTAGCCAACTGAAACCTCCCCCAGCGCAACCGGAGGCTCTTTCCTCTTGTCCTAGAACGTGTTTCTTGGGAGAAGAGACTGAACCCCCGGCATCAAGCTCCTGTCAGGGAGTTGTAGAGAGTGATGAGGTCTCCCCTGACCCTCCTTTTCTGAAGGCTAAACAAGCCCAGGTCCCTCAGCTGCTCCTCAGAAGACTTCTGCTCTAGAACCTTCACCAGCTTTCTAGCACAGGCGGCCCTGTCCCGACCGCTCCAGCCCCCGGGCAGAGCTTTCTGTGCAGCGGAGCCAGCCCTGGCAGGTGCTGGCAGAGACGGGAGCCAGCCCGGCCCCACCTGAGTCCTCTCTCCTCTGCCACAGGGGGACAGCGGGGGTCCTCTGGTGTGCCAGGACAGCCGGGCAGACTACTTCTGGCTGGTGGGAGTGACCAGCTGGGGGAAGGGCTGTGCCAGAGCCCACCAGCCAGGAGTCTACACCTCCACCCAGCACTTTTACGATTGGATCCTGCTGCAGATGGGTCTGTACCCAGCAGAAGCGGCCACACCAACGCCAGCACCAGTGGCCACCTCCATCCCTGCTCAGAGGCCAAAGCCAATCCCAACTGAATCAGGCACTTTTACGTCCTGTCCTTTTCCCCGCCAGAAGCTGCTGGAGTTCTTTAATGTGCTGCAGGAGCTCCTGCAGGTGCTAAGGGGCAAAAAGGCTTAAGCAGCAGGATGAGCTGGATCCAGCCCGGGCTGCAGGGAACCACCACCATTTCCCCTGCGGCAACACTGCTGGTCCAGCGACAGCCCCAGTGTGCCAGACCCACTCTGTCCTGCCCATGCTCCTCCAGATGCTCACATGGGCTGGAGCTGTCTTCCTTCTGCAAATAAAGTTGCTAGTTTTCACAGCTAACCACGCTTCAGTCCAGTTCAGTCTCCCGCACAAGGCCGGGACCTGCCCAGTGAGGCTGTGGGCAGACAAGTTGGGCACAAACGGGAAGTGCCACTCACTGCCTGGCCAGAGAGGAGGGTGATCAGAGTCGTCACGGTGTGAACTGGCACATGGAGCTGGAGAGAGGATAGGAAGATGTGACACACAGACAGCTCTGGGGGCTTGCATTAAGGCACAGGAACTGATGGTCAGGGCCTGGGTAGTTTCAGGGGGATTTCACAGGTAGTTCGGGGCGGGTGATGTGGGAGGTGTAAGTGCCTTGTTTGGGCGGAGACAAGGGTGGAGAAAGTGGGCAGTCAAGGAAGATGAGGGGGGTGTAGAAGCATGGGGTAGTGGGTTCAGAGGCCTGACCACCAGCAATGGCAGAAGGGAGCACAGGTCATAGGGACCCCAGAGCTGGAAACACCAAAGTGTTGAGGTCCAGCTGCTGGTGAGAGGTCTCTGTGCATCTGCAGCTCAGTAGTGACCTCGAAGCTGGACTAGCTCCTGAGAAGGAGATACAGGCCTGGAAATAGCTAAGGTCTGTGCCAGTGACTGGGTGAGTAGCTTGACATCCAGCCACAGATTTAATTGAACTTAACTTCCATGGTAATGGGAAGCATCACTCAGAGGGTCTGAAACCTGCCTGGCCAGAGAGGAGGTTGAAGGTGCGGTTGGGGAAGGGGACACAGCTCATAGCGGGTAGAGGCCTTGGGGACAGCAGGTGGAAACACAAAGTGTCTTGGCTCAGCTACTGGTGGGATCCATGTGTGTGTGTTCTATGCACCAGTCAACTTGAAGTTTGGACTCTCTCGTGACCCAGGAGACATGGATCTAGAAAGACCCAAGATTTGCACCAGTGACTGGGTAAGGAGCTTGACATCCAGCCACAGACAGGCCATGGACTTCATTTCCATACTGTTATTCAAGGAACCTATAGACACACCGTGCTTATGAACCCGGGCAGTGACAGTGTGTTCTGTTTCTCCAGTAAACATCCAATCCTGATCATCTGGAGAGGCAGCAAAAGACTGGAAGTGTCATGTCTGTGTTGGTGGTGGTTACGTGTCCGTGGGTGCTGGTAAAGGCATCGCTCTGTTGCTGTCAATCTGATCTGGCATTCACAGCAGATGTGTCAGTCTGTGTGTGTGTGTTTGTGTGGCTGACTCTCTGGGATGCAGCGTGAATCTCTTGCACACGCACGTGGGAACAGCAGCAGCCACATCCACCAGGATGGGATAGGACAAGTCTCCTGGGTGGGAGAGTCCACCTGATTCAGCTCGAGCAGACTTGAAAGGAGAAATGTCCCATGTTCAGAAGTCTACCAGATCTGGCTGCTCCACAACAGAACGTGGAAGGAAACCCAAAGAAACTCTGCAGCAGGTCACAGGGTTAGACAGAGGCAGCCCTGGCCACACTGGGAAAGTGCTGGGGAAGGTTGGCAGTTGGGCTTGCCCTGTGTAGTCACTGGACTGCCTTAGAGCCAAAGGGCAGGAGGGACACAAGCTCAAAGCCTCATGAAAAACTTCTTTAGTGTTTGTTTTCTCCAGTCTGTACCATTAAAGCATCTGGGCAGGACCCTTCTCTGCAGGTCCAAGAGTGGCTCAGCTCTCCTGGCAATCCCTGCCCTGCAGCAGCGTGCAGGAACCAGCAGCCATGGGGATACTCTCGCCCCTTCCTTTTCTGTGCTGTGCAGTGGCTGGGGCAAGGAAGGTCAAGGCCAGTCTCCCACAAGAAGGGGAGAGGCCCAGCTGCCTATCACCACCACTCTCAGGGCATGAGAAGAATCACTTTCCTCTGTGAAGACCAGTTCTAACTAGCCCCAGAAAGCTAGAGCACAGGGCAAAACAGACTCAGGGTCCAGGGCTTAGGCAGATGGGGGCTTCTCTTCAGCGCAGCTCTCCTCTTTATCCAACAAATCCTCACTCTCCTTCTGCAGGTCAAAGCTCTGGAAAGGAGCAGGACAAGGAACTGTTGAGAAGCATGAGAGCTACAGCTACACCCTGCTGTTGTTCTTTCAAATTCATTCCAGGGCAGCGTGGGCTCTTCAGAGGCTCAGCGTCCCACCCCTTCCAACCTACACGAGCAGCACACAAACCCTATAGTGTCACCAGCAGAAGGCAAACTTTCCATGCCTGCAAAATTTCACCCTTTGCCTTCACAGGCTCTGCTTTTCCTGAGAGAAAAATGAGCAGAGCTGCTAGACCCTTTGGAGGGCACTAAGGAGAGCCATTCTTACCTCCAGTTCTCGCATGACCTCATCCATGAAATCTCCTGAATCCTGTTTGTAAGCAACAGCCAGTTTGATCGCATCGTTGAAGAGCTGATGAGAGGGAGAATGCTTGTCAGTCAAAGTAAGGGGCACTGTGTTTCTCTTAACATCTGGAAACGATTCCCATACCCCAAGGAAAACAACACCTCTACGCTACCTGTAGCTACCAGAACCTGACAAGTCACCAAACTGATATCCTAGCCCATTTTCTGCTCTCTGTGCCTACAGCAAAGGTGGGGACCCACCTCCCTGGACTGTTCAGGGCTCTCATGGGTGCTGAGCCAAAGAGCTGTTTTACCTTCACTACGTTGGTGCCATCCGCAGCAGACACAAAGTAAAAGGGCAAACTGAACTTCCGAGCAAAGTTGAAGCTTTTTTGGGTCACTTTCATATCCGCTGAGGGCAGAAAAGGGAGAAGTGGTCAGCAAGACATCACTGTAGGCAGAATGCCAATATGTGCAGGGGTGGTGGAACAGGTGGAGGTGTTGTTTATATTCCTGGGAGTCAAGGGCACACTCGCAGAGTCCAAACGACTCAACTGCTGTATTTTTTACTTCACAGGGTGTCAGGTGTGGCCACCCCAACCTCAGTCGGGCAGGGGCTTGATCCTAGTCTGGGAACAAATCCAGTGCCTGTTTACAGGAGGTGCTGCCACAGCAGCAGCAGCTCAAAGCGTTGGCAGCCAGCCAGCCCGTGTGCCAGCACAGGGGGATGACTCCAGACGATCTGCCTTTTCTCACAGAAGCAACTCCTCCAGTAGATCAGGCTCCAAAGGCTGCCCAGTGAGTGCTGCTCAGGCTTCCCACCTCTGTGCTGGAAGCTGGACCGACTGTTCTGCAGACCGGGCCTGTGTTAAGAGCTGTGGGCTGAGCATTTCCCATCTGGGTGGAACACTCCACTCTCTTGGAGCAGTTTCCACTCACTCGTGGCACACTGTGAGCTGGACTCATCTGCACAGAGCTTCTGCCTACAGCACGGCTGTCAGCACCAAGCCCGTTTGCTTCACACTCCCTCACAGCCAGTGGATTTGAGCCTGGACTGACACTTCCTACAGGAAATGCTTTTGTTAGATAGGATCAATTGTGCCTGAAACCACACCACCAAACCACAGGAACTGCTGAGGACTACAGTGGGAGCCCAGACCCCTCATACAGGTGGACAGACCTACTCATAGCTGCCACACTTTCTACCATGCACATCAGGCAGGAAGCCCGTGTCTGACATCGTACGCGACAGAGAACAGCAGGGGACCGTGGTCCTAAGGGTCTGTGTTCTCTCGGTGATGCCGAGCTGAAAGCTGATGTGTTCTGCCCTCTTGTAGGATGCAGGAGACAGCAAGTGACAGCAACAATGAATGCCTGCTGGCACTCCTGAGAGGAAGGAGTCATCCACTCCTCCGCAGAGGAAGATGGACACTTTTGCCAGTAGGTGTCTTTAGACACTTCAGCCCAGAGGAGCCCCAGGCAACCCTCTGCCTGAATTAGCAATACAAAGGCAGTCCCTGACTGCAGCAGGGGAAGACACAGAACAGGTCATGCTCCTTTTCCAGCAAGACATCCTGCAATTTCTGACTAGGTACAGCTCCAATCAGCTTTTGGACTCTTGCTGTATGAAAAGGGCAGTGTGGTAAAGGACAGAAGTGGAAGGACATCACTTGAATAAACCTTAAATGGATCAAACACGTACTTCTAATTGCAGGACAGCAGGCAAGGTCAGGAGAGGACCCAGCTATTCATCTGGGAAAACAAAGCCCTGAGAGACTGATCTCAAGAACTCATCTGGACCTAGCAGATGAATGACCTTCTTTCTCAGCCAGGTCAGGCAAGAATCACATCACCATCCTGAGAAGCTGAAAGAAGATAAACTCACCATCAATTTTGTTGGCCACCACAATGCAAGGAATCTCTGGGCGGAATTCTCTCAGCTCCTTGTACCAGCTGTTCAAGTTCTTGTAGGTGACTTTTCGCTGCACATCAAACACCTTCCAAAAAAGAATCAGCTGTGATGGGGCCAACAGCAGGACTGCTCCTGATCAACCCACTGCACCAAACACAAATACAGAACCCAGCATTTTCCCAGGAGGACATCAACAAAGGAAGCTGGCCTTTGTTAGAAAGCAAGCCTTGAAACACGCAGCCAGCCCCTCTCTTTGCATGATGCAGGACACAGTCCTCATTTTCCTTTACATTCTTGTTTTGTACTATGGCAAGTGCTCTACCACCCATGACAGTGAACAAGCACTGGGAAAGATCTGTCCTGCTACGTAGGGACACATGTGAGGCTTCTCTAACAGTCAAAATATCAATAAAGTTGATCGATGCTCACAAGTGATGAGAAATAGTGGAAAGGTCGAGCAACAGTACGAACCAAGAGACCCAAGTGGGTTAAAAGTCAGGAGACAAGACTGATTTGAGCTAAGAAATGGGAAGCGCAAAGAAGAGGAAAATAGAAAGGGCAGCAGACCAGAGTAGAGCGTCTTATGTAGTACCCCTGCAGAACATGCCAGCACAGTTTTGTACTGCATAATCCAGTAGTCACATCACAGAGCAAGAAAGGAAAGGCCTCTCCCTCACATCACCTCTGATAGGACTGCTTCTAAATAAGTACATTCAGTTGCATGTACCATCTAACTGGAGACACAGCGACAGAAGTAAGGAAATTTAGAAGACAGCAAAGCCAGGGGATATTGTAAGAGTGCTATCAGGAAAGACAGAAGAGAGCTAAACATACCCAACTACACTGCTTTTATCTGGTGAAAGCAGAAAGAACAATATAGGAAAGTGTTTTAAACCACTGGAAGAGACAAGAAACACAGAGCAGCATAATCATAAAAAGTAACAAACAGGCCAAGTGTGATCTGGGACTGTTGGCAGTCAGAACCCATCTGATCACACGGAGACACCACCCTTACCATGATACAAGCATGAGCCTTATGGTAATAGGACGCGTGCATGCTCTGGAACCTCTCCTGTCCCGCCGTGTCCCAGAAGTCTGTAAGACACAAAATACAAGCTCAGAATGACACAACTTGCCAAGCTCTGTTTTCCTTCCAACTTACACCCAGGACACAAAGCCCAGTCCAGCTACGCAGTCACAAATGAGGTTTCACCTCACTCATCTGAACCATTCCAGGGTTAAGAGGTTATGCAAAACTAGGACCTTTTCTTAGGTGGGCTTAGTTATGAGTTGTGCTGACGCTGACCAATAATAGGAAGATTGTGTTAAAATCTATTAAAAACCCAGCAATTAAAATAGTAGAAATAATCTATGGCGTGGATTTTTAGAGTTGGTGCTGACAGGCAGCTAAATCCCACTGTAGACTGTTCTGTAATTAGCACACAGCATGTTTCTTCTCACTTAATTACTCTATCGACAGAGCAATGGAGTCTGGGGACAGCTCCATACTGCAGCCAAGCTGATACAACACCGCGCTCGCAGGACACGAGCCCACACTCTACCCTTCCTTCCTCTGCCGGCCCCTGCCACCAGCACTGAGCTGGGGAAGCCTCCCAGGCAAAATGTTTTAGGAAGCCAAATGAGCAGAAACCTATTCACTTATTTTTTGTGGGAGGTCAATGTGCACGGTGAGCATCCTGAACTGTCCTGACCATGGACAGGACCAGGCCTATAAGGGAATGCTGGTGGTAGATAGCTGTGCTGCTATCCAGAGGGACCTGGACAGGCTGGAGAAAGGGGCTGACAGGAACCTCATGAAGTTCAACAAAGAGAAGGGTAAATTCCTCCACCTGGGCAGGAACAACCCCACAGCACCAGTTTATGCTGGGGACCACTCAGCTGGAAAGCAGCTTTGCTGAAAAGGCCCTGGCGGTCCTGGCTGACACCAAGCTGACCAGGAGCCAGCACTCTGCCCTTGCCACAGAAAAGGCCATTGGTATCCTGGGCTGCAACAGGCAAAGTATTTCTTTGCCTTTGCTCAAGACTGGTGAGGCCACACCTGGAGTGCTGGGTCCAGGGCTAGGTTCCTGAATAAAGGAGATGTGGACATACTGGAGAGAGTCCAGTGAGGGGCCATGAAGATGATGAAAGGTCTGGAGCACCTCTCCTGTGAGGAAAGGCTGAGAGGGCTGGGACTCTTTAGCCCAGAGAAGAGAAGGCTCAGGGGGATCCAGTAGCTAGTCTGCTGGCTTGTTCATGCTTCACATATTCATGTCCTCCTTGCTCCTCGAGCCATTCCTCGACACAGCAGTATGACTGCTCCTAGTCCATTTCACTGCAAATGTAGTAGATAATTTAAATTAACTGTTAAATAACTGTTTGAGTTTGCACTGAAATGGACTAGTATTCATAAAGTCAATAATCTCTCAGATCAGAGAGTAGCTAATGATGAGGAAGGAAATATCATCTTCTAGCACATTCTGAGTGTTGCATTGGTCCCTTTTCATTGTAGTTTTAGGTTGTGGCTAATGAGCTACAGTCACTAAGAATTACCTACTAGTAATTCCATTCCCAAAATTTTATTCTACTGCTTGAAATCACCCAGTGATTTTAAACACATAGCCTAAACTCTCACTGAGACTATCCCTAAAATTGTGTGTACCTGCTTGCAGTAAGTATCAATAGGGATACAACAGCAAAGTGTCAGGGTTGGCTGGCAATGCTCTTTGGGGTCAGGCCAGTGTGGATGTACTTTCTTAAGCTGTTAATGATGAGCAAAGATGGTGTGTTGATTATGCAGCAACAGGAGCATGTGAAGCTAAAACTGTGAGATCATAAAAATGTGGTCCATAATGAGGTTGGTGTCCATTTGTATCATTAGTGTGCAGTTTTTGTTGTCTCATGGTAGGGATTCTGGCTTTCAGTAAAAGCAGCTAATGATCTTACTGTAATTAATGGAAGAAAATCAGACTTGGATTAGAGAATAGATGCTACTTATTGGAAAAAAGCTACATACTTCATTATTTATTTATTCCTGTGGCCTTTTCAAAATGGGGTAAGTCAGTGGGGTATAGAGACAGGGAGCTGTCAGTAGAGAGTTGATGAAATCACCTCTGAAAAATGGAGAAATTATGATTTCAGATGCTTCTATGTTAACTTTTTTTATAAGAAACTTTCAGCTTGCACAAGCCACAGAAATGCTTTACATGCGCTTGGATACAATGAATACTACATGTATAGACAGGTAAGTATATATTTTGGGGACAACAAAAATGTTTCTCATTTTTATTCTGCAGTGGATATTGATGCATTTTTATCAAGGATTTCAGATGATCCTTTTAATACAGTTTGGTTATGTAAAAAAATGGTTTTGGGGCTCTAGACTTGAGCCATATGAAGAGAAGGTAAAGGATGGACTGACCATTTGTCTTTGTTCCCTTGGAAACTCAATCCTTCAAGTCACTAGTCTGATTAGCTATACAGTGCAGCTATAAAAACCATGAAAACTCTTCCACATCCATACCCCCTTCTGTTATGTACTACTTTCTCCTCCCTATTGGCCTGAGGAAGGAAAGGGTTGGAAGTGGGTTTGTGAGAAGGTTGGCTAGCTGGAAAAGAGCCAGGGGTGTTTCTGTGGTTTGAGTGGTCTGTATTATGTAGAACTAAAATTGCTGTGCAAAATTGTGAAAACCTGTAGACTTGGACTAAGTTTTTTCACCGCTTATTTTATTAAGTCATGAGTCTTGTATATGCACCAGAAAGAGAGACTGCACATTCATCCATAAAGGCTGGCTTTTGATTCCCAATTTGGTCTTTTTGTGTGAGTCAACATTGATGTCTATTTAATGCATTAATGACTACAGATTGGAGAGTTTGGGATTATCTTTGAGATTTTCTTATAGATGTATTCTACTTGTCAATTAGGAAGTTTGTGGGGATTTTTTTGTTTGTTGTTTTTATTTGCAGTTCTGGTATTTAATAGAGTTTTCTTTTTAAAAAAGGTTTATTAACTGGTTTTCTCATCACCTGAGTAACTTCCAGTTCCGTTGGAGCTGGGAAGATTGGTAAGTCTCTGTCTCTCATCAGAACTTAAACCTTCAAACTTATCCAGCAAATGCCACAACATAGTGATTCTGTTAACTTCTTTCCACTAACACTTTTGACCTCTCCCCCTCACCTGTTTACTACTATTCCTTGGTAGACAAGGTTGGTAACCTTTAGTCACTATAAAAACAATTCCAGTTTTCTGTAATGAATATCCAAGCAGTATTGTGTTCTGTAAACAGTGGAAACCTGATTTGCTCGTAGATTTTTGTCTTTATCACATCAGTCAGTTTGCAAACTTTTCAGAAGGGTGTCCTACTTATCAGTAATTTGCCTTGACTCTCCTTCCCTTTGATTCCCTGCATTCATATGTGTAACCTCACTCTGAGTGCCATCCTAACAGGACACCCTCCACCCTCCTTCTAATTCTTGATCTTTTGGTTTCAAGCAGGAGCTCCCTGCACCCCCTCAGTGCCTAACCATAGCTTTTCCAAAGCCTTGTATTTCAAGTACTATACCTTCTGCTTACTCCCATCCTGTCCTACTCCCACATATAAAGAAAGATTTCTTGGGGGCTTAGTCCTCCCTACAGTCTAACTTCTTCAGCCTGCTACCATACCTGCATCCCATAGCAGATGTGCCTAGGTGTCCCTGGGAAGAGGGGTGAAGCCCTGTATGTGAAGCATTACTTAAGATTTACTTATGTCCCCTGTGTTGTGCCAATTGGGAGTTATGTGTTTGCTGCTTATGAAGTTTGTTCATGTTGACTGACCAAGTGGAAGCCTCCAAATAGCTGTTTTTTCATTGCCTGGATTTCCCTTGCTGGGAACACTGGTGTGGATATGTCTTTACGAACTTGCTAGTTTTCACAAAACTTTTAAGAACATAACTGTCTTTGAGACTTCTCTTTCTCTGAAATATATTTAATATCAGCTAAGAACCCAAAAATTGTTTTGAGGGAGAAACATAGTGAAATCATACATGCTTTGTTTGCTTGGGAAAGCAGTCTAACCAACAGAGCAAACTGCTTTTAATTTTTCAGAGAAGCCATTCAAAAAGTTAGCTTATGAAGAAGAGATTCCTAAGATTGCACATGGCCAATAATGAAATAGTGATAGACTGGCCTGAGTCCTTATCTTCAAATTGTGTACATTGTAAAACATGAAAGTCTAAAACAGTCTGCTGACTAGGGAGTAATCTGCTGGTCAGCTGCTGGGGGTGACACCTGTTTATCTGGTAAGCAGAAATGCAGCTCCCAGAGTACAGAAAACAGAAGCAGTTATCAGGGCAGTCAGCATGCTGGGGAGCTCCAGACAGTGTGGGGCTGTACAGCAATGGTGGTGATGTGCCACAGGGCTCTGTCCCCAGCACTGGTTGGAAACAACACCCCTGGTAAATTAAAAGCTTTATTCCAGATGAAGCTTTAGAGGAAGAATGTTGCTGTTGAGGTCTGGGATTGCAGGAATTGCCTGAAGCAGGAGGTAGTGGTGATTTTTTTTTGTGGTATGTGCGCTCTGGTCAAAGAGCAGAGTCAACAGGTAAAGGAGCTGTGTAAGGAGGTGAACAGGCTGTTGTAGCATTAGGGAACGCAAATGGATCAACAGGGTCTGCACTGAAACCTCACAAAGACCAGAGCCTGAGCCACATAGTGCAAGGAAGAAGGAACAGCAAAAAGCTACACTTAAACCAGTAGTGGATGGAGATAGCCAAGACTTAACTTCTGGAGCAGGAAAAAGGCTCCTTCTCTGTCCTTATCTGCCTTAGATCTGAACTTATAGGATCAGTACAGTCCTGTAATAGCTAATGCAGGGGAACAGGCTCTGTGAGGGAGGCTTCAGAAACATCTGGGCAACAGGAGGAAGCAGTGGATGATAATGGTTGGAGATCCCTTTCTGCAGGGGGTGGAGGCACCCATCTGCTGACCAGACATGCTGTCATGGAATGTTTGTTTCTTGCTAAGGGCTCATATCTCATATCCAGGATGGTTATGGAGAGAATATTAAGACTTGTCTGGCCCTTAGACTATTATCTCTTGCTGCTCATCCATGTGGGCACCAATAATGTTGCCAGGGGAGACCTGGAATATATAAAGAGTAACTACAGAGCTCTGGGGACAAAGACTAAGGACATGGCTGGTATTCCCAAACCTACATGAGGAGTGGATACATTTATGCATTTTGTGACTTAACAGCTGGCTGTATGGCTGGTGTTGCAGGCAGCACTTTGGCTTTTATGACTGTGGGTCTCTCTGAGGAATAAGGATTGCTAAGGAGAGACAGGATCCATCTGACAAAGTGAAAAATGGCTTTCAACTAGGTTTGTTGGGTGATAAAGTTCATACCATGAAGTGACATGAGGCACTTGGAAGGATAAAGTAGGACAAAAGGGCCCCCTTCAAGTGCCTGTGCACAAACGCACACAGCCTGGGAAACAAAGTTCTAGAGCTCTGTGTGCAGATGAACTGTGATGAATAGCTGAGCTGTGGTGGAAGAACTTCTATAACCACAGTTCTGTAATGGATGGATTCAGACTCTTCTGAAAAGACAGGTAGGGAAGAAGAGGAGAGTTAACCTCTATGTGAAGGACCAGATTGAATACATGGACCTCTTCTATGGAATAGGCAACAGGCTGATTGAGAGCTTGTTGGTTAAGATGGGAGGAAAGGCCAGTGAGGGTGACATCATGGTGGGAGTTACAAACTACCTGATCAGTATTAGAAATCGATCAATCATCTTTAAACAACTGGAAGAATTCTCTGGATCATAGACCCTGTTCTTTGTGGAGGACTTAAACCTCCATGACACCTGCTGGAAGGGCAACACAGAGGAATACAAGTAGTCAAGGAGATTTTAGGAGGGTGTCAGGAATAACTTCTTGACACAGGTACTGGACGGGCCAACCAGGAGTGACACACAGCTGAATCTGCTATTCACTAACAAGAAAACTGGTTGAGGATGTGATAATCAATGGCAGCCTTGGCTGTAATGACTGTGAAATAGTGGAGCTCAAGATCCTGAGGAGAGTGAGGAAGGAGAGTAGCAGAGTACAGAGTCTCGACTTCAGGATAGCAGATGTGGCCTTATTTGGGGGACTGGTAGGGAGGATCACGAGAGACAGCTCTGAAGGGCAAAGGAACTCCAAAGAGTTGCCAAATCTTCAAGTATACTAATAGTCTATGCTGATACTCAGGAAACCAAGTAGGCTAGCTTGGCTAATCAGGAAGATCATAACTGAGGTCCAATGTAAAAAGATGTACAAAGGAGGTGGAAGCAAGGACAGCCTACAAAGGAGGAATTTAGAAACTTTGCTTGGGCATGTAGGGATAGTATTAGGAAAGCCAAAGCTCAACTTCAATTGAGATTTGCAAAGGACATAAAGGTCAATGAGAGCTTCTGCTGCTACATTATCAGTAAAAGAATAAACAAGGAAAATGCAGGCCTGCATCTGAATGGGGCAGGTGATTTAGTGACAGCAGAGGTAGCTAAAATACTTGATGCCATTTTTGTCTCAGTCTTCACAAACATGCTCTCTTAAGTCTCTGTGCTTAGAGATAGTGTTCAAGGAGAAGCACCAGTAGTGGAAGAGGATCAAGTTGTGAATCTCTTGAGAAATATCAACCCATACAAATTCATGGGACCAGATGGGATGCACCTGAGGGTGCTGGGAGAGCTGACCAATTTCATTGTGAAGCTGCTCTCTATTGTCTTTGAAAGGCTGTGTAGATCAGGAGAGGTCCCTGATAATTGGAGAAAGATAAATGTTGCACCCATTTTCAAAAAAGGCCAACAGAACGATCTATGGAAAGATAAGCTTGTCAGTCTCACTTTGTTCCCTGGGAAAATCATGGAGAAAGTCTTCTTGGAATATATTTCTAAGCACAAGTGATAGAAGGTGACTGGGAATGGTCAGTATGGGTTTCCCAAGAGTAAATCATGCCTGACCAACCTCATTGCCTTGTATAATGAATGGACTAAATTTGTCAATGAGGGGAGAGCAGTTAATTTCATCCACCTTGACTTGAGAAAAGCTTTTCATGCAGTCTCCTACAGAATCCTTGTATCCAAATTGAATTGTTATGGTCTAGATGGATGAAAACCTGTCTGATTTGTTAGGCTCGGAGGGTAGTGGTTAGTGGCTTGTACTCTACTTGGAGCCTGGTTACAAGTGGAGTACTACAGGGGTCAGTCTTGGGACCTGTCCTGCTTAAGATCTTTATCAGTGACCTGGATGAGACAGAATGCACCCTCATCAAGCTTGCAGATAACATATTTGGGGGTGCAGTTGATATGCTTGAGGACAGGGCTGTCATTCAGAGGGACCTATTCAGGTTGGAGAAATGGTCTGAGAGGAACCTCCCAAAATTCTACAAGGACAAACACAGAGTCCTGTACTTGGAATGAACTAACCCCCTGCAATGGTGCAGGTGAGGGACTCACTGGCTGGAGAGCAGCTCTGCTGAAAAGGACTTGCGGATCCTGCTGGAGAATAGGCTAAACAAAAGCCAGTAGTGTGCCTTGGCAGTGATAAAGGCCAAACAGTATCCTGGGCAGTGTCAACAGGAGTGTATCCAGTAGATTGAAGAAGTGATTATTCTCCTTTACTTGGCACTTGTTAGACCTCTAGATCTAGAGTACTGTGTCCAGTTTTGTCCCCCCAATACAAGACAGATATTGAGAAACTGGTGTGAGTTAATCAGAGGGCCACCAGGCTAGTCAGGGGGCTGCAGCACATGCTCTATAAGGAGAGACTGAGGGAACTGTGTTTGTACAGCCTGGAGAAAAGAAGGCTTCAGGGGGACTTAATAGCAGCCTTCTAATATCTATGAGGAGGTTACTGAGGGGATGAGGCCAGCCTCCTCCTGAGGTGCGTGACAGGAGGACAAGAAGACAGTGACCATAAATTCAAACAGGGGAGGTTCCTTGGAGGTTTTCAGAACTGATTGGACAAAACCTTGAGTGACCTGGCTTGAATTCATTATTGACCATTCTTTGAGCATGAAGTTGGAGTTTGTAGCTTTCTATCGTGGGTTCGATTTGGGTTAATTTTCACAAGCAGCTGCCCATGCAGTTGGGAGGGGCCACAGCCAGGATAAAAAACTGAACCAACCAATGGGATATTTGATACTGTACTGATGTCATGCCCGATATCTAAGGGGAGGGGGCATGTGTTTTCAGCATGCAGCCAGAGCAGGGTCAGCGCATCTGGGGTACTGGTAGAGCCTCGCAGTTTCTCTCACTTGCTTTATATATTATTTCATTAGTATTCTTGCTATTGCTTTTAGATAACATTTCTAATTTTCCAGTCCGAATTCCTACTATAGTTCTCCTTCTAAAGTAAAATAGAAAATAAAAAAAAGCAGGTTTTCACTGAGGCTGAGTTCAACCCACTATTACATTCATACACTTAGATTTCTACCAGAGTAAGTCATCCTATTTTAATCTTGTCATCTTTACAGCCTCAAGACAACTCCAGTTCATGCACAGATCACTTACACTTATTTCCACAGACACGTCTCCCAGCATTTGCTACAAATTGCCTAAAATGTGAACCCAGACACGAAGATTGCCTCACAGTGTTTTACATGGCCAGTTTCCCTTGTGTAATGGTTGCAGAGCTCCAGTTCCCATTACTTGAGAGAACCCAGAGAGCTTCCCCAATGTCATGCCTTTGCTTTACTAGTACTACCTCCCTTTCCCATGACCAAAAAGTGATACACGGTGAATACTTCTACCTCTTAATGGGAAATTTGGAGAAATTTCATTGGTGGTTTGTCTAAGGCACATCACTGATCATGGCTGCCATTGAAAAAGGGGAAGGGAGGGAAGAAAGGTGATGTGTCAGAGACACATCATTGCTCGTGTTTTCCATCACTGTCAAAGATCTTTCCAGGGATGTCAAATATGTCCATTCACAAGGGCTTTTCCACCCTTTGGGCACATACTTTCATAAGCCTTGGGACTCTCTCCAAATGACTTCAGTAAATGAGGCCAGTTATTTCCCCCACGTAGCAATGAAACTGCTGTTTGCATTTACAAGTGCATAAATCAAAGATTTAGTTGAGTTTATTACACTTACAGAAAAGATGATACCTGCTCGGATTCTGCTCGCCCTGAATGACAGAGGGTAGCTCAGTGCTCCAAGTGACCGTAATTCTCATTTGAGAAAATGACGTGTCTCAAACATCTGCAGCAGCACAAAAATAAGAACAGGACATGGGTGGGAGCAGTGAGCTGAAGATTTATCTTGGTAGCTTTATCTTGGTGTCTTTTCCCTACATCAAACAGCAGTGCATGCTGCTGAGACGGATGTGCTCAATCTCTGATTCACTGAGAATTAACCTACATTTTAAGGAGATTCCAGCTGTTACTGAGTGTGTGTTTGTGGATTAGTTGACATGAAATAATATCTACCCTCAAATAAAAATAAAAAAATATAGAAGAAAGGAAAGATTCTGTTTTCAAATGTTCACTGTTTATGAAATGTTGTATTCTTCATCAAGTTACCTTTAACAAAATATCTAGCCTATTAAAATCTATTTAATTGGTTTGCTGTAAGCATCTCTCACTGTTAACTCTAGTAGCACAATATTCTGCATCTTATGGAAGTATCAGTGAAATCTTACACAGGATCTCTTCTTGCTATCACTACTTTTTGTTTTCAATTTAGAGAAGATCAGAAACAACAAAACGAGAAAGCAATAATCCCAATAACAAGTTAAATTTATCAAACACTAAATTGCTCCATGAAAAGGAAATGAACAAATAATACAGATGAGCACAAATACTTAAAATACTTTAGATTAACTGAGATAGGCAGCTACTTTGTTGGTAGATACAGATGTAAAATATTCCAAAGGCAAGCTATCTTTACCATTGTCTCCTGAGATTTCTATATCAGAGGAAGGATGTGAGTAAGTGGGTGAGAGGCACAGCAGGTGGTGTACCACTGGCACACAGGCACACTCACCATTTCCATCTATTAGATCAGCTGGCTGAGTAATTAGTTGCAGCTCAAGGAACACTTGAAGAAAGCCCAGTGTAAAAAGTACAGTGCTGCACTAGGAGCAGTGAGATGTACCAGAAAATAGAAACCTCCCCCAGCCCAAAAGCCAAACCAAAACTTAAAGTTCACAGTAAAGTCAAACAGTGTTGAACACATGCAAGGTGGGGGTTTTTTGCACTAGTGTTGCAAGCGTGTCATTTGCCTCAGCCATCTACCAAATGTTCAAATAAATGGGAGCTTCACAAACAACTCCAAACAGAAAAACCCAAACCAAAAATATGATTAGACTTTCCCAAAAGTGCTTGAAGTGCATGTTGAGGGGGGAAAAAAAAAAAGCATAAATATTGAACCAAAAGCATACACCCATGCGCACCATAAATTAGGCAGCTACTTTTAAAAGACAGTATGACCTGCAATTTTTAACTTTTTCTGTCTTTTGCACATGTGCCACAACTGTTCCTTTATTGGAACAATCTCTATTTTCTGTCTACTCTTCAGATCATTGCTAGTCTGATGCTGAATAAAATAAATGCCTAGAGTTGATCTTGTGAGGAAAGTTCTGTCCATGGGCTGAGACAGCAATTCCATCTCTTAAAAGAATGCATTTCCTTTAACAGATTTCTTGTATCATTTCTTCCTTTCCTGGAAGAAATCAATAAAATGATCAAAAATATCATTTCCTGAACAACATTTCTTTCGTCTGTTTTACTGAATACAAAATCAGAATTTTGGGTAGCTTTGTGACAGTTTGTGAAGTTGGCTAAGAAAGCCTGAGCATGAGACTGATCCTCAGGTGAATACTTCCATACATTAAACTGGTCTGTGTAACAGATAAACACAGATGTTTCCTGCAATAATAACATATAGATTTACTTTACTTGACTAATTTATTCTGAAACCTAACAAATATTAATTGGTAGAGGGCTTCCACTAGATCTCCTTCTATGACCAGGTGACCTGCCTAGTGGATGGGGGAAAAGCTGTGGATGTTGTCTACCTGGACTTTAGCAAAGCCTTTGACACTGTCTCTGTGGCATAGACAGGTGTACTCTTCGCTGGATTAAAAACTGGCTGGATGGCTGAGCCCAGAGAGTTGTAGTGAATGGAGCTAAATCCAGTTGGCGACCAGTTACCAATGGTGTTCCCCAGGGCTCAGTTCTGGGGCCAGTTCTGTCTAACATCTTTATCAGTGATTTGGATGAGGGGATTGTGTGCACTCTTAGTAAGTTTGCAGACAACACGAAATTAAACAGGCATGTTGAACTGCTTCAGGGTAAGAAGGCTCTACACAGAGATCTGGATAGGTTGGTTTGATGGACTTAGGTCAATTGTGTAAGGTTTAACAAGGCCAAGTGCTGAGTCCTGCACTTCAGTCACAACAACCCCAGGCAACACTACAGACTTGGGGATGAGTGGCTGGAAAGCTGCCTGGCAGAAAAGGACCTGGGGGTGTTGGTGGACAGCCAGCTGAACATAAGCCAGCAGTGTGCCCAGGTGGCCAAGAAGGCCAACAGCATCCTGGCCTGTACCAGAAATGGTGTGGCCAGCAGGAGGAAGTGATTGTGACTCCATACTGGCGAGACCACACCTCAAGTACTGTGTCCAGTTTTGGGCAACACAGCACAAGAAAGACATTGAAGTACTGGAGCAGGTACAGAGGAGAGCAATGAAACTGGTGAGGGGATTGGAGAACGTGTCTTATAAGAAGCTGAGGGAGCTTGGGATCGTTTAGCCTGAAGCAGAGGAGGCTGAGAGGAGACCTTATTGCCCTCTACAGCTACCTGAAAGGAGGTTGTAGTGAGGCCGGTGTTGGCCTCTTCTCCCTAGTAACTAACGACAGGACAAGAGGAAATGGCCACAAGTTGCACCAGGGGAAGTTCGAATTAGATATTAGGAAGAAATTCTTTACTGAAAGAGCAGTTAAGCATTGGAACAGGCTGCCCAGGGAAGTGGTGGAGTCATTATCCCTGAAGGTGTTAAAAAAATGTGTAGATAAGGCATTTTGGGACATAGTCTAGTGGTCATAGAGATGCTGGGTGGAAGGTTGGTCTTAATGATCTTGGAGGTCTTTTCCAACCTTAATGACTCTATGATTCTATGATTCTATGATAAAGTGATCTTCCTTAATGAACTATGGAAAAATGTGCTATCGAAACAGTAAATGAGAAGACTCAAGCAAAAAAGCATCAATATTATCTAGAGATCATATTAATGGATTTGCTTAATCAAAGAAATCCTTTGAAGTGAACTCTCTTGACCAAATAAGAGAAAGGATTTATCAACCCAGAGGTGATAAGGGTCATAGCAGATAGAATGCTACACTCCACCAGTGAGACACCGTGTAGTAACAACCTAAACTGTCACTCTTGCAGTTGCCTGCGAAGAAACAGCAGAGGAATGAATGATTTACAATTCTTAAATAATACATTATAAAGCCATCTCTTTGAATAATACATGTTAACAACAGCACAAATCTGATCTATAAGTAGCAATTTCTGTTTCCAAAAGGCTGCTTACAAATTTTGGCTCATCTTAAATCCTCCTGCCTGAGATGTGACTGTCCGTGCAGCCAGACCTCTCATTCTCTCTGTCACATGCTCTATTAATTCAATTCACAATAACCTCTTTTGCCATCAGTTCGTGAGCTCCCGCCAGCTGATCACATTAAGAAAATCCTACTGCTTAAATTCGTTTTTTCAAACATCTTGTCTTCATTTACAAGATTCTTTCAAAGCCCTTCCCTCCTCTGCCTTTTGCTGACACCTTTGTACACTTAGATTACCCCTACACCTCTCTTATCTCCATACAAGTAAAGAATATGAAGGAAAACAAGTCTTCCCCGACTGTAAGAACCACACAGACTCATAACCATTGACATCAGTGTGGCTTCGGTCAGACATGATGTACCATGATGTGAACAAGCTGCATGATGAGGTCTTCTCACCTCCTCTGCCCTCTGCTCTATTCTGCTGCTCCCACCCAGGGGAGGTCACGCATCAAACATGCCCCAAAGGCATCAGGTTGAGCTGGTCCCTCTCTGCAATTAAGAAAGAGGCTGGGCCCCAGCCAAATGGCTCGAAAGAAGTTCTGCCTTCAGCAGAGCAGAGACACTGCTCCCTGATCCTCTGCATATGTCCACAGATGCCTCCAAAATGGAAAGATCAGGTAGGGCTGCTGCCAGGTAGGTCATTTTTCTAACACAGCCTAAGGACAGTGAAGAAAATGGGCATTTTTTTCTTTGGGGTGTTTCCTGATGATTCCCATGTCTGCTGAAAATAAACACCAATCGAGGGAAATTTCATTAGAGTGTGCAAGGTACGTGTAGCTCTGGGAAGGACAAGAAATAACACTGACTTATATTTTCTTCTAGATCTACCACACAAGCTAAACATTCAGCCTCTCCCTTGCCCAGTTTTATCAAAATGGACTTAGCATAAATAGTTTCATCTTACAGAGGTGGAAGAATGATAGGTTAAACAGGCTCAGGGGAAAATAAATATGCCTTTATACAGGCAGCTCTGACGGACTCAATCTCAGGCTCTTCTGAAATCAGTTTGACAACAACTAAAATACCTAGACTAAGAAAAAACAAACAACAAACCAATACTAAAAGAATCCGGAAAGATTATTTAATCCTCCAAGAATAAAAAAGTAACAAAAATATTTCTCTCACATCAGAGAAATCTCATTACCTCATTTAAAATACTCCATTAAATGAGAATTTCTGAACATAAAGAGCATCAGAGTAAACTGTAGTTTAATAGAGCCTGTTGCAAAGTGTATGAGTGAGCAGCATGTTACATCTACTCTGCTGTCTTATGTTCTGCAGGATAGTGCTCCCAGGTAAGACCGTTAAGACCACTGACTTAAAATCCTCTGACTCATTTCACTTAATAGTTTAGAATAAATGTCCATCATCTTTCTGAACGGCAGTGCCAAAACCTCATGTATTATTCCACCTACATTTCTCATCTTTACAGGCAACAACACTGAACATACTAAACTTTCAGCTCCCTCTACTGTGCAAACATTTTTTTTTTAAAAAGAAGCTTAGTATTTTGATATTTAAAACACCGTAGGAGTAAACACATTTAGACCAAAAATATTAAAAGGAAATAAGTTATTTTCTTGTTTTCCCTGTGTTGAGCAGCTAAATTTTGAGCTTGTTCTGTAGTGACATCCAGGAATTGGGCCTCATTAACATAATCTTGAATTACCCTAGAGCACAGCATCCCTATAGGGAAGGGTCACATGGTGATGGGTCACATCAATTTGCCTCAATATACATGTTGCCTCTGTGAACAGCTGCCTCTATAGACATCATCACAAAATATCAAAGCCTGCAGAAAATACCTCTAGAAACACTTTCAAGGACACGATTCGAAAAGCTTACAAGTGGAAACGGGATTTGATTTCATTTTATGTTATGATAATTTATGTTAATTTTATGAATCCATTCAGAGCTATTGCTCACAAGTACTAACACAAGGCGTGTGCATAGCCAGGAGCGGGCTGATGCATTCCCCAGTTTAGCTTGAAAAAATATTCCTTACAGTCTGTCAAAGGAAAGCCACAGAGACATGGAAAGTAGCATCAGGGAGACAGGCCCGTCAGACGCTGCTACTGAAGAGTGAGACTGTGACGAATGAGCATTGGTACTGACCACACACAAAAAAAAAAAAAAGAGGAAATATGTGGCACTGTGGGGTATTTTCAAAAGTAGGACACGTATCAATGACAAGAATGCTTTTTGCCTTCCTGAAGTCCTTCCACTGCTGTGCTCCTTGGCCAGTGACACATGAAAAGGGCTGTTTGCTGCCCAGCGCTTGTCTTGCAATCTCAGGGAGAGCTGGCGAGTGGCAGCTGTGGATGGGGCAGCAAGGCTGGAGCCATTCCAGGGGCTGCTGTGCCCAAGCAAGAACCCCCCAGGGAAACGGAGCCCGGGGAAGAGCAGAGCTCTCTCCCGCTGCAAGCTTGCACTGGGCAAGAGAGCCAGAGAGAGCCAGGGCACGAGTGGTGCCTGGAGGTGCAAGATCTGAGCCAAAAGGGCCCAGAGAAGGCCTGACAAGCGGTTGTGCTCAATGCTCCAGAGGAAAAGAAAGAAATCCCGAGGAGTCCAAGAAGCCTCCCCGTCCCTGGGAGTCTGGAAAGGTTCCTCCCCCCGGATGCGGGGCACGAGGGCACCTTCGTGGAGCGGGAGCAGCAGCCCCTGGCCCAAGTGGCCCAAAGGAGGCCTGGCCAGGGGCCGTGCTCAGTGCTGCAGAGGCAGGCAAAACCCCCCCAGGAACACTGCGGGGAAAAAGGCCTCCTCCCCCAGCTGCGGGACACGAGAGGCCACCTTCGTGGTGCACGAGCAGCAGGCAGTGACCCGGCCCCAAGGGGATATGGTCTAGGGGTGAACTTGTAGAGTAGGGCTAATGGTTGGACACGATGATGCCAAGGGTCTTTTCCAACCTAAATGATTCTGTGATTCTGTGATACCCTCAAGCTCTAAAACCCTAGAGATCAACCTTGGGTTTCTCCTGGTGCTTTCTGCCAGAGGCTCCAGGTGAGACCATGCCCCCCAGCTGCATTGTAAAGTATATTTCGCATAACTGGTCCTGTATGCACAGGCCCAAGGACTACCACATGAGCTATCTGCTGTTTGATCTGCTCAAAGGTTTGCTTTTGCTCACAGCACCACTCAAAATGGTGGTTCTTTCAGGTCACTTGATAGAGAGGGCTCACAAGATGACTGTAACCTGGAATATGCATTCTCCAGAATCCCGCAAGGCCTAGGAAAGCTTGTATTTGTTTCTTGTTAGCTGGTGAGGACATAGCTGTTATCTTGTTGATCACATCCCTTGGGTCTGTGACAATGTCTGTCTTGCTATTTTATTCCCCAAAACTGGATGCCTTCTGGAGGTCCTTTGACCTTGCTTTGTCTTATGGTAAAAACATCTTGCAGAAGAATCTGGATTATTCTTTTCCCTTTCTCAAACACTTCCTTCTCTATGTTGCCCCATACAATGATGACATCAATGTATTGCAGGTGCTCAGGGGCTTCACCCTGTTCCTGTGTAGTCTGGATCAGTCCATAGGGCTGTGCTTCCACCCCTGGGACAGTCAATTCCAGGTCTACTGGATGCCCCTCTATATGAAATCAAACTGTGGCCTGCATTCTGCTGCCAAAGGGATTGAGAAAAAAACATTGACAATGTCAATTATGGCATACCACTTGGCTGCCTTTGACTTCAGTTCATATTGGAGCTGTAGCCTGTCCCCTATGGCAGCATTCAGAGGTGGCGTGACTTCATTCAGGCCATGATAGTCCACTGTTAACCTCCACCCTCTGTCAGACTTTTGCACTGGCCATAGGGGGCTATTAAATGGTGAGCAAGTCTTGCTGATCACCACTTTGCTCTCCAGTTGATAAATCAGGTCATGGATGAGAACCAGAGAGTCTCAGATGATGTGATATTACTGTTGTTGCACTGTTATAGTAGCAATTGGCACCTGCCATTCTTTGACTCACAGCAACCCCACAATGGAGGGATCTTCCAAGAGGCCAGGCAAGATAGACAGCTTTTTTATCTTCTCTATATTCATGGTGGCTACACCAAAAGCCCATTGGTACCATTTTATGTCCTCGAAGTACCCCCTTCTGAGGTAGCCTATGCCAAGGATACACAGAGCCTTTGGGCCAGTTACAATAGGACACTTTTGCCATTTGTCCTCTGTTAGGCTCACCTCAGCCTCCAACACAGACAACAGTTGGGATTCCTCTGTCACTTGAGAAATGCAGATGAGTTCTATATCCTGATGACACCAGAACACACTATGCACCAGTGTCTACCAAAGCCTTCTACTTCTATGGGTCTGATGTGCAGGCCATCAAATCATATAGTCCAGTATATCCAGTCATCCCTTTCCTCCTCCTGGCTGAAGGCAGGGACCCTTTATTCCTTTTCCTGGTCACAGTATTCACTGTCTGACCCTTGCAGTGCCAGGACAGAGGTCCCTTTAACAGAATCAAGGGAGATAATCTCAGTTCTTCCTCTATGTCTGGGAGATCACTGATTACCTTCTTGGGTCTCTACAGCAACTGAGCTGACATCTTTCTTGGGTCTCCCCTACTTATCAGCTGTCTTTCCCCTCAGTTCATGTACATGGGCTTCCAGCTTAAAGGTGGGTTCACCATCCCACTCCCTCATGTCCTCTCCCTGGTCACATAGGAGGAACCAGAGTGTGCCACAGAGCATGTGCCTGGGGCTCCCTTTCCATCTGACCAGGGCAGGAGTGGACTGACTCCATGGGGTGCCCCTGACAGACAAGGCGCTGGCCCATGGGAATGAGGAGGGACAGTGATTTTCTTCAAAATTTTGGAGCCAGGAAGATGCTTTCTCCACAGTTGGTGTATCCACATCTGGGCAATATATTGTTGCCAAACTATTAGAATATGATGCTGGGGTGTTTTGGACCACCTTCTTTCACATGGACCATATGCACAGGACATTGTCTGGATCTTTGGAGATCTTGTTGTTGTCTGGATCACTGTAGATGACTTAGCACCACTAATTCTCTCAGGTACTAGATGCCTTTGTCAGTGGTAGTACACATTTCTTGGTAATTCACAATATCTTCCTTGAAGGAATATCTTGCTCTCACACTTGACAGGATCCATCTCCTGAGACTGCAAATTGTTGCCTCTTTCCCAATTCCTCTGTCAGTTCCCTGGTTTATAGCAAAGGGATCCCACCTGTTTGGCTTCTGTACCTTCCAATTGCGGAATGTTGGCCCCACTATCCCAGCATTAGAGCAGCCAGACAACAACCCACTCACCTGGCTGTCAGTTGTAATCTTTCCACATGTCTATAAGTTTGTTCAAAGTCAGGGACTGGGTAATTTCTGCCTCTTGTCTGATTTGCATCACATTTTCCTCCCATTTCTTTGCTAAAGGACTGGCTTCCTGATCAGCCTCTTCCTCCTTCTCCCTTATTAATCGATGATATGGACTCAATAACCTCCTTGTCCATTGTTTCTTTTTCAAATTCCCAAAAGGGAGTTCCTTGAGAAGGTAATAGTCCTTTTTCTTTCCATATAGCTTCATGAGCATGTACGACTCCAAAAGCATATTTAGAATCAGTATAAATATCTACTTGCTTCCCTTGTGACAATACCAAAGCCCTCATGAGTACAATCAATTCTGCCTTTTGTGCTGAAGTATTCACTGGAAGGCCTCGAGATTCAACTTCTTTGTTTAAAGTTACTACTGCATATCCAGCTTACCATTCCCCTTTCAAAACAAAACTGCTACCATCATTAAACAAAGTCCAGTCTGGATTTTCCAGGAGAACATGTCTTAGGTCCAGTATGTTGTAATACACTTGTTCAATAGTCTGGAGACAATCAGGTGTTAAAGCTTCATTACTAGCAACAGGTAATAAAGCTGCAGGATTCAAAGTAGAAGACATTTTCAAGACTACATCATCTTGTTCCACTAATACAGAAGGTAACAGAAGAGTTCTTACTTTGCCATTGTTCTAATTCCTTAGCTAGCACATTACTGAACAACATAGGACTGTTCTTGAACCCTTGGGGTAAGACTGTCCAACAAAGTTGTGTTCTTCATCTTATAGTTGGACTTTCCCACTCAGAGACAAATAGCTCCTTGCTTTTGACTTCCAAGGGAATGTAAAAGAAGGCATCTTTCAAATCCAGTACTGTAAAAAAATGTTACTTTCGGAAATCATGGTTAGCAAGGTATATGGATTAGGTACTATCAGGTGCTGACTGTCCAATGAATGGCATGTTAAACATCATCTTATTATTCCCTTCCTCCAGATCCAAATCTGTCCATTTCCTGGCTGCTTCACATAATCTTTCATAGAATACTGAGGGATTTTCATCCATCCCTTGTTGTATGATATATAGCTTAGAAATATTCCTTTGTTCCGGGTCCCCATGTTGTATTCTGTACAAAATCAACTGTTGAAACTGTCTTATCATAGCTCTTCCTGCAGTAGTATTAGGATTCCAATTTGGATCTGTCTTTGGCATATACGTGGCAGGATCATCTCTGGCATTTTGGCTTTCATTTATTTCATTAGCCTTATCTAAGACCAATCTCTTTTTTGGGGGGGAATAAAAAGTGAATTTACTAGTGTTTGTACATCTCCCCAAGTCAGATTATGATTTATCATAATCGTCTATCCTAACCTATACATTTTCTCAGTACAGTCCCACCAATTCTTTCCAATTTAAAAGGTCAGATATAGTGAACAGACATGTACAAACACAGGCAAACCCTCTGCCCCTACTGCCTGTCTCAGAGGAGCCTGTGTTGTGACCTTGTCCTTTCTGCTACTGGACTAAAAGACTGATCCCTGAGCAGTCGCTTGTCTCTCTCCTGCATTATGATTACTTGTACTGCTAACTTCATCATTCTGCTTTCTCTTACCCCTGCTACTACTAACTGAACATCCTCTTCTTCCTCATCCTTTCTAATACAGCCCTTTCCAATATCAGAAGCAGAACAACACCTTTCTCTTTCTTTCTTATAAACACTTTCAGCTAATGCTATTGTATTACTTGAATCATTTAACAATTTACATTTCCTTCTAATCATTATCATTTCACAAAGAAAAAAGACAAATCCACATAGGGTACTTCATCCCACATCTATTCTCCAACAAAACAGCATTAATTGTAAAATAGTATTATAACTTAATGATCTGCCCTTCAGCCATCTCTCCTTATCTTCTAATTTGTACATCAGCCACCATTGGTTACAATATCATTTCAATTTCTCTTTGGTTAGAGGGTTCACTCCAAATTTATTGCCATGTTTTAGGATGCATCCTAATGGAGTACAAGGGGGTACTTCGGTAAAGGAACCAGATCCCATATTATTTTCTAGGAAAAACTGCCTTATCCAAGATTTCATACACTCAGCTATAGTCACTTTTTTAGCATCTACATGTAGAAACCACAACCTACTGTCATGATCCTTTGTGGAGCGATTTATCCAGAGAAAGCAAAACAAGCTCACAATATCAAACAAATACAGACAAATGCAAATGCAGATAATCACAAATACAAATAGCTCCTCTACCTTTCCCTCCCAACAATATCTCAATTTAAGCATTGCACTTTTGCATTGCTTACTGCCCAGCAAGGGAGAGGAGACAAAGGAGCCCCCAATAATCAATTGGTGCACACTGGAGTCCAGTTGGTCTGCTTCTGCCCATTGGCTGCAGCAAGTCAATCCAGGCAAGGCTTTTTCAGTGCTGTCCCACCTGGGTTGCCAAAACTGTTGTCCCAAAAGCAGAGTCATTTACCTGGTATGCAATGAACCAATCTCACACACTGTGACAAACTATTGTTTTATTACAAAGTTGCACAAGTTTGGGCACTAGGTGGCTTCCCACAAAGCTAGCACACCTAGGCACCTTTCAGAGCTTCTTTTATACACAATTTTATCAACTAGTAAGTTTCCAAGAACTTCCCACTAACACTGATTGGTCAATAATTTACATATGGCTACACAATCACCTATTCACACTACACATGCTCCATGAGGAAGGGTCTTCACCTGGGCTGGGGTCTCCTGCCCTGTGGTTGTGATTTTTAGTATTATAATGAAGCTAGTTCATGTAAGGAAAACACTAATAATTGTTTAGCTGACAGTACAAAACTACGGAAAACATTGTAATCTCTAAATCTACATGGTTTATATATTTTTCAGGATGTTTCTTCTTCAAAGAGAGCCAATTCTTGATTAAAAGTTCCTTAAATAATCACTCTGACAACTTCAAGAATGGTCATCTAGCCCTAGACATCATGTACATGTTTATCACTTCTTTTATACGTACTAATATTTATCAAAAGACCTAACTAAATTTGTAAGCAATATTTCACAAATCTTTAACTCCTTTGTTTGCCTCTGTTTACCCGGGTAGATAACACTACTGGGGTAATTTCTGTAGTTGGCATTTTGGTTCTTTGTCTCAACTATCATGTTCTTAGATGTAGTCTGTAACCCAGTCTGAATCATGGCATTCTCAGAGGTGGCTTGGATCCCTGTCTTAATCACAGTCCTCTGATAGTGCTGAAATGTGGCTTGCCAAGCCCCAGTACAGTGCTAGAAGCTGCTGATCTTCATAGGGGTAGGCAAGGCACCCTTCTAATGGGTGGCGTGTCAGTTTACCAGGGTTACTTGCCTGTTCAGATGTAAAATCCCAGGCTATGGGAGGTGATAACCACGCTAGGAACCTGCCCATATCCTTCCACACACCCTGCCACCCAGGGACCATCTGCCTCAGGGCATGTTTCAGTATCACCTCACCCAAAAGTGGTCTCCTCTTATGCCAGGACAACACCAGATTCCACAAACCCAAGAATAAGAGAACAATGTTAATTAGTATCATTAAGCAGCTCACATAAGGGTGAACAAGGACCTTGTGTGCTTGCGTAATAAAGCCACCTGGATAGGAAGAGATAGGTGTATTCCCTCATCCTTTCCACAAGACAGCTCCCCCAGCACAGTAAGGGCATCAATGTCAGGGCAAAGCGCATAGCCACTGTTTGTACTGGAATGTTCCCAAGCTCATCAAAATAGATAAGCAGTTCAGCCAGCAAACTCTGTGACATGCATAGAAGCTTGCCACTTAATAACTACTATAGCTATAGCACATTCAAGTCAAAACTGCTGTTGCCTCATTGGATGCCACAAAGGACTGTGTTGATCTTGGCTAGCTGCCAGGTGCCCACCAAACTGCTCTCTCATTTCCTGTCTCAGAGGGACAGGGGGAGAAAATAATATTAAAAACTTGTGGGTTGAGATAAATGCAGTTTAATGAAGAAAAGACCATACACAGAAGCAAAGTAAAACAAAAGATTTATTCTCTACTTCCTATCAACAGACAATGTCCAGACACTTCCTGGGAAGTAAGACCTCAGTATGCATAGCAGATGCTTAGGAAGAGAAATGCCTTAATAACAACTGTTCCCTGCTCTTCCTTCTTTCTCTTACCTTTAATTGCCGAGCACAATGTCATATGGTATGAAGTATCTCCTTGGCCAGTTTGGGTCAACTGTCCTGGCTATGTTCCCCTCTCAATCTCTTGCTCATGCCCAGCCTACTGGATTTTGGGGTCAGGGTATGGGGAGTGGTTGGAGGGACAGTCTAGATGCTGTAGGAGCACTGCTCAGCAGTAGTCAAAACATTGTTTTATTTTTAAAACCCTTCTAGTTCTCAATACAAAGCACAGCACTATGAGGGCTGATATGGTGAAAATTAACTCCATCTCAGCCAGACCCAATACAAACATATTCATAAATTATCTAGATGATGGGATTGAAGGCACCTTTACCAAGTTTGCTGATGACAGTAAACTGTGGTGAGGTGAGCACATCAGAAGGGAGAGCCATCTTACAGAGAGACCTGAACAGGCTAGAAGAGTGGGCTAGCAAGAACTGTATGAAGTTTAACAAAGACGAATGCAAAATCAACCCACAAATTAAAAAATAAGAAAAACAAAAAAAAAACCAAAAAAAAAACCCACAACCAAAAAACCAACCCAAAAAAAAAAACCAGAAACAAAACCCAAACAATTCGCCAAACCAAACAAAAACCACACAAAAAACCCCAAAAAACCAAAACCAAGAAACCCCAAAAAAACCCCCCAAACAACCCCCCAAGAAAAAACACCCACAACCTTTTCTAAGCATTCCCTCCCCTTCGTGGTACCATCCGTTGCTCCAGCCAGGGCTGGGAGCTTTCACCTGATGCCACCCAGCTGAAGGACAGGGGAAGAGTCTTCGTTTTTAATTATTTTTTTTTAAACTTCTCATTCAAGTCACCGTGGAACTGAAAAACCTCTGTGATTACGGGAATCAGGTCCCCGAAGGAGGGGTTGTCTATGGTTCCGTGCCCTAGATTGAGTATCCTGCTCGAGCTGATGCTTGTCAGGCACTGGAACGGGCTGCCCAGGGAGCTGGTGGAGTCACCATCCCTGGAGGGGTTTAGGAGCCGGATAGATGATGTGCTCAGGGACAGGGTTTAGTGGCTTTGATAGGGCTGGGAATAAGCTCGGACTTGATGATCTGGAAGATCTCTTCCAGCCAACACTATTCTATGATCTGTGATTCTATGAAAGCTGCTGTGGGTGCCTCTTCCCGGGGCTGCCCGGCTGCAGGAGCACGTGGCAGCAAACGGTACAGGAGCTCTGGTTGTAGCAGACCCATCCAGAGCTGTTGGCTGCGCGGCCGCGAAGAAGCTTTTGCGAGCGCTGCGGTGGGGAGAAGGTTGAAGTTAGGGAATGGTTTCTCTGGGAGTTGTCAGTGTCACCCTGAGAAAGGTGTGCTTGTGCAAATGGTGGTACAGTGCTTCCAACAGCTGGTGCTGGTCCTTTGTTCCTCGTTCGTCATCCCTCCCTCCCAAACTCCTCTCCACTCCAACTACTCGCACAAGAGCCCTTCTGCAGCGACATTTATCTCGAGTGCTGCTATATCAGGATTCAGCGATCTTGTCACAAGATCATCCGCACCGAACTGAGGCTCCGAGGGGGGGAAGAGTGACACGGGCACTCTGTTCCTCCTTGGCGTTGCCAAGAGACTGCCTTTGGGGTAGGACTCGGTTGGTTCTGACTTTGCAAGGTGATCCATCTCAGAACCTCCCCTCGGGGGGAGCGGCCCAGTCCAATGTGTTTATCTGTCTCCAGGAGATGCCGAGGACCCGGCTACGCGATTAGAGCGGATTTGTCCTCGGTCCCTTGACACCTTCTTAGCCAGTGTGCGAATCTTTGTGGAAACCTGCCTGAATTCGAGCTTCTTCTAGGGTTCCTCCTTCCTGCCCTTGCCCAGTGGTCCTTGGTCCTGCAGTTTCTGGTTCTGTACCACCCGTTGGGTCTCCTGGGGAATATCCTGGCTGTGTCTTTCTGACGTTTCCCTTGTGTTAAGCTGAAAGTGGTTTGAACAGCCTCCTGCGGGAATATCTTCTGTGCCTCTAGGTCCTCCCTAAACTCATCTCTAACAAGTGACAGGGCAGTAGATGTACCTGGTGTTGTGAAGTCTTACTGAGTGAACCTGTGACCTCACCCTTGTAACCTTTCTGGCCGCTCCGGTCTCCTCCCCCATCGTCTGCCGCTGGCAAACTGAATTTGGGATTCTATGGGCGTGACGTCCGTACGTGTTTCTTCTTTGGGAACACCTCTGGGCATTGGGCGGATAAAATAACAATATGAAGTTAGCGTGGTTGGTGGGTCTTGTATGGAGAACCCCGAAGCTCACCCAGAGAACCCGGGTGGGGCAAACGTATAGACAGATTTCTGTTCAGGCAGGACCAGCTTTAACCACAGACAGCAAATTCAGGCTCTGCTTCGGTGCGGTCACGTCCGATGGGCTGTCAAGCGGGAGGTTGTCACGCTGCTGGTGGTTATGGCAGGCTCCACACCAGGCTCAGCAATAAACCATCTCTCGGGAAATTCTTGGCTCGCTACTTGCTCTGGGTCCAGATCTGAGCTAGAGGTGAGGTGCTCCTGTCGTCATGTGGTGGTCCCAGACCTACTTCTCATCCTCAGACTCTTCCTTTGCATTTGGTTTTAAATGCGGCTGCCCTGAGAGTTTTATTTCCTCTCTTCTCCCAAGAGGAGAAGTGAATTTGCACAGGCAGTATTGTGCAGCGCTGACCTGTGTGCCACGGCTGGATGCCATCCCAGAGCTACTTCAGTTTAACATGGTTGTGTCATCCTCCCCGTGCTGGAGAGGACGTGACGTGGAATGATATGAGATCCGAGCTGAAACCTGCTCACCTCAGGAGTAACTTGGTCAAACTGAGCCCTCCTCGCTGAGTTTTTTGAAGACAACGTCAACAGGAGAGAGCTGGAATCCCACCATCACCCAAAATGAGATTATAAACCAGAATCTCCTCTTTTGGGAGAAATGTCCCAAAGAACAAGGTTTTCAGGCTTGATTTTCCTGTTGGAACCGATTCCTTTTTGTTGAAATGATCTTTGGTCCGGAGAGAAAAGATGATGTCACAATCTGAGTTTGCTTTTGCTAAGTGCAATAATTTCACGTTATCTGGTTTTTGGAGCTTGTGGCTTTCTTCTTGGAGAGTGAAAGGTGGGTCCACAGCCCTTGGTTCACACAAAGACATCCCTGACCTTGGCTATCACCTCTTACTCCCCCGGGAATGGCACTGCAGATCTGGTCCCTCACGTCTCCAATGAGGGTGTGTAAACATCAGACCAAACAGAACATTTCTGTCCAAGGAAATACAGAAAATACCTAGAATAACTCTCTCTTCCAGTCTGTACTGATAATTCTTTTTTTCAACTTATCGTGGTTGTTCCCCCTGCCTTAGAGCTGATGGTGGAGGAGGGCACTGGGATGCCCCTGGGGCCAAGTCGCCCACCTTGGGACCAGCTTCTGCTCTTCGCTCCTCTCCTTCCCCTCTGCACGCCACGTGGTGCTTGTCCTGCGGCTCTCGGCCACACAAAGATTTTAGTATTCAGGAAGTTGGGAAGTTTGGCTGTCCTTGGTCTTAATTAGTTCGTTAAGCACAGGGGAGCTCAGATCACAGTTCAAACGGCTGTAATTTGAATAAGCCTGAGACAATGTGAGAAGATTAAGGGGTAAAATTGTGTGTTATTACTTTGGCCAAAAAATTACTATTCGATTTGACTCGAATATTTAATTTTCAGAAGGTAAGGGTTAGATATTAATATGGGCTTGGCAGAGAGTTCATCACTCGTAAGACTGCGCCGAGAGTTCTTCACGTGCTGAGATCAATGCTTGAAGTCAAGCACGTCTTTCTGGAAACTCTCCTCTGAACAAATAATTGGCCTCCACAAAGAGGTGACTGGATAAGATTTAATTGCTTATTATTGTAGGAGATCCTCTTAAGTGGTCTCCTGATCTTAAATCCCGTCGATACTGATAAAATTTTGGAGGTGGCTTTTCTCAGAGAGGGGAACTCCAAGCGTCCGCCTTCCATTACCCAAACGAGTAATACCTTTGCAGCTGCTGATGGAGATCCATCTCCATGGGTGGCTTCTGCTGAGGAAGGTGGCCATGGGAAGCCCTCCCTGAATAGCGTGGTAGAAACACAAAGACCCAAATCCTCGGGGGATTCAAAGCAATGCGGTCTGGAGAGAAAGCCTTTGCTTTTCTCTCTCGCTCGGCGACAGATGCTGGAGTCCAGGTATTGCATGGAGTGGGCTGAAACGGCTGCAGCCCTAAGAAGATGGGGAAAAAAAAGTAATTCTTTCCCTGCCTAAGATGGGTAAATGGAGTATTTTATCTTTTTTTTTTTTCCTTTTTGATATTGTGTGCCTGTGTCTGTTCCAATAAAGAAAACCAGTCCTAACTGGAACCTCTTAAGGAGTTAGTAATAAAGGAGAAGAAACATTACCAGGCTGAAAAAATTTAAAGGGAATTTGGTTCAAAATACTAGTGGTGGTTTTAGTCAAAATATCTGAGCTTAGGGAATTCCAGGAGTGGTTTTAAGGAGCTTTAACCTGTTGAGCATGGTGAGGAAAAAAGGCGGTAGGTGACGGATCTCTGCGATCGCAGGGCGGTGAAGAGCAGGGATTGAAGGCAGGGCTGTCCTGCTACTGCCTTTTATTTTTCCTGTAAAAGAAGTCAAGTTTGAGCATCACCTGGCTAACATATCAAAAAGACCTAGTTTGGACCTTTCTTGCTTGCTGTCCCATGGACATCTAACGACCTGTGTGTGATAAGGCATCGTATTAGCAGATCCTCGCTGGAACTGGGTCCTCCTGGGCAAACCATCGGGCTGCTTTCAGGGACCACCAAACTGAGCTCTTCCTGCTGGAAGTGGCCACGTTGCACTGGGGGATGCGCCAAGGTACCACATGGCGGTGGTTGGGTTTTCCCCGTGGATGGAGTGGTTCCTGTAGAGGTGTCCTTAGGGCTTATAAAGCTTTTGGTCGAGGACGTGCTGTACAGAGCAGAGGGTCACAGAAGCACCATAATGCTGACTCCAAATGGAAGTGTGGCTGGAGGGTTTACTGGTGGGTTGGTTTTTTTCATTCTGGCTTATTTCTTCAGGTCTGCCCTTTTTCTTCTGTAGCCTGAAGGCTTGTGCTTGCTTCATTCTCCTACTGGACACCTTCAAACCAGAGGTTGATGCGTTGGCTTCGCCGGCGTTCCGTTTATTTCTTCTGCCTTTGCTTCTTTGCTCGAAGACCCTCAGTAGGCAAGGGGTTAAGAGCATCCTCGCAGTTCTTCCCGTTACCCCATCAGGACTGTTTAAAAATTAGCTTCTCCCCACTTACAGCACTATAATTAGGATACAGGAGTTGTGGGGAATGATTTCACAAAGTGACTTGGTGTACTCGCCCATGCACCCCAGGGAGCCAGGCAATTATGCATACATAATTCTACTCTTTGAATATTTTCTCTTTCTCTGCATAATTTCTCTCTATTCATCTTTCCAGTGTCCTTCTGAGATAAACTTAGAAGTCTCAGCTTTCAGAATTTAAAAAAAGATCCTGTGCCTGCATGTGCACTATTTGCATTTAAGCCAGCAGCCGTTCGCTGGGATGGAGCGGAGGGGTGAGGCCGGGGAGGATGGTGAAGGAGCCTACGAGAGGAAGCAGGAGAAGCCCTGCAACAAAACAGCACACCCACCCCAGCCAGCGAATGATCGGAAAGAGCGAGGTGCAGAGTATCTCATTCCTGAGCTCCAAACTCATTCGTTTTGCCAGGGCAGAGCTGCTGTTTTGGCAGGGCAAGTGCTTTGCAGAGGTGTCTCTGGTGTCCACAGATGTGGTCTTGAGTTTTCGGTTCCCACATGGGGTGGTGAAAAGTCCCTTTAGCTGTCGGCAGTTCTTGGTTTCCTGCCCCCATCCTTGGGCTAAAAAACGAGATGCGGCACGTAGTCACCTGTATGCAGTCAGTGGTTTAGAGTAGCATCATAGACTGCTTTGGGTGGGAAGGGACCTTAAGAGGTCATTGAGACCAGCTCCTCTGCAGGGAGCAGGGCCATCTGCAACTAGAGCAGGGTGCTCAGAGCCCCGGCCAACCTCCCCTGCAATGGTACCAGGGATGGGGCAGTGACCACCTCTCTGGGCAGCCTGGGCCAGGCTCTCACCACCCTTGACCTGTTGGCCACTATTTATTGTGAAGTTTATCACAGAATAATAGAATCATAGAATCATAGAATCATAGAATAGTTCTGTCTGGAAGAGACCTTCAAAATCATCAAGTCCAACCTTATTCCTTGCCCTATCAAATATCACTATACCATGGCCCTAAGCACAACATCTAACTGGCTCTTGTAAAGACATTAGATGAGCTGAAAAGCAAGATATTTAACAGAGGTCAGTGTTGCCATCTTGAGAGGGTATCTTTGACCAGCCCAAAATAAGACGTCTTTGCAAGTCTCCTAGTGATTTTGCATCTATCAGCATGGAACTGAAGCCACCATCCTGTTTCCCATCTCCCCTGGCTTATCCAGCTCAGTGTAAGTGCTCCTCACTCTGCTAGATGGGACTGGGAAATGATAAATTAGTTCCTTATTAAATTAACTAAGTATTTCCTAAAACCTAAGGCGAAGTATCTTGATTATGATTTTGCAGTCATTTATATTTGACCAGATATAAAATTAATGGAATCAGAGGGTAATTTGGGTTGGAAGGGACTTCTGGAGGTCACCTGGCCCAACCTCCTTCTCAAAGCAGGCCAAAAGCAAAGTTAAATGAGGTAGCTCAGGGCTTGGGCCAGGGGGACAGAGATCCCTTCTTACAGTCAGGGCAAACTCACATATTTCTACTTCTAGGAACTTTTGCTTGATTTATATGTTTGCACAGTTTTCCCAAGGATCCAGGACATTACTCACACCCACTAAGTGCTCTTCATCTTAAAACAGAATGCCCCCAAAACACTGGGAAGATGTAATCAGCACTGGCTGCAACAGGGTTTGAAGATGGTGACCGGGGGGTTTTAGGAGAAAAAAAGGTCAATTAAAATGGTTATTGTTCTGCTGTGATAATCATTTCTTTTAGTAAGAATCAGAACTCATTCTCTTGAGGATTTGTCTAGGAAGTGAAGTTTCGCACCCAGAAAATTGACTGAGATATCCCATGTCCACACATGAAGGTGGTGTGAAATACTGCAAAAGCTCCTGGCATCCCCTCGGCTGGGACAAGACACAGCAGAGGGGACTGGAGCATCTTGCCAAGCAGGGTTAGACTAACCGTGCTCCAGTGCTGTGTCTAATGCCTGATCCATCAGAAATCTCTACAGAAGTACAAATTACAATAGTAATTTGGCTCCTCTCTCTCCATGGGTCCACAGGTCCTGGCAGGGTCCTGCTCCAGTGTGGGCTTCCCATGGGGTCACAGCACCTGCTGCCCATCCTTCTTCACTGACCTGGGTGTCTGCAGAGTTGTTCCTCTCCCATATTCTCAATCCTCTCTCTGCTGCTGTTCCACAGCAGTTTTTTCCCCTTCTTAAATATGTTAACCTAGGGCTGTTCAGCTGGAGAAGAGCAGCCTGAGAGGGGAGCTGAGCAGTGCTGAGCAAGAGCTAAAGGGCCCTGGGGGGCAAGAGGATGGGGCCAGACTCTGCTCAGTGGTGCCCAGTGACAGGACAAGGGGCACTGGGCACAAACTGGAACCCTTATTTTATTTTATTTTATTTTACTTTATTTTATTTTCTTTTATTTATTATTTTATTTATGTTATATTTTAATTTTATTTTAAATAATAAGGAACACCTAAGTACCATATTTGTGTAGGAGAATTGTAGCCCAAATAGCCAAGAAAGCAAATGTAGAGACTATATCATACTAGCTAGGGCTTGCTTTCCATAAAATCAAGCAAACTTGTGTGAAAACTGAAGGATGAGGGTCAGATAACCACAGGAAAGGCTTCTGGAGCCACGAAATACGGTGGGAATCGTGTGAAAATAGAAACCGAGGTGCTAACGTGCGTGGAGATGTTGCAGTATTTGTGTTGGAATTGCCACAATCCCTGCAGTTTTTGGCAAGGATTTCATTCATTATCTTGAGTAAACTGCTGTTATAATTCAAGCCAATGTCACTTGAAACATCTGTGTGTTTTCTTCCCCGTGGATGGAGATGTGGTAGGACACGTGTTAAGGTTTTTTGTTCTCTAAATCGAGTTTCTTACCCTTCTTAGGTCATTCTTGGCAAGTACACCTGGCTTACATATGAAGATGTGTACATTAAAGCTGTGAATTTTGGGAACGGCTTAGCAGTGTTGGGTCAGCAACCCAAGACTAACATCGCTATCTTCTGCGAGACGAGAGCCGAGTGGATGATTGCAGCCCAGGCCTGCTTTATGTGCAACTACCAGCGTAAGTACGATGCTTGCCTGATGTCCAGGTGACTTTGGGTCTTACAACACAGCCTGAAAATAAACCTTTTCTCTCACTTTGCTCTCCGTGCTAAGAAAACTTTCCGTAGCACATTTAAAAATCACAGAAAGTCTGGCGTGAGGTGGAGACTGTGGACTTGGGAGCGTTTGGCTTTATCGAGGAGAGAAACCTGCCTCTGTTGGCAGGTGGTTTCAGTGAGTACAGCTTGCTTAACGAATTTGTGAGAGGTTTCTTTTCTTTCCACCTCCAATCGGTACAGATTCCCAAGTTTCTGAAAACAAACAGAAATCACCCATGAATTCATTGGCTCGGTTGCAGGAGTCGACGTCAAGCCTGTATCTGTGCCTGTAAGATTTGTTACAGGGCACAAACTGGGCACTTTGTCAGGTCTTCAGTTTTGGGATTGGTTAGAAATCCTATTGTCATCTCTAAAATACTTTTGAAAGGGAATGAGTAAATCCTGACTTTATTTTGGACGCCTCTTTCAAAGTTGCTCAGTAACTTCTTTACCAAACTGTAAGTCATTCCTTAACTCAAACCTTAGGCTGATCTGGTTTTTTTATATTATATTTTTTGTTCTCTCCACCTCTTGACTTCTTCATAGTCCATTATGCGTCATTTAAAACATCCCAAGTCAACCTGAGTGCTGATTTGAGGTTATGCTCGAGGACAAGCTCAAGTCCTAGTGATTACTGCAAGAACCTTATGACAATGTGTAGTTTTGGTGAGCTGTTTCAAGTCCTTCTCGTTCGTGGTGCCCATTTGAAACGTACCCTAACCGGATCCTTACCCCTGGCAGTGGGCTGAGACTAAGTTCTCTGACCTGGGTGATACTCATTTTCTCATGGAGTAGCCATAAGAGAAGTGTCTTTTGGGGTCTTCTATCCCATGACAGTCTTAGTCAAACATCTCTTTCATCATCACTCCTTAATATGTCATTCATATGTAAGCCCAGCCTGCCTGGGTTCTGTGATGCTCTCAAGAGGACATGTCTCATTTCCCCCTGCCCGAGGCATTCTAGAAGCTGCTGCAGGCTTTGGCCTCTTCTCTCCCGTGCCACATTTACCCTCCTTCAGTAAGGGATGGGCTGTAAAAGCCAGATGTGCAGAAATGCCTGATTTACAGCATCCTGGGTGGTAACAGCATGAAAGGGGCAGGTGGGTCTAAGGAAGTGATCCTTCTCCTCCTTTTGGACACTGGTGAGACCACATCTCGAGTACTGTGTCTGGTTTGGGGCTTCCCAGGAGGAAAAAAAGACACTTGATGTACTGGAGCAAGTCCAGTGGAGGGCTGCCAAGATTCTAGGGGGTTGGAGAACGTGACATGTGAGGAGAGGCTGATAGAGCAGGGTCTGTTCAGCATTAGGATGAGTGAGTTGAGATCTCGTTGCTGTCTAAAACTGTCTGACGGGAGCACACAGAAAAGATTAATTCAGACGCTGCTCAAAGGTGGGTTTTGATAAGACTGTAGGCAACAGGCACAGTTTGAACCACAGGAAAATTTGCTCAGGTATTAGGGCAAACCTCTTTCTTGTGAGGGTGGTTAAATGCCAGAGGAAGAGCCTAGAATGGTTGTGAAGTCTCCATCCTTGGAGATACTTCACATTGGACTGGCCACGGCCCTGAGCACTCTGCTGCCATGAGTGCAGGTGATCTTCCCAGGTGCCTGCCAACCTAAATCTGGGGAGATTTTTGGTCCTTTTCTCGTGTGTGACTGCTGCTGCCTTGCCTGCCAGTGCTGCGATCTGCGCAGGCTGCTCTCAGACGAGGTGCTGTGTTGCTTTTAAACTCTGTGTCTCATCATACAACGACCTGTCCATTCCCTTTGCTCACTGTGGGGATCTGTTAGATTCCCAGGGACTATCCCGGGACTAGACGGCCAAGGCTCGTATCAATTATTTTGAATCTGGAAGTGAAGCACACTTAACAAATCCTCGGAGGATTTCGTAATGCGAGGGGAGGAGAGAATTCCGAGAGAGCGGCTGACTGTCGTGTGAGGACTGGTATGTGTGTGTGGTGAGTTTGCAGGACTGATGGCTGAAATTCCTTGATGGACACGTGCTTCGGCCCACTGCCTGACGTGGGGTTTCACATTGAAGCTGGGCCTTGGCCTTGGTGACCTCGGCCGATCGCTTTGCCGGCTGCTTTACGAGATCCGGGCGGTGCTGGAGAAGCAGCCTGGCGAGCCGTTGCTGGGTGACTTCTCTTTGCATTTTCCTCTTTATAAGTTGCCTGGAGGTGTGACATTCTTTGGGAATGTGAAATAACTTCAATCTACGTGCCTGGAACTGATGTCAAGAGAGCAGGTTCACCTGCTTCCTACATGGTGTTGGAGAGAATGCCTTTTGTACTAGGGACTTAAAATGGGGGATGTCGTTTTTCTGTTAGGAACCGGTGGTTTTATGACTAGAAGTAGTTGCTTGATTGTGAATTTTATATTGTTTGAAGTCTTGTGTTTGCAGGAGGTGGAGTGGGATTGCACTAGACACTAGAATGCAGAGTGGGATTGCATTCTAGAGACTGGAACAGGCTGCCCAGGGAGGCGGTTGAGTCACCATCCCTGGATGTGTTTAAGGGTCATTTAGATGTGGGGGACATGGTTTAGGGGTGGACTTGATAGAGTAGGGTTAATGGTTGGACTCGATGATCCCAAGGGTCTTTTCCAACCTGAATGATTCTGTTATTGCTAGTTGGAAAACAAAGTAAACCAAAGCCAAGAGATTTTCTTCCAAAGTATCTGCTCCTCATCTGTGTGAAGAGCTCTTCACCGGTGTGGGCAGATAAACACCTGAGTGTATAACCAAATATTGAAACAAATAGGAAAGTTGATGTTTTGTTTTTCAATCCTGCCTTCCTGAAGCTGGAGGAGAAGTGGTTTTGTCGGAATTGATTTGACCGCAGGTAGATTTTGCTCTTGATTTTCGATGGATGCTGAAATACTCAGGCTGACTTCAGTTACCTCGAAATAAACGGAAAAAGTTGTGTTTGTTTCTTCAGGGGCAAGGCTTTGCTCTTGTCTATTAGCTGGCAAGTGGAGTGCCGTGGAGGCTTCTCTTTTTGTCAGGCTTTCAGAGCGGCGTTCCCGGCAGAAGTTCTGGTCTCAAAGACTGGCTCGTGCTATCGCGCGCGCGAGGACGGACGCGAAAGATAACGCCCCTCTGTGTAGGTGGGTGATTGGCTACAGAACTGGTGATGTGGGGGGGGATCAGCCTTCCCTTCACGGGCGGTGCATGTCCCAGTTGCTCCGGACGGCTTGGGGAAGCTGGCTTGCTGCTCAGTGTTTATATAACAGGGGTCAGTGGCGTATGGAGAGGGAGCTCGTGGGAACTGGGAGAGGCCCTTTTCGGGACTCTGCTCCCACCAAAGTAAAGAAAACACTGTGTCTGCGTCTACCCCGCAACGGTTCCGAGCAAGGATGGGCTGTTGGAACGAGGGAAAAATAAGCAGAGGTCAACTATTGACTTTTCTGTGCCAGAAAAACTGCTTTTGAGTTCTTCCTTTATACGCTGCACGGGGTTAGTAACTCCCTGGATGTCAAAGTATAGAATGCAAGAGTTTGATTTTGTGATTCTTTTTGATCTTTTTTTTCATTTGCATTATCTCTGCTGCAGTGAGCACGGTCTAGTTACAGCCCTAATGTGCAATGGGCTGTCTTGTTTTGTAATTATATGCTTTAAATATCCAGCTAGATCCTGACTCAAATGCAAAAGAAACTCAGGTTTCTAATGAGACAAAACTTGCAGCACTGGTTTTGCAATTATTAATGACCGTAGAGGTTTTTTGAGATGCTCCTGTTCAGCATTCTGCTTGGAAAATAGGAAATGGGGTTTTTTTTGAGACCAATACATCTTTTTCAGCTGCCTTTTTCTTCCCCAGTCTCTTCCTGCCTTTTCTCGTGCAGTTCCCATAAAAGCAGCAGGAAATTAAGTATGGTTTAAAGATTGTTAATATGAAGTAATTGCATTTTAAAGCTCTAGGACACTAATGAGCTGTCCTTAAACACAGGAAATGATGTTTCTAACAGTCCATTTCCTAAATACTTTCTTTCCTTGCTATTTTATTTTCTCATGATGTCAGTTCAATGTCCAATGATCCTGATGATTAAACCTTTACGATGTCATTTTAAATAGATGGGAGGACAGTCCCAGCTTTGTTACTGAGGGTGAGAATTGATTTGCTGATGACATGTATTGCCACGTTATAATCGTTTACTAGCAGCTAATTTTAAAGAGCATGTGGATTCTGAAAAGACAAGTCCCATAATCGAAAGCTGTTTCCCTCCTGTGTACAAGAGGATTGCTAAACAGGGTGTTAAACTGAGGACAGAATCCTGCTTGTAAAATAGTAAAAGCCACAAAGGTATGAGGGTGGTTCTAGGAGAGAATTGCCTGAGAATTCTGCTGCATTTATCTCGTGCAATGTGTGCATTGTAAAGACAAAGGCGGTGTAGTTCTGTGATCAGTTGACAAGTATTTGTTCTGTGTTGCCTCTCAGAAGAGGTTAATCCCAGCCCTTTATTGTAAACTATACTCAGAAGTGTATAAAATACACTCAAAATTGTACCATAACGATTCACTTTTTCTTTTTTCCCCCTATTTCCTGTTTCAGTTGTTACTCTGTACGCTACTCTGGGAGGCCCAGCCATAGTCCACGGGCTAAACGAAACGGAGGTGACCACCATCATCACAAGTAAAGAATTGATGCAAACAAAATTGAAGGTCAGAAAACTGTTCAGTGTCTATCTCTTCCCAGCGTCGCCGTTGGTTATAGTTGAAAGGCCAGGTTCCCTTGAGCGGAATGATGATTTATTGCCTTTCTCTAGGACAACCACTTCTTTTAGAAGAAGATTAATGTATCTGTCTTTGTGAACAGAAGAAAAAATAAGTAGTTAGACTTCAGTGGGCTTGAGGCTCCTCGATGATGCTGGAGAACGGGATGAGTAATTTGCACTGTTGAAGAGCAGCAGTGCTACCCGGAACAACACTTTTACAACAAATTGCTGTCACTTCTGGGTGGATTTAGTGCCTAGAAATTGAACAGTTGAAGCAAATGGAAAGAACAGAAAACCATATAAACTGTATATCTAGTGGGAGGTGTCCCTGCCCATGGCGGAGGGGTTGGAACTAGATGATCTTCAAGGTCCCTTCCAACCCAAACCATTCTATGATGCTTTGATTCTGTATGAGCAGCTAAATATGATCATCCTCCTGATATATCACTGGGTGTTTTCCCAGCAGAGAATGTCTCTTAAATCTCAAGATTGCTGCCCAAAGTGTTAGAGCTGTTTTCCAGCTTATTAAACATTAGAACAGTCAAAAAACTTTGTTGACTTAGCAGCATAGACTGAATACACAAGTGGAACAATGAATCTGCCTGAGTTTCATCATGGTGTGTTGGAGAAAGCAGACCTTTCATCTAAGGGAATTTTTAATGAAAGGGTTTTTAAATTTTTAATGAAAAACTGTGAGCTGTTGCTGGATTTTGAATGAGAAATTTCCAAACCTTTTTCAAGTTACTAGAATGACAGTAAATATACAATGCACATTTATTTCAGCTTGGAGTAAGGCAATGAATTTCATCTGCCAGAGATGATAATCATCTCTCCTTCCACTAGAACACTGATAAATGTTTTATGACTCACATTTTGCCTGAAATGCTTAACTAGCCCTTAACTAATGATTTTCTGTGCTGATTTAAATAGCAGAATAATCAAGGAGCAACATAAGAATTATTATTGTGAGCTCAGTGCCGCTGGTTTCTCTCAGCATTCTGTGAGAGTAGGAAGTCAATTATCTCTACAAGTCATTGCAATCTCATCGGTGGGCTTTTCTTGGTATAAGACCCAGATCAGTAAATGTTTTTGGACTTGCAAGTGAAAAGTTCAGTCAGTCCTGCAAATCTGAAGGTGAAAAATTTCAAGCTTGGCAGCTGGACAAGTTTATCCGCTGCTTTTTTAAACCCTCAGCTATTTTATGCCAGTGCTTTTTAATGGACACAGTAGATAGGGGTGTCTTTGAGTTGGGTTTTTTCTTCTTATTGGCCCAAACCTCATGTTTGATCTCTGAGGACACGTTCGCTTCCACAGGAAATCGTTTCTCAAGTTCCACTCCTGCGACACATTATCACAGTGGATGGCAAACCGACGACGTGGTCCGAGTTTCCCAAGGGTGTCATTGTGCACACGATGGCTTCTGTACAAGCCATGGGGGCCAAGGCAGATCCTGGTAGGTTGTCTCTTCTTTCTGTTGGCGCTTCTCGTCCTGGTTCGTGGAGTAAACTTGGGGAGACTGCAGATCTCAAAAAATTCTGCAGTGATTAATCTTCTAGCTGGCTTTGGTTTTGTTTTGCCTTGTTTTGAAATAAAATCTGTGGGGTTTTTGGTTTGGCTATGATTGGATTTTGGGGTGGGGTGTTTTTTTTAATTTATTAGGAGTCGGGCTGCCGAACCACACACTGCAACCTGGAGGTGCTGCAGGAGAGCACCCTGGTCTTCCTGGCCACCAAACCCCACATCCTGCCGGGAGTCTTGCAGGAGATCCGTCCTGCTGTGGGACCCCACCACATTGTCGTCTCAATGGCAGCCGGCGTGTCCCTCCAGACACTGCAGCGGGTGAGCCTCCTCCTCCTTCTCCTCCTTCTCCCCTTCCCACCTCTCTTTCCCCTCTCCCCTCTTTGCTTCTCCTTCTTGTCCTCCTTCTGCTCCCGTTTGCACCCAGACCCGTGGAGAAGGATGCTGCTTTGGCTTCATCTCCACCTGGGTTGCATCCCCTGGTCCTTCCCCATGGACTGTACTGCTCTGCCAGCTCCAACGGGTATCTCAGGGCACCCTTGGGTGCTGCTGGGAGCTGGCACCTCTCTCCCATACCTCTCTCTTCCCAGCTTCTCCCTGCCGGGACCAAGGTGCTGCGGCTCATGCCCAACCTGCCATGCGTGGTGCAGGCCGGGGCGATGGTCTTCGCCCGGGGCAGCAGTACCAGTGACGGGGAAGCTGCCCTGCTGAAGAGCCTGTTGTCCTCCTGCGGGCTCTGCGAGGAGGTCCCCGAATCGTACATCAACATCCATACTGGCCTCAGCGGCAGCGGGGTGGCCTATGTAAGGACAAGGAACGCTGGGAGAGGTCTCACCTGTGATGGGTTGGAGTTTGGGGTCCCTCCTTTTGCTGTGCTCAGCCCCGATGTTCTTCTCCCCCAGGTCTACCTGTTTGCTGAAGCTCTGGCTGAGGGTGCAGTGAAGATGGGGATGCCGGGTGGCTTAGCCAACAGGATCGCGGCTCAGACGCTGCTGGTGAGTCGGTGACGTCACTCGGACAGCCGGCACCACTCCTCTCCCTGCTGCCCCAAAGCTCCCAGCTGGCTCAGACACCATCATTGTTACTGCCCTGGGTGGTAGAGCTTTCCTGTAGTCCCCTGAAGTCGTGAAAGGATGCACGAAGGTCTCCCTACAGCCTTCTCCAGGCTGAACAGGCCTCTGATTGCTCTCTACAGCTCCTTGAAAGGAGGTTGGAGCCAGGTGGCAGGATAACATTTCTTGTCTCAGATGCTGGGACAAGAGGAAACAGCCTCAAGTTGCACCAGGGGAGGTTTAGGTTGGACCTGAGGAACAATTTCTTCCCCATATTGTCAGGGCCTGTCCCAGGCTGCCCAGGGCAGCGGTGGAGTCCCCAACCCTGGAGGGGTTTCAAAGCCATGGAGATGTGGTTCTGAGGGAAATGGTTTAGTGGTGACCTGGCAGTGCTGGAGGAATGGTTGGACTTGATGATCTTCAAAGTTTCTTCCAACCACACTGATTCTGTGATTCTCTGATCATCTTTCTGTCGCTCCTCTGGCCCTGCTCCAACAGGTCCCTGTCTCTCCTGTGCTGAGCACTCCCGAGCTGGCCCCAGCACTGCAGGGGGGTCTCTCTCCCCAGAGCCCTGGGAACAGAGGGGCAGGATCCCCCCCTCTCCCTGCTGCCCCTGCTGCTGGGGGTGCAGCCCAGGGTGCCATTGGCTGCTGGGCTGTGGGAATACGGTGCCAAAGATTTTTGCCTCTTGCAACTATGGTAAATAACATACTGGTCGGTTTGTGATCTGCTGGTGGGGTTTATCTCGCATGCTGAGGAACCATGTTGGGCTTCCCAAAGCAAGCAGGAGATTTTCCTTTAATATCGCCAAGCCTGGGCGGTCACTCTTCATTTGTGCCACCCAGGAACACGATCCTTTTATTGCACTGGAGGCTTGTGAAGTCATTTCTCCTTGTTGATGGAGTATTTATGATGGGAGCTCCGGATGGTGTTTCCCTTAGATTGAATTTCAGCAGCTGGCAAGAATTGCTCCAGTCCTCCCTGTAGGTTCCTTTTTCGCCTGTCAGGACACATCACGGTGTCTTACCTGTTTCTTGTCTTTCCATTTAATTCCCGGTGTAGGTACAGCCCAAATGTGAGGATCAGTGGAATTTCTGTACCACTCTGTAGGTATCTATTGGCTTTCTCCCCCTACCTTTGATTTTTGACTTATTTTTTTTTGTCACCTGCTCAGTATTCAAGGAGCATGAAAACATTCACCACTTATCATGTGCTGTTATCAAAACAACTTCTCACGATTATTAATAATAAGGCTTAATTTTGTGTGTTGCTTTTCGTTACAGCTCTTGAGGGAAATAATAGATGCAGGGAAGGGTTGGTAATGGTTGGGAAACAGCAGAGCTGTCATTGCCCCTTCGTGAGAGCAGGAGAGCAGGTTTTGAGCTGTTTCCATGGTTCCTGGTGGTCACCTACCAAAGAGGAACCTCTTAGACACCCTCCTCTGCACTGTGCTGCATCCTCCTTACAGACCATGGTGCTGATGAAGATACTCTGCAGTTGTTTCTGTACCTCTCTTGCGTGGGAAGCTGTGTTTGGGGGAAGAATGGGGTTAGTTTTGAACCTGGAAGAGGGTAGATGTAGCTTGGAAATAAGAAGGAAATTCTTCACTCTCAGGGTGGTGAAACACTGGAACAGGTTGCCCAGAGAAGTTGTGGATGCCCCATCCCTGGATGTGTTCAAATCCACGTTGGATGGGACCTTGAGCAACCTGGTCTAGAGGAGGGTGTCCCTGCCCATGGCAGCAGGATTAGAACTTGATGATCTTAAGGTCCCTTCCAAGCCAAACCATTTTATGATTCTGTGAAATATGAGCAGGTGATGATGTGTCCTGGTGCAACCAATCCCTGGGCAGGTGATGTAGGCCAGCCAGTCCCACCAAGGTGCTATGAATCCCTAGAACCTCCCAAGCTTTTGAGGTGTGAGTCTTCCTCCTTAGACATATTAAAAAATCCATCTAGACACAGTCCTGGGCTACCAGCTCTGGGTGGCCCTGCTTGAGCAGGTAGTTGGATGAGATGACCTTCCAACCTCAACCATTCTGTGGTTCTGTGATTCCTCCTCAACACCTCTGGGCATCGCTGTTGCTAACCACAGCACATCATATCTTGAGGCACCAGCACATCCCAGGGTTATTTGAGATTTCACGTTAAAAATTAGCCAGTGGGCAGGTGGTTGGACTCACCTGCTGCAAGCCTGAGATGTCTCATTCTTGTGTGAACCCTGGGAGACCTGGTGGGTCGGAGAGCTCCAGCTCCCATGTTCACTCTGCAAAACAGCTGTTTCCAAACCCACCCTTGAATTCTCCAGCCCGTGCTCCTCTCTGCTGCCTGGTTTTCACTGCTTGGTGGTGAACATCTCAAGCTTGAGTCCAGAAAGCAGGAGGTACCCAGGGTTTGGCTGATGATCACCATGCCTCTGGGAAAGGCGACTTGTTTCTTTTTCTTCTGAAACTTAGTGGTGTCTTTTTTTTTTCTTTTTTTTTTTCCCCTTTGTTTTGGGGATCGTTTTTATTTTCTCTTTTCCCAGCTCAGGAAAGGTTTGGCGGTTTGGCCTCGCGCACCACGACGCACAAAGAAACCCCACCCCCCTCATCCTCCCCCCGGTTTAATTTGCGGTTAGATATCTGTTAAGATTGCATCCACTTCCCCAGTCAGCACTTAATTGGCAAGTCGCTTGATTTAACAGCGTGGGAGCCGGCACCGGAAAAATGGCTCGAATAAATCACCGCCTGACGCCAGAAAATAGATATAATCTCAACATTAACTACATTAATAGTAGCAGGAGCCGAATTAAGAAAGCCATAAAGTATAGGCAGGAGAGTATAAATTATAACCATCTCACTGTCTTCTCCACACTCTGCTTTCCTTCCTCCCCCGGACCCTTGCCCAGCTGGTGGCACATGGTTGTGCTGATGTTGGCTCTTGTTGGGGACAGGTTGTGGTTGGCTCTTGTCGGGGACAGGGAGAGGGGTGATGTCCCCAGCCCACGCCTTTCCTAAGCTCTGTCACTTCTTTGAGGACCCCACCAGACTTGGCCTAATCAGTTTTAGTGGCTTAATAATTTTATTTTGAAAGGATCCAGAACAGAAGGTAATTGCTCCACTGTTGCAATCACGCGTTTCATTTCTTCTCTCCTTGGCCCTGACCATGGCTGTGTGGTCTTTTATGGTCCTCTGATCACATATATTTTTAACATGATTATTCTGGGCAGGCCAAGGGAGGTAAAACATATTCTAGTGACATGGAAGGAAATCTTCATCAGTGTATTGGCTTTGCACATCTGCACATGGGATGCCATCCCTCCAGGTCTTGGGGAACCCATGGTAGATAAGTCAGCTCTTTAACTTTGGGTGTCCATGCCGTTGTTCCCAGGTTGTTTTGGGGAAACTTGTGCCTTTATCTGTGAAAACAAGGGAAAGCAGCTCAGGTAAGTGTTGGGAGGACTCATTTTCCCTGATGCTGTCACTGGGGGAGAAGGTGGTCTTCACAACTGCTCCTGCTCTTCAGAAAAACCTGGTGAGACCAAGGGAAGGTGTCCTTCCAGCTTTTGCATGCCAAGTGGTGTGAAAAAACATCTCAACTCTTCTAGCTCTTCCTTCTGCCCTTTTTGCTGGGGTCATTGCTTTATACAGTTGGAAGTGCATCTGTTTGGTTGTTTCTTTTTTCTTTCAGTCAGACGTTAGGGCCAACCTCGGTTTGAAAGATAATGGTTTTAGGTTTTGCTGCAAACACTTTCAAGGTATTTGGAGTCCTGGGATGCAGGTGGTGGCCAAGCATCCTTACAAGGACCAAATCCTGAGCGGAAAAATGATCTAGAGATGCCAAATTGATCCCTGCCTGCTTGCGAGATTGTGCTTTAAAGCATCATTACAATGTTTTTTCATCCACCTTTGCGCAGAGGAAAGCGATGTCGAGAGGGGGATGATGACGCTGTGGAAGTGGCCATGAATGTGAGTTACATCCCATCTTAATGCATCTCTGGAGGTCACGTCAGTGCTCTGAGCTGTACACGCTCCGTGCCGTGGAGCAGTATTGGGTTCATTTTGGAAGTTTTCCCCAATTTCTTTCTCTTCCGGAGCCATGAGTTGCTCTGGGTCTAGTGCCAGCAGAGGGAGACAGCTCTGTGCGAGTCCCGCGTAGGAAAAAGGCTGACGGATCATTTAGTTTTCATGAGAGAGCAGCAGAGAATTTCTTCAGTCCTCACGTACGCGTTGAACACGAGCACGTCGCTTCGCAGCACCGACGTGCTGAAATTGGGGACCAGTGGCGTTGACACCTCAGAGCTGACTTTATTAGAGGTGTCTCTGCACCCTGCATCAGGAACTGATGTCCCGTGGAAGTTCACAGCCCCTCTTACCCAACAAATGCCATAAGCCTTTTCCACATCATTTCAGCTTCTGTGCTTCCTTTTCCCAATTTCAGTGGACAGCCCCTGGTTAATGGCATCTTCTTGCTGTTTGGAAGCACACAGATGATGGTCTCGCTGCTGAGGGTTTATCTAGAAGCTCTGCAGGAGTAAGGGTTTTGGCAGATCATCATCCAAACACCTTGGAAACATATTAAATGTCTCCACTGCCTATGTAACCATCAGGCTGGATGGATGGGCCAAGGCCTGTGGGAGATGGTTCGATAAAGTTAACAACCAGGGCCTGCCCTTGGGTCACAACAACCCCTTGCAACACTCCAGGCTGGGGGAAAGGCAACTGGAAAATGCCTGTTGGGAAAGGACTGGGTGGTTTGGTCTACAACAGGCTGAAGATAAGCCAGTGTGTGTGCCCATATGGCCAAGAAGGCCACCAGCATCTTGGCTTGGATCAGTACTAGTGTGTCCAGAAGCACTAGAGCCGGGATCATCCCCCTGGAATGGACACTAGGGAGGCCACCCCGTGAATCCTGGGTTCAGTTTTTGGCCCCTCACTCCCAGAAGGACATTGAGGAGCTGGAGAGTGTCCAGAGAAGGGCAACGGAGCTGGGGAAGGGTCTGGAGCACAAGTCTGGTGAGGAGCAGCTGAGAGACCTGGGGTTGTTGGGCCTGGAGAAAAGGAGGGTGAGGGGAGACCTTGTTGCTCTCAACAATGCCCTGGCAGGAGGTTGGAGCCAGGTGGGCTCGGTCTCTTCTCCCAGGTCACAAGTGACCGAACAAGAGGAACTAGCCTCAAGTTGCACCAGGGGAGGTTTAGATTGGACCTGTGAAAGAATTTCTTCCTGGAAAGGGTTGTCAAGGCCTGTCCCAGTCTGCCCAGAGCAGTGGTGGAGTCCCCATCCCTGGAGGGGTTTCAAAGACATGGAGTTGTGGTGCTGAGGGACATGGTTTAGCGGTGCCCTGGCAGTGCTGGCTTAACAGTTGGTCTCAAGGACCTTAAAGGCCTTTCCCAAACAGAACGATTCCGTATGTGCTGTCTTGCTAGCTACCTGATAAATCGGTCCGAGAGATGCACAGCAACGATGCAGCTGTCTCAGCACCTATGGAGTTGTCACCGTGCTGAGGTTTAGTGTGCTGACAGCTCGGCGCAGATGAGGTTCCCCAGCAGGCTGGCAGGTGACCGACGTGGCTGAAACATGCCGGAGTTTCCTGCAGGAGGTCTCTTTTTAAGTGCTTTAACTAGCAGAGCCATCTTGGAGTTAGTGGAGATGCTCGGAAACTCCTCAGAACCCAACGCTGAGGTTTGCTCGGGATGATGCCATCAAGCAGTCGGTTTTAGAAGTCAGATCCTGAGCCCAATCGGGTGATTTTCTTACTAATTGGTATCGGTCTTAGTATCTCTCTGGCCTGATCTAAGGGGACCGTGTGTTTATAAGTGTCAAGCACGCGCGTGGAGATGCTGAGTGTTGTCAGCAAGACTGTAATACGGTTACGTGCAGATGCTTTCTCCTTATCGCTTCCCTGAAAGTTGGAACGGTGCTTTCCAAGGTAGGGGAAGCTCTTGGGATCACTGGGGCATGGCTGGACTCTGGTTTATTGTCTCCCTGGTGTGTGCAGGTCCCAGGGCTGGAAGGCTTCCTGAAGTTCACTGGGCTTTGCTCACCCAGTGCTGGGTTTTTTGGTGCTGGCAAAGCCTTTCCTGAGCGTGAGGCTTTGCACACCACCTGGGAATGAGCTGCTGGTCTGTATTGGTAGGCGTGTAGTAGATATTTAGTTCTAGGCTCCTCTGGCCCTGCTTCAACAGGTCCCTGTCTCTGCTGTGCTGAGCACTCCCGAGCTGGCCCCAGCACTGCAGGGGGGTCTCTCTCCCCAGAGACTCATTCAGTAAACAGTCCTTCACTCAGATCAGCCTTTGGAAACTAAGTCTACTCTTGAAAGGTGTTTTTATTATTATAATAAAGAGCTAATCTTTGATATCTGCCCTAGTTTGAACCTTGATATAGAGTCATTTGAAAATTTAATGCATGAAACATACTATTGGAGATTGCTAGTTATCCTTTTCTCAGTTACTTTATCCAGGAATGAGAGACTGGAAAAGCCTTGTGTGATTTTTGGCCTCTTGAGAATAGGACAGACTAATGCAAACTTTCAAGGTCCTAGATTTGCTCCTCTAGAGAAGTACATTATAATAAATGTTCAGGAGTTTGTAGCTAAATTAAGTCATTTAGATTTATCACTCTCTGAACTTTATATTCACTCAAGTTATATTTGCCTCAAAGAATCACTCAGACGGGAGTCTTCAGGTGGAAATCCTGTAAGTAGTTCTGGCCAACATAACAAAGCATCCCAAATCCTGTTTCGCTATGCGAAATAACTGGAGGAGGAGGTAACCATAAATGGCTGGTGTCCCGTGTGCCCCTGCTTCAACTTCCACTAGAGCAGTCCTTGCCTGCCCACTGACAAAAGAGAAAGATGCAAGAATTACTGTGTGGAACATTTAATGAGTCGAATCTAAACCAGAAACTTTTGTAATGTCTATTTCTTTTTTTTCAGTTTTGTTTATTTTTTTCATTCACAAATTAGAAGAAAATATCTGCTAGAAATGTGACATATAAATGGTAATAGAAGAAACGAATTTGTTTTTTTTTTTAAGAAATGTAATTAGGCTTATGTTGTAAAACATTTTATAATATTTTATTTTAGTACAATCTCAACAAAATTGTTCAAAATGTGTAATCCTTGGCTGACAATTCCAAAGATGTTCTGATTTCTGACATCTAAACTACAATAATACCTGAATGGAGAGATTTACAACACAGCAGTTTTTTGTAAGCATAACAAATTCTATCAAAAGCTGACTTAAAGAACTTTTATTAAGAAAATAGACAAAAAGCTCATCACACATTTTTATTGTTGTTTGCAATTTGCTAAATGAGATCCATTGCTATATCAATATTAATCCTACCTCGCTAAACAGAGAATGTTATGTATTTATTACACTACTAGATCTTAATTATTTTTGAAAAGTTGAAATCTTTAAATGGGGTTTGCTATGTTAGAAGATATGGACTTACATTATATTTGAAACAGAATGATTTTGTTTTGAAGTAAAATGTACAAGTCTTAAATTTTTTCAAATTCAATATGAGTCTTAAGAACTCTCTTCCTGCCACTCTATTGAATTAATTGAATTATCAGTTTTCACAGTATATATACACACCACATATATCATACAATAAGAGTTGAAAAATATCTGGACCTAACTTTGTAAAAACAATCCTTTGGTGGTAATGGTGATTTCTTTCATCACACTACCAATTACACAAGGCACTTAAGTCAACTGTCGTCTGGTTTGTCTAGAATAAAAAATGCTATACTATTTATATGCATTATGGTATCTATTATGTAGGAAATACTTAACAGTATAACAGATATTCTGAAAATAAAAGGAAAATACTAAGCACAAAAATAAATTTTTAAGATTAAAATATTTCTTTTCAATTATAAGTTACAGTTCCATTTAAATATCTTGGGGCAATTAAGGAAAAAATATTTTCACTTGTGCTAAAATGCAATATTTTAGAAGAGAAAAACACATTCCTTCCAAAAATTGCTAAATTAGTAAATTATCTCATTAATATTAATCTGTAATTGCTGAATGCAGGGCCCAATGCTATGAATCAGTGTGGATTCACTGAAACCAATGTTGATTTGTCAAGATTTCTCAATCTTTACCAACGTCTCATTCAAAACCTTTCCTTATATCATCAAAATAAGCATTGCCTTTTGATAAATATTACTCCAGTCCAGTAAATAGCAGATGTATGAATGGTATGAATTCAAAATCTCTTCTGTCAAATGGATTATGAATGTTCACAGATTTGGAAGCAGACAGCAAAAACAATTGAAAATGGAAAAGTTCATCACTTTTGATAAACATCTGATGTCTAGAGCAGACATGGAGGCTGGGTAAAGATCCAACGGTCTGTGTTGTCTTGGCTTGGAGGAGGAATGTGTAGTGGGGCCAGGTGTGGTCCTGGCCTTCCATTTTCCTGCTAATCATAGCAGTTAACTGTGCTTGGCAGAAGACATCAAAGAAGTCATCGATGTCTGCACAACTGAAAGGCCAACTAACAATGGCTTGACCACAGTCCCACCCCCACACTTTGCACAGTAATAGATAACGAGGTATAAATGTTAGCCCTATTTTGGACCTAATTTGGGGGATGAAAATTCGACACCAAGTTGTAGGGACAGTTGTAGGTTTGTTCTCACCCTTCCCAGAAGGGACACCTTTTGGTTAAGATTTGTGACCTTGGCTATACTGAGTTTTTTTTCCCAGGAGATTATGACTACAATTGCAATCGTATTTTAGAGCTATATAGCAATTCTGCATTTTAGAGCATTTATCACCAGATTCTGAAGAAAGAAGTAATATACCTCGGATTCGCGATTTCCAAGGGACAGAGACAGCTTGGGAATGACCGAAAAGAAGTTATATGCAGGATCTCAGAACCAACCACGGTAAAAGAGCTTCAAACCTTTTTGAGAATGACAGGTTGGTGTCAATTATGGATTCATAATTATGGATTTATGGTTGAACTTTTATATGAGCTATTGAAAATTAGCCAGACACGATTAACATGAACTGACAAAGCTAGGGAGGGAGTTCAAATAATTGAAACAAGAGCTAATGAGGGCTCCAGCTTTGGGCCTGCCTGATATAACCAAGCCCTTCTGGCTGTTCTCAGGCAAGGTGTGGCTTTGGGAATTTTAGCCCAGAAGCTGGGTCCCTATAAGCAAGCGCTAGCATACTTTCCAAAACAGCTGGATGAAGTTAGTAAAGGATGGCTAGAATACCTTTGGGCAGTGGCTGCCATTGTTCTGATTATTCAAGAAGCCTAGAAATTCACTTTGGGACAAAAGATGATTGTGCATACATCCCATGCTGTAACTTCTGTTTTGGAACAAAGAGGAGGACATTGGCTCTCACCATCAAGGTTCCTGAAGTCTTGAGCAGTCCTGATGGAGCAAGATGATGTTGAAATTGTCACATCTGCCATTACTAACCCCGCTTCTTTTCTAAGTGAGAAGCAGGAAATGGAAGCTATCGTGCATGACTGCATAGAGACCACTGAGGTTTATGCAAGCAGACCGGACCTGAAAGAAGAGCCGCTGTAGGAATCTGAACACACTTGGTACACTGATGGGAGTAATTTTGTAAAGAATGGAGTTCGGATGGTGGGGTATGCCTCGACCACCTCAGATCCAGTGGTGGAAGAAAAGTCATTCCCTAAAGGCACATCTGCACAATGAGCCAAAATAATTGCTCTAGTGAAAGCATTAGAGCTTGCTAAAGGATTATGAGTAAATATCTGGACAGACTCAAAATATGCCTTTAGTGTAGTTCATGCTCATGGAGCTATCTGGAAGGAATGGGGACTTTTGACTGCTCAAGGAAAACATTAAGGATGTTGACGTGATCCTAAGACTTTTGGAAGCTGTACAATTGCCTTCAGCAGTTGCAATTATGCACTGTAAAGGACACCAAAAGGGTAACACTGCCAAAGAGGTGGGGAATAAATTGGCAGTCTCTGAGGCAAAAAGAGTGGAGGAACGATGTGAGGTATTAAGTTTGATTCCTGAAAAGGCTTTGCCACTACAAGACTCGGTCAATTACGATGAAAGGGATCTTAGGTTAATTAAAGATTTGGAAGCAGAAGTTGGATCAACAGGTTGGGCAAAATTGAAAGATAACAGAATAGTAATTCCCTTTAGAGTATTATGGAAACTGGCAAAAACAGAGTATGACAAGACTCATTGGGGAACTGGAGCTCTGTACAATTCCCTTATGAAGCAAATAGTAGCCAGGAATTTGTTTCAAACTGTGAAAACCATGGTTGATAGATGTAAAATATGCTTAAATAAATAAATAATAAACCAAAAGTGAAAAAAAAAAACCAGTAAAACTTGGAAGTATTGATAAAGGGAAAATTCCAGGTCAAAATTAGTAAATAGATTTTTCAGAACTCCATAGAAAAGGGATGTATAGATACCTTTTACTCCTAACTGATACCTTTTTTTGGGTGGCCCAAAGCTTTCCCTTGTAGAACCAGTAAGACCTGAGAAGTAATGAAAATTTTATTGAGAGAAATTATTCCTACATTTGGAGTGACAGAGGTGATCTCCTCTGATAGGGGACCACACTTTGTGTCACAAGTGGTCCAGCAAGTTAGTAAATTTTTAGAAATTAATTGGAAATTGCACACAGCTTATCGCCCACAAGCAAGTGGGCAAGTGGAAAAAAATAATCATTTGATAAAGGCTCAACTAAGTAAAATTTGCCAGGAAACACATATAAGGTGGGATCAAGCCCTCCCTATCGTGTTGCTAAGACTCTGAGTTAAACCAAGGACTAAGGAAAAACTGAGCCCTTTTGAAATTTTGTATGGAAGACCATTTCAAACTAGATACCAAGGGCAAGATTTCACCCAAGTGGGAGAGATTAATATGCAACAATATCTGATTGCATTAGGGAAATATTTACAAGAAGTGAATAGATTAGTAATGTCTACCAGAGCATGTGGTTTGGATTCCCCAGTATATTTGTTTAAACCTGGGGATTGGATTTATGTTAAAAATATTTCAGGGGATCCTCTTGAAGAGAAGTGGAGCGGCCCCTTTCAAGTTCTACTTCTGACCTACACTGCAGTCAAGCTTGAAAAGCACACTGCCTGCATCCACTATTCAAGAGACAAGAAAACGCCTGGTGGATCATGGAAATCTCAACCTGTTGGACCCACGTCTGCAAGACTGATCCAAAACTAATGTTAGTGTTGCTATGTTTTAGCCTCAGGCTGATAGGAACATTCACTCCTAGATGGCCCTTGAGAAGAAAACATGAATCAGTTGATGGCTTCAGTTGGCCTTGGGGAAACAACACCTGGACATTTGTCTATTTCTCCAAAAACTGTTCTATATGGCAACCCTATACCTATAATGTAACCAACCCTGAAGTAATGTGCAAATTTTTAGTTTTACTGACTCTCTTTCAGATCAAGGGAACCCAGAATATTGGTTACCACAATTCAGAGGGAAATATATTGCGAATAGAAATGAAACATACAATTTGGACCTCTTTGAAACTACCACTGATGGCACCTTGTGTGGACAACAATCCCAATTATATGAACCCTGCTTGTTAGAACATTCTGTTAATAGCTGTAAATGGACGATCCTGTCTCCTAATGTGTTTGAAATGTTTGTAGCATTAAAACAGTAATAGCCAAGGACAAACTTATTGGACTGTCTAGTCAAATTGAATCTGAAACTGCTCACCATTGGTGAGATATATTTTCAGGATACTCACCCTCTGGAGGAAAAAACCTTGAATGTTTTAGTTCACCGTTTTGATACTGTTGGTATTTGTTATTATATTAACAACCGCTAATTGCCTTTTGTGGTATAAGTTGAAGAAACTGATTGTAAAAATTTGGACTTTGCCTAAGGTAATGAAATATGACACTTTAGAATCTTTGTAAAGGAGTTTACAAAGTTTAAAGAAAAGGGGGGAATGAAAGGATTGATATCCCTGGTCGTCTCCCAGTTGATACACAGAAATCTTACCAGTATATCTTTTTACTCGTATTTTTTTAATTGTGTTATGTAGTAGCCTTACTTGTATTCTTTTCTTAGTCTCACTTGCATAGTTTAGTCATCTGTTGGGTAGAGTTGATAATGAGATGTTTTGAAACATGCAACTTCTTGCCTGGCAAAGATCAACCAGGCCTTAAGATGGTTCATTAAGCCTGAGCGCCCCTGATAACAGGGACTCAAGATGTCAAGATAAGCTCAGAAGAGGACACCAGTGATAAGATAAGCACCTGAAAAATAATTTAAACTGACCTTCTTGAAGCATCCCAGGGCCAAAGGATGGATGAGCTAACTCCATGACCACGTATGGGCAAAGGAAGCCCAAAGTTCAATTAGCGGATAGTGTGAGGAAGACTATGAATGACTACCAGGGGGGAAAAGGACCCTAACCCTAATTTTATTGCACATGCTTGGACTATGTAAATGAATTTCGGGAAACCGTTAGCATAAGACTGCCCTTTCCAGGAAATTTGATGAATATGTATGTTTTTTCTGTATATGAGCTCCTGTGTTTTGCTAATTCGTTGGTGCACTTGTGGTGGAACGATCCCCAGTGCTGCCCAGCGCTGCAATAAAGAATGCCTGCTTAATAACAATGGAGTTGTTATTGGGCATTTTATCTCAGAATCCTTACCCAGCTGCACCTAGCCTCCTACCTTGCTGAGGAGTGTTAGAAAGCAAGGGGGTTTGGAAGATCCGATTTTTGTTTCACCGTCAATCTTAAAGAATCTGAATATATTGCAATTGAAATAAACCATGCTATTTGTTCATTCAACTGCGTTTTGTTAATGCAACCGGCCCTACAGCAGACAAGCTGTTTGTGCATCTGGTGTTGGATCTATAGTCATGCAATAATTGTCATATTTATTAAGAGATAAGTCTAGCCGCCCCTAGCCCCTCTAATCTCTGAGGACTAGCTAAAATGCAAGAGGATTCATTTTGCCAAATTTACCTATCACTTCAAGGAAAACACAGTTATTTCATCCTTCTGGAAAGACTATCATATATCTGAGGATAAAGGTTGAAGAGAGATTACTATATATCAAGTAAATATTTCTATTAAGGGAGATCTAGTCTGATATTGAATCATCTAAATCCCACTTGCTTTGGAATGTAGGTCTTCACAGTTAAAATTTATATTCTATGTTTGATTTTGCATACTCTTTAAACACTATATACTGCAATCCATAGAAAATAATTAAAATTCAACAGAAAAGGATTCCGATTAACTTTATCAAATATTTAAATCTGAGTAAGATGTTAAGTTACACTGGAAAACAAATTATTAGCCTGGTCTTTGATACAATACTAAAAAAATTAAACTCAAAACTCACATCTTCAAACATAATTCAGACAAAATATTGTAAACCAGAGAATTGTAATATTGTGAATACTGGAATTAATAATGAAATGGCCTAGAAGAACAATGATGCTATATTTTACATTCTTGCATCTTGCCCAGTTATCTTTACATCATTGAAAAGAACACATAGAAATTATCCTTCCAGTGACCTATATGACCACAAAGAAAAAGGGAAAACAAAAAATTACGGTAAAAAAAAAAACAAAACAACAAAAAACCATTTTAATTCCAAAAAGTTTATTATCAGAGAAAATTCAATTATTCTTTAAAAATACAATTTTAAAAGAAAGCAGTGCACTATTACAGATTCAGAAGACTACAAACCCTTGTTTTCTCTTAACGAGCTCCAATGAGTTATACTGGGAGTATCAGTCTTTCAGGGTACTTGATAAGGTTCTTTTCTCCCCCTAAACTGTCATGTCAAAGACATGTCAGTACATGTGAAGTCTATGATGCCTAATATTCTATAGCAGCTAACTGCAGATTTTGTAGAAATAATAAAACTGAAATGTGTCAAAGCAGCAATAGTTACATAATATCTAATAATACAAGGACTTTATGTAGTACTGATAACATATTGTTTTTACAGCTACCATATGGTATGAGAACATGTAAGGCATTTCAGATATACCTCTCTGGAGTTTCTTTGGCAATGAAAAATGACTGTAAATTAACTTGGTCCACATTAAAATTCCTTGAAAACTCTGTCTAAATAAGGAAAAGCTTATTCAAACTATGCAAAACCTCACCAAAAGTTTATAAAGAAGATGCAAGTCAGTCTTGTTAATTCCTGCACCCAATGATACATACATCCACATTTGTTGGGCCCATGTCAGCATCATAAACTACATGTAATCTGTGAAAACTATCACACCAGGATTTTAAACTTATTTTTCACGGCTGTAAAGACTGCATTTGATGAAAAGAGGTGAAAAGTTGAGATGTTTAGGTAAGTTGTTCTCCTGGCATGGACTTTCCTTGGTGTACTCTCTTTGATGGATGAGACATTCCACTGGCGTAAAACAGTGTTGACTGGTGGGTTTGAGTACTAGTTCACATAAGCTAGAGGTTTGGCATTATGGAAAATTTCAAGCTACTCTTCAATTTGATTTGTTTAACAGAAGACACTAAATTAATACACCAGGTTGTTTGGAAACATACAGTAGGGCTACAGTGTGGATTTGCCAGGTCTTCAAAGCATGTATGAAAATTCACTTTTATTTAAAGAGGAAGGTGTGAGTTTTAAGAGAAGTGGGAAGGGACTTTTGAATATGGTGAAGTTAAAATTCTGAATAAATCTTTGAAATTTACCCAGTTTTAACAAAAAAAAACCCCAAACAACCCCAACACACTTGACTAAAAGTCCATTCTGTGTAAATAATAGTAGGCTTCAACATTCGTTTCCTTTTTTAGGGTAATGTAAACTGAAACAGAATCACAAATTAGGCAACAATTATGTTGTTCTTAAGTGTGTGAAATGACAGGTTCATTGGAGGTAATCACATTTCACAACTGTGCTGTGTTTCCTGGGAGAATTCCTTGCCAATTTGAAAGACATTATTCAACTGGCAAGTGATAAACGGGATTGTATTCCTTCATCAAAACAATTGTGTACCTGAAATCTATACAACTTTGACAGTGAATGAAAAGATGGTGTTTCTATTTTTAATTTTTTTATCAAGGTCTCACGTGTTTATATTGGTCCATACTAGTACAGAAGATATTTTCTTATCTTTCCACTTTTGTTTTTGAAATGATACAAAAAAGAAAGAAAAGCAATTAAGGAGAATAGAAACATAGTTGAGTAGCAAAATGAATTTTGACAGAAAACAAAAAAATGTCATACTTTTAGAATATGAAAACATAAGGTCCACTTATAGGGATGGGAGTTTAGTCCAAAATCTGTACAGCAGAAAAGCCTTTCCAATTTTATTAAGTAAATAAACAGATCCACAAGGAAAATCCATTAGTGCAAAGTGGTTTAGCTACTAGCTCTAGTCTCCCAACTATTATTTAATGACCTCATTGAGATTCCTAGATTCCCTAGGCATTTAATGGAAATGTTCATGGAGATTTTAATACTAACACTAAATTCTGGTTATAGGCTCCTTAACTCATATAAAATTGTGGGGACACAAATAGGTTTTAAGTAAATCTTTCTCAAGATTTAGGCATGCTTTGTAGAACTAATACAGTTGTAGAACTGTAAGATTATTCAGGTTGGAATGGACCTCTGGAGACCATCTGCTTCTCCCTCCTTGTCTAAGCACAGTTAACTTTGAAGATGTGTCCAACTTTGAGATTAGATGAGGTTGCTTAGGTCCTTTTCCAGCTGAAGTTCGAATTAATCCAAGGATGGAAATTCCAAGAATGGAATTTAGGGATATATGTATTCATCTATGAAATACAAATGGAAAAAGAAGCACTGTTACTAAGCTGTAAGTTTATTACATGGCAGGCTCAGGTTCACTTGTGTCCTCCATTGAAAGAAAGTCTTACAAAGGCACCATCATCTACAGGATGTTATACAGTGCTGGCGGCAAGGGAGGCAGGGTGATAGAAGAGGACATACTCTAGAAGCTGATTAGTTTCAAGCATGTCTGTTGAACCAGTTATATTTTTATGTGGAATGAATAAATGTCACAGAAACATATTCTGAACATAGAAAAGAGTCTCTGTCATAGTAGGTAAGATGTCTTCATGAAGGAAAAGAAATTTAAGTATTCTTACATGTTATATGTTTGTATAAGCATACCTGTAAGGTACTTTATACAACATGTTCTTCTTAATGGACACTTATTTCAAGCAGAGTTGGATATCAGTTCTGGAAGGAGGGGATAAAAGGGCAATAACAAGTGATAGGAGAAGTAGGTTTCATTTTAAACTGGCAAAGGCAGAACTGGACTCAGCAACTTTTATTGCTGAACTTGGGTAAAAGGTACTTTGCAACAAGAAATGCAATATCTCTTTATTTGGCTGACCTCAGCCAGCTGTGCTTTAAGACTAGCGCATAGGTTTGGCACGTGTCACAGAGACACCCACAAAACAGACAGCAGCATCTACTCAAAATGTGTATCTATTGCAACCAAAAATTACCTGTTACTCCTTCCAATAAAATTAAATTACAAGTTTGGGTGTCAGTCAGGAATATGCTACACAACTAACACACAACTAATTTCTAAGCTTTAAGGAATATTCTTTCTAGAAAGAAGAACCAAAATGCGGTCAGGCTCACTCATAAAGGGAGAACCTCCCACTCAAGGGTACCCAAAGGGATATCTCACTCAAAGGGGGTGAGGGCACATTCAAGGATATATCCAGAAGAAATATTCACTTACCAGAGTGGGTGAGGACTCACTCAATCCACAGTGGTATCCTTGGACAACATGTTGTTCCAAGGGGTGAGGTCCGTGACTGCAAAATCCACTTGTTCTGAGGGAACTGGCTCAAAATAGGCTTTCCAGCAGGGCTGCATTCAGACCCTAGCTGGGTCTAAACTGTGATCATTCTAATTAGCTGGGGGCAGGTGCACAACAAAGGCAGATGAAGGGACTGGACCATGAGATGCCATTTAATGGCTTTGAGGGTCTGATCTGATTTTTATCAGGTCTTTGGTAAGTCCTCATCTTTGTCAGGTTTTTTCAGGTTTTTGTCAGGGAGCTTGCATCTGTCACAGTAGGAAAGAGAAGTGAACATTGAACTTTTACTCCTTCCTATAGGGTATAAAGGTAATCTGGGTCCTAACTTCTAAGTCATAAGGCTAGATGACTTAGACTAAGATTCATTTTGCCTGAAAAAGAGATGGGTGTCCCTATGAAAAAGTGTCTGTGTATCACGCAGCAGCCAAGGTTTGAGGATCTGAAAGCTCCCGACTTTATCAGTAGGTGTCTAAGTTGTTATGAATATAACAAAAATAAGTAAGAATTCTCTTTTCTCTTTTTGACACTGAATAAAAGATTAAAGATGCTTCTAGAATATGTAAGTGTGGAAATATCTAGGCAATATTAGCTACAGATACGCAGCTATGTTTGTGTTTGATGTCTACTTGCCATTGTCAGATTGCAAAAATGATACAAGCTTCAAACATTTCAGGAACAGCAACAAAAATGACCTAAGGTGTTAAAACCAGTTTTTCAGTAACACAGTAGAGAAATTTAGTCTAGTCATCAAAAGGAAACTAATTGGATGATCTTATTCCTATGTGGAAAAGCACTTTCTGGTAGTAGATAGGTGTGCATTTTATCAGAAGAAAAGGCTTAATAGACACTGAATTTAGATTAATTTGTAGTAGAAGTAAGGTATAATCTTTTTTAACAATAAGGATAATAAATCATTAAAATAACCTCTCTAAGAATACTAGATTTGCAGTCATTTGAGGTTTTTAAATCAAGATTGGATAATTTTTATGTATGCAATTACTCACATGGAGGTTACAGATTTCACAAAGAGATGACAGCACTATGTCCTTTGCCGATTTTGTAAAGAAAGAGAGACTATACAAATGGATTTAGCCTCTTTTGTTTTTAAGCAAACTGTTCTAGTAGTCTAACTGATTTATTTGCACCAGTCTTCACTAAAAAACATGGAGAAACATGCATCTCTGATCTGTATTTCTTGGCTGACCCAAATAATAACATTGAACGATGAAGATGTCAAAGTAAGTGAAGGTGAGGTGAATTGGCAAAACAAAGAACTAACAATTTACTGACTGGATGGTACAAATGGCTTTCCAAATTACCTCTATGATTAAAAGCCACTTTTCCTTGTATTAATGTCCTGTGTTGCTGTGGGCTGACTGAGTCTTCCTCTCCCACAGTTCTTTTACGATAATTGAGCTTAAATGATTTGTAACCTGTTAACTGTTCTTTTATTTTCTAATAATGTAATTTGCTATTAATTATATAATCTTAAACCAAAAGCTAATTCACTGAAACTGTGACTAGTCAAACGGGTATCCACCTTCTCACTGATGGCAGTATCAGTAATAAAACACAAGTTTAGTCATCCCAAATTAGGTCGCCTCCAAGTCTCAAAGATGTTGGCATAAGGAGTCTTTATTGCATCCTCTGGATTCAGTAGAAAAAAAAAAATTGTTATCAAACTTTTACTTAATACAAGTGTTGAGCTTAACTCTATGAACTAAACAACATTTTAAAATGCATACGAAATATGAAGGAATAGATATAATCCATCAAGGGCATCTAATGCCATAGAAGCTAGTGATTCAAAGTTGTAATTAGAATCTTCACCTACAGGAAAACACAAATAACTCATATCTACTTCTCACTCTAGATAATAATGTATCCTCAAACATTTTTATCTTTAATAGAATAGTAATCTTCAAAGAACCAAGGTACAGTTTATAAAAATTAGGCCTATAAAATTCCCATAATAGTTTCAAAAGATTTTTCATTTACATAATTCTGAACAGGAAATGCAACAACAATAGTTGATACGAGATATTTAAAAGGTGATACGAATACTTCATATGATTCCAGTCCTTTAGAAAGCTGTAACTAAAGTGATTAGAGATAGTTTCAAGTATGTAAAAAATTAAGACTGAGATGCTCTGCCAAGAAATGTTACAAGATTTATATTATGGTTAGAAAGTCCATGAAGCAATTTCAGTTACTCTTTGGTCAATTTTCTCTTCCTTCAATGACTAATATTTGCTGCTGTCTATGAAGTTGCTGTCTAATATATATTTTGCTAATTGCCACACCTTCATAGAAGCATCTTGAAATATCATGTTTGTACACACTTCTCATTTTCTTCAATTAGAGGCATTTTTTTCATTTTTCTACTGATAATTATACCTATATACAAGCTTTTTTGCATAATTACTCGAACATCACTGTAATAAAGGGTTATAGTTATAGGTGACTTCCTTCTGAGGGGAACAGAGGGTCCAATATGCTGGACAGACCCTCCTCATAGCGAAGTCTGCTGCCTCCCTGGGGCCTGGTTTAAGGACATCACTAGGAAATCTCTGAGCTTGGTACAGCCCTCAGACCATTACCCATTACTGCTCTTCCTTGTGGTTGTAGATGAAGCTGCAGCCCATAGTCCAAGAAACTTTGGGGTCTTGGGAGTGTTGGTGATGGAATCTGAGGCACGGGTTACTTTTTCCTCTCTCCTTCCAGTTGCGGCAGCATTGGAAGAAACAGATGGACCCGGTCCAATAATACATGGCTCTGAGGTTGCCGTCACCACCACAGTTTTGAGGTTTTGATAATGGGATGTCATACATGGCACAAGGCTTGCTGGCATCAGATGGGATTCACCTTTTTCAAAAGAAGTAAGAGGAACTTTGCTCAGGAGCTTCCAGGGCTTTAAAGTAGACTTAAAGGGGGCTTGCATGTGACAAGCTGTGGGATGATATGCCATGGTTTAAGTGACAGGATGCTAGCAAGGGCCCTCAGCCTGTTGCACTGAGGTGTGCTGTGGACGCTGCAGCACAATTTCAACCTTATGGAGATGAGACAGGGGCTCCTGAGGTAATAGGAACCAACAGGAAACATCAGCAAAACACCTCGAAAGTATTAAGGGGAGTTCATTGAAGAAGGTGACATGGTCAACAGCCTCTATACCAATGCACACAGCATAGGCAACAAACAGGAGGAGTTGGAAGCCATCAGGCTACTGGAAAGCTATAACGTAGTGGCCATTACTGAAATTTGGTTCAGCTATCAATAGCTATAGGCTGTTCAGAAGCAACAAGCGAGGAAGGAGGGAGGCAGGCATTGCCCTCAAGAAATGGATAGACTGTGAAAAGCTGTCCTTGAAGAATAACTCTGAGTAGATAAAAAGCTTATGGGTAACAACTGTAGACTGAGGAAACAAAGGGAACCTTATGGTTGGCGTCTTATCACGGTTTAGGGTCAGGGAGGCCCCTTAGACCTATAACAGACGCTCTCTGTTAACCTCCCTCCCCAAAGGGGAAGAGAAAGGGAATAAGGAAGAGAGACTGAGCGATTAGAAAAGGAAACTAGAACAGCTTTAATGAAAACAAAATTAATAATAATAGAAATGGAATATATACAAATATATACAAAACCAGTATCGAAACCAACCCCCCTGATGGTAATTCCATCACCATCACCACTGATGCTGTCGAGCAGGCACTGGGGGAGTCCCAGACTGGGCCCCGCAGCAGACGGGAGCGAAAGTTTTTCCTTATGTTTCTGTGGAACCTCTTATGCTCCAGCTTGCACCCGTTGCCCCTTGTCCTATCATTGGACACAACTCCTGCGTGACACCGCATCCTCCTGTCCAGAAGTTACATGAGACAGAGTGAATGAGAATAATAATTATCAAACATTTTCCTTACACATTTTTAAAGGTCTCTACGTGTCACTTGACTTAGAGCTAAGCAACCTAGACACCAACGGTACCCAAAAGGAGTCTAAGGATTTAAGCAGCTTTAAAAAAAATAAATACAGTGCTTTAAACATTTCAGCATGGACAAAGGCAGACAGGAGTGTGTTCGATCTCCTCAGATCAGCCAGAAGTTAACCAGCTGCAGCCCAGAATCCCACGATCACACCAGCAAAGCTCCACGCTCAAGTCACTTCCCTCCATCAGCTCAGGAGTAGAAAACACGGGAAGGGGCATCAGAGAGGTGATGCTGCCAATCAGCCTTATCCCAGGCTTAGTAAAGATTCCCTGGGTTACGATATTTAACAGGGAAATATTAGAAAGCATCCATATACTGATTTATTATTCTCTTAGCTTCGAATTCAAAACACATTCCACAGACACTGCAACATTTTCAAGCCACCGTCACAGCTCGTTACACTGCATTTGGAGGAAACGGCCACGAGGTAAAACTCACACATACACAACTCAGCAGATGACCTTTCCTAGACACCACATCTAGACATTTTTTTTGACAAAATGACTTGGGTTTTTGGGTTGTTTTTTTTTTTTTTACAGGAAATGAAACAAACCCAACCTGATGCTAATTGCTGCACCACGACGGGAGCAGAGGAGCAGAAACCACGCTCGGCGTGCTTCATTGGGTACGCGTTGCCTACGTAAGTCAATTCACTGAGGCAAGGGGAGCTGCACTGATACCCTGCCTGAGAGTGATTTCCCAGGACTCTTTCTGGAAATGAGATGACACATCGCAAAAGATTATTTCCTGCTCAAGTCATTTTAAATAACTGTATTAAAAAGAGACGAGAAGTTACAAGCAGGGCCTGATTCCGTCCTTCACCAGTGGCCCTTCCTATCTTTGGAAATCCAAAATGTACTTTAAGTGAGTCTTAAAATTGCCAGAGCCGTTCCCTTCAAGTAAATGTGATTTGGGACAGGAAAGTGTGGGCATGACTTGCCTTGCCAGTGGGTTTGCCTCTCCGGCAGAGCGGAGGGATGTCAGGAATAATACCATCAGTCCTCCCAACAGGCTGCGTGCACGCAGCTACTCCAAGCACAGGGCTATTTTTGTATCAATCAAGAGCAAACTGATTAAATCTGTAGCTTTAGAAAGAAGGGGAATTAACCAAATGAAAACATTCATTTCAACACAAAACTTTATGGTACTGTAACTTGGGCAACAAAGCCCTTTCTTTTTTTTTTTTCCCCTCTCTCCGAGCAATCCCATCTGCTCCCCTTGGCTTGCGCTCCTCGAAATAAACAGCTGTTTACACGCCGAAGACACGGGGACGTTTGTCTCTGGTGGGTTTGTCATACAAAAAAAGCATGAAAATGAGTTTGAGCGCAAAGTTAAACATCAGATGCTAAAACCGGGACCGTGGTTTCGCACATTTGTTTATGACTTTGCTCTTTGAAAGGAAGTTTTTTTAGTCCCTGATCCAACGCCGTTGCGGAAGGACCTTTTATCGAAGGGCATCTCCAGGTGAGGCTTTAGAAAAGCCAGTTCTTCGTTCCTGCCCACCTTGGCTAAGCAGTTGTTCAGCAGGACGAGGCAGTAATCAGATCTTCTGTACAGCTGGCAGTTCAAATAAAAAGGATTGCTGCTCTGGAGATGAGAAAGAAAGACAAAAAAAATAAACAAAAGGGAAAAAAAGGGAGATAAGAAAAGGCAAAATTCTGGATTTGTGTCTTTGCCAGGACTTGTTCGGCATCAAAAGCAAAGCAGAAACACAAAGAACAATTTACGCTTCGAATGACAAGGATGAACTGCTATTTGCTAAGGACTCATCATACTCCAAATCAGGTTTCTTCACAGCTTCCTAGAAAACTGAAGGGTGGTATTTCTGATGTAAAACTCCTGATAGCGTTACAACTATGCTTACGGTACGAAATGAACTGTTTCCCGTGACGCTGACCGGCTGTGACATATAAACACAGTCTCCTCAGAGGTGCACGCGTGTTTCTGGCTGTAAAATGAGATTGGGTTTCAGTTAACAGTGAAACAGAAGCTTGTGAAGACACGTAGCTGAAGTCGTAGCATCACAGACTCGCAGAAATTTGGGGTGATAGCGGTGACAAAGTTTAACAATGCCAAAACAGCAACGGGAATTTTAAGAAGTCTGGATGAAAAACCCCAGGGGTTTGGGAACGTGTCCCTTTTCCTTGTGTTTCACAACGTAAACGACATTACAGAAAAAAAAAAAAAAGTGTTACAAATTTAAATTGCATTTAAATTAAATTGCGTTTAAATTGCGTTTCAATTAACATTGAGCTTAAAAAGCAATTTTTCCTGGCGTTGTCTCCAGTTGTTCGGCGCATCTTTCGGCATATCATGATTTGTACCAGCTTGCTGATGATCTACCAGGAAAAAAATACTCTGCCATCATCTCTAAAGCTGCCTGTGTTGCATCCCTGCCTGGGAAATGGTTGCCTGCAAAGCCTGGGGTTCACACCTGCCTTCACTGGAACCGATGGTCCAAGTGCCACGAGCTTCACCGAGATTGGTTTTAATTCAGCGTGCTATCGCTTTTATTAATACTGTTTAGTACATTTTTACTGCTCTGTGCAGATTAAAGGCAGATTAATGATGCTTTCTGCAAGAGCTTGCACCAGGGCTGAGGCAGCTGAGCCTGGTGGGATTTCAACCCAGACTGAAGTTTCTCCCTAACAAGAAGAAACAGTTTCTGCAAGAAACACAGAGACGGAGAAATTCCCCTTTGCATTTTCAGCTGCTGTGTCACAACCTATACAGGGACTTAGGCTGCTGAATAAACAACTGCTATTTTGACATGGATGATACTGAAATAATTAAACTCACTTCACCTATCGCATCATTGCCATAGAAAGACCCATTAAGAAACGTGGATAGTCAGATCAAGCTGGACCTAAAGCACCCGTGATCAGAAAGGAAAGATGATTCAGCATTTACAGAAGTAAAACACACAGAGGAACTGGGTGATGGGTAGATGATAGCTAAGGGGAGCTTCACACCAATAAAATCAACAGCTGCACGAGTAGCCCCCCGTTTCTGTTGGCGACAGGTCACCTTAATGAAAAGATAACGATGCCAAACACATCAGAGGCAACGAGGAAATCTCAACCGTGGCTCCTAGAGCTGATTTTACAGCCACAGAGAAACAGGGAGTCTAAAGAAGACTTTGTCCAAATCGAACATCATTAAAATAAAGCATCTCATTCCACACTGGCAAAGCCTTGGATGGTGTATATGGGGTTTGATCAGTAATCTGTCATGGAAACCTGGTGGAGATCAGCAGCTGCAGGGATCTTAGCAGTGTTGAAGCTACCTGCTCACTTCAGCTTTATAGGCTGCTCTGCTTGCTTTCGTAGTTCAATCAGATCTGTATTACTCATTCTGCACAGTAACTTTCCATAACTTTATATAAGAATTTCTCCTTTACCTACACACTACCAGTGACAAATAAATTTATTATAGGTTTATAAACCAGCTAGCAAGGGAAACTAATACATGTATCTTACCGAACCTGTTTGCTATAGACAGGGAATTTAGGTGAAATGGAAAGGATATCGATGTTTTTCTCTTTTCCATACAATATTTCAGCTCCCCACACTCTACATTAAATATGCAATAGATTTCTCACATGATTATTTTAGAGGCTTGCATATTTTATTAGTAACTAAAGCAAAAATTGAGCTATACTCCAGGAAAGCTAGGTGATAATATTTATCCAGTAGCTTTAATACAATAAACTTCTTTCATTCGATGAAAAAAAAAAAATAGAACAACAAAGAATTAAGCAAGCAAATAACAAATTAATATGAATAAAATAGGTTTTTAAGAGAAAGGGTCTCATCTTCAAGTAGGGAGCACGACTTACCATGGGAGGGACAAGTGGGTAACCCGAGCACACGAGTATCATCGAGATCCAAAGAAGGAAAACAAAGTTTGACCTGCAGAGACTTCAAGGAAAAAAGTGGAGATCAGGTTTTTCAATAAAACCAAGCAAACCGACATGCATACAGATAAACACACAACCAGCCCATCTTCTCCATATGCAAAGCAATCCACAGTGTCTTTACCTGATCATTTTTCACTCAGGAGTGTGTATGTATGTCCATGCAGTTACACTGCAAAATTCCTCACATACCCTTTCAGTTCCTTCTTAGATGACCATTTTATACCAGAGTTCAGGAATGAAAATGTCATCAGAGCTGATTTTATGATGACTAATTGGTCCTTGCTTGGCCTTTTCTTCTTGTTAAATGGGAAAATGGCAAGAACACACATTCAGCTGCCATTATGAAGCTACCACTTCATTTCATTTAAGTGTTCCATTAAAATGTCTCTCAAGTGAGTTTACTGTTAAGTCTGTATCGTCATAGCAAATCTGGTCAAAGGTCTAAAGATTTTCAAAACACATTTCAAGAGCTTTTCACCACTTCTGTGATAGATTAAGACCTTGTAAATCTTGTCTCCAAGGGAAAACCAGTAAAAGTGCACTTGGAGCAGAAAGTTCCTCAAAGCATCTTACCAGACTCAGAGCAGCCACAATACATAGAGCAATATGTAACAACAAATATACATATAGCTTTTACTTTTTCCTCTTTTTTTTTTGTTTGACTTTTTAATATTTTTTTTTCAATTTTTACTTTTGTTTTTTATTATTATTTTACTTTTTCTTCTTCTTTTTAACACGTTTAGTTTTTAACGCACCTAATCTTTAAGCATTTCTCTCAGAACCTAAGTGCTTTGGACATTGATTTCTTCTCCTGCACATCTTACCCCATATTAAGTTTATTCCATCACATCTTCTGTAGGATTAACAAATACTGTTGATCTCCATCAATACAGCAACTCTTTACTGTCCAAGAGCATCACTGGTTACTGCAACAAATTTACCTGTGCCGTGTTTAATTTACTCGCACAGCATTTTAGGGGATCCCGTGGTTTATTTGTACACAGGACTGTAAAATCAGCAAGAGCCCCACGAAGCTTGTGAAAAGGCTGAAAACCATGAAATTCCATTTTTTTTTTAGCCTTAGAATGGAAACGCTAAGGAACTTTTCTCGTCAGCCAAGCGTTAGACGTGCACATCTGGGACTGAGCAGCATCGAGTGTATTTCCCTCAGCGTTTACATTGAACTATCAGAGTAGAAGGGCTCCAGAGGGGAACTCTGGGTGAGTCTCCAGAAAGACCTGAGCTGTAATAAATTATGGCAACTTTAGCTGGAATATTCAATCTCTTGATGTAGATGCATTTGATTCCAGGAGGTAAGCAGGAAGGCCTTCAGCTGAGGCTGGAAGGTGTACGACGGCATGTTAAGAGCCTTTAACACTTCTTAGAGAAGAATTCCTAATTGGATCTCAGGTTGTGGTTGAATAATTTTACATCATCCCTGCACGTGGTGGTGCTGATCATGTCAGTGGTTGGTATAATCCAATGACCCTGAAATTACTTTTTAAACGCCCGTGTTTGTAGTTGCTGCTGAAGTACTTCAGGATTCTTCAGGACCAACAGGACTATAGAAACATAAGATGAAATCACCCTCATTTCACCACCACCATAAGCAATCCGTTTATGAAAACCGTCAAAAGAGCATTTAATTACTTGCAAATTCAGTATGTGTCCTCTTATTCAGAGAGAAAATCCTTTCTTCTGAATGGAACATCCTGTTCTGACTCGTCCAGGACCTCCAACTCCCACCGATAAGCGGATTAGCCCGTGTTTCTGCCACAAAGAAAAGCACTTTGGGTTGGATTCCGCTTCAGCGTAGCTCAGCGTCAGCTTTCGCTGGGGCTGCATTTAGTTCAACTCCCTTTTAATACAGAATTAACCTTCACACCACGTTATTTGTGGAAGATGACGGACAAGAATAGACTTGGGATTAAAGGTCAGGATTTCAATGGTGGAGCTTGTGCCAGGCTCACCAGATAAACTATGGTGCATTATTGACTTATTTTTTAAAATCATGAGTTGTTTGAGTCCCTGGTGACCTCCCATTGTGCCTGGTTACTGCTTCCTATGTTTACCTTTATCAAATCCCTCTAAAAGAGTGGAGTTGGCCACATTTCTAGGTCACAAGCTCTGGACATGAGATATGCTGAGAGATTCTCGGTAGGCGCCATCAGCATGAGCAGGTGGAGAGAGAACAACCAAGTGAGGCCACCAAGCAGCTCCCGGGTGACCCCAGGGAGATGGCCATTAAGGCCCAGCCAGGATGAAGGTTTGTGGAGCCTGGAGCAGCAGGTTGCAGAAACTCTGAACAACACGGGAAGACAAATCTTGTGTGCAGATAGCAGGTAGGTGAGTATGAGTTATGGAGACCCAGAACTGGGCTCAAGGGGTTTGTCCACCTCTGAGACATACAGAAGTGGTATTATCTGAACAGAGGAAAGATTCAAGGCTTCAGGTTTGCTCCTCGCTTCTTTTAATTTATTTTTCCCAGCTATTCAGGATGTAATTTAACACACCCAACTGTGATTTTCATGCATAAAGTGTATATGGAGATTTAGATACATTCAAAATATTCCCACTTCAGGTTTGGATGAATCAGGTTTAACAGAACAAGTGGCAATTGACATTTCTGGCTTCTACTCTGTCTGCAGAGCACCCAGTCTGAGGCTTTGCTCCCAGGTACGGTTCACTGGCAGGTATCATAGGTCATATGAATAATTAAGAACCATAATAACAATTCCCAGCATCCATAAAATTTGCATTTTATGAGAATAAATTAGCAGCAATATCTTCCACTTCCTTGCAAAGCCAACAACGTCACCTACTCCCTCCTGCTTACCTTGTTAAAGGAACAGGGTATAGCACCTCGCTGCTGCTCTTGTTTGGATTCCCCACAAAAATATATGAAACACACAATAACAGGCTGGTAGGAGTTGGAAGGGCCCTCTGGAGATGATCTGGTGTCCCCGCCCTGCTCCATCCAGCAGGGTCACCCAGAGCAGGGGGCCCAGCAGCGCAGTGTCCAGCCGGCTGCTGGCCCTGAGGAAAACTTCCGTGAACATGGTCCTGCCTTGGTTTTGCCTGAACACACAGTCTAAACTTCCAGCAAAATAGAACTTCTTTATGCTTCTCACCCCCTCCCTCAGTCCTCCAGTCTGTACATGTTTCTTTGGTGCAGTCTTCACTACTATTTGAGGTGCAAACCTTCCCACACGTGACCCATATCAGCCTCCAGCCAATACAAACCTGCTTTCTGTTGCACTTCTGTCACGTACCCCTGCCTTCCCCTCCCTTCTTTTTTCAGGGATCTTACTATTTGTGCAGAGTTGATCTCTTGCTGCTCCCAAATTCTCTCTTAACGTCATGAGGCAGCCTCCCTTTGGCTCCCACTCCCATGAGCCTGCCTGGGGGCTGTTGCAAAGCCATCTTGCTTTTTCTCCCTCCTTCAAAACGGAGAAGAGGTGAAGAAGCACTATAGTTCACACATGCAAAGAGAGGTACGGGCTGAACTGATCCCACTAATGCATTGCAGACTTTGTTGATCAGCTTTTAGGACTTTTCCCTGAGCCTCTGGCTCCACACTGCCTCTGGCATTGGCACAGTTTATTCTGTGTCCTCCTTGCAGTTCAGCATGTTGCTCCTGCTGTTACAGGCTTGGCTGTTTTCTTGTCATATTGCCAGAACTCTGGGAAAGGACCCAACTAAGGAGGAGGCTGGTATAAAGCTTGTTGCCAGTGAGCTTTACCAAAGCATTTGTGCCAGCATATGCCCATTTGCCTCTTAAGGCAGCAACCAGAAACCTTGCAGTTTTGGGAGGCGTGGGAGAAAAGGCGCTTTTCAGTTCTTTCTTTCAACTGTTAATCCATTAGAGAGATAAGAGAGCTGGTGTCTGTGCTGAGGCCAGTTACCAACCCAGTAAGGTGAGGTAGAAAGGTGTATATAGCGTGAGGAGCCGTGTGCCCACTTTCACCCTGCAGAGGTACTTAGCTGACTGCCCTGGGGATAACTCCCAGGTCTTGCTAAGCACCGATCAGTGTAGGTGACAGCAGCCTCTCTTTGGCTGGCTCCTACTGTTTCCCTCCTCTCCTCATGCTCTCCTCTTTCATTGTGCTTCTTCACAATTTCTGTGAATAGGAGATGTCAGGAGGCTTTCAGAGGCATCATGATGTTGCAGTGGGAACAGTCCTATCATCTTGGTCTCCTACTTCCCATTTTGTGGGTGCTTTCTCTTGATGAAGTGTGATTAGCCTGTGATTATGCTCTGAGCATGTGCAGCAGAGGCTTTTTCAAGATTGTGAGCCAAAAAAATGTATGGACTAGATGTTCACATTCCCTTTCCTTAAAGGTTAAACTTAACCTAAGAAGGGCACATACCATTTGCTGCAGGACATTAAACCTTAGATCAAGACTGCATACTTGCAGAGTCCGGACTTCTGTTAGAAGCAATTGCCAATTTTATATTTGTAGCGTTTTGTTGTAATTGCTATTGCCCTCTTTTGGAAAAGCCAGTAGCAATGTTTTCTTGGCTGTTGTTGGTTTTTTTTAATAGTTGTCAGTAGTTTTTTTTCTGTCACTCACTTGCCAGTCAATGTGCATTTAGGAGCACTATGTTTGTCTTCATGCCTCTCATTCTGATATGATGATAGGAAAATTTTTTGGTTTTGGGGTTGGTTTTTTTTTTTTTGGCCTCCTGAAAATGAGGAGAGAAAACAGGAAGAATTGTGAGTCTGAATGTGATTCTAGTGAAACATTTAACTAAGAAGTGGAAAAAGTTAGTGGTACAAATCAAATGTACTTTAAGATGCCTCTCTTAAAAGTATGTGCCAAAGGCCAAACTTTTGGCCATCCCTATTTATCTTTTGGTTTTGCTTTAAACACTGTGAGGTGGGGAGGAGTACCACAGGTTGGTATGACATTCATCTGGCCCTGATGGAGAGTTAGCATCATAAGTGACCTTGTCTGGCTACACCTCTTCTTTCTCTTTTCTTTCTTCTTCCCTCACCATTTTGTCTTGCTGTGTTACCAGGCTTTCCCTTACCTCTCTGCTCGTGCAGAGAGTGCAGTGGTTTCAGTAGGGGTCACTAGCCACTTCTACAACACAAGTGAGAACAATGCTAGGAGCCTGTGGGCTTGTTTCTCACTACTAAGCAATATTTTGATTTTTGTTTGCTGTGCTCATTGCTGGAATCAGCATTAATGCATACTGCTAATGGGTTTTCTTTTTTAATTTCTTAAATTCTGTTGTTTTTTCTCCCTCAGAATTGAGTTTCTGCGACACCTGAGAAGCTTCTTCCAGATTATGTTTAAAATTGAAACAAAGACCCCTGAGGAGGACCGCATGGGCGGGGAGAAAGTCTTAATGACGTGTGTTGGCATTGGATTTTCCAACCTTAGCAAAACTATAAGATAAGAAACATCTACAGACTTCATGAAATGGTATGACAGAAACATCTGCAAAGATCTGATAAAACCTGCCTTTCCTTGTGTTTATTCTGGCCCAGGGAAACCAGTGGCGGCTCCAGTGCAGAGGTGCCCAAGCTTGCTGCATGTAACCGATAAAGCTGACTTCAGGCTACTTAGACCTGTGCTGTTTAGAAATGCAAGGCCCATATTGTGTGCTTCATTGAACAGCTGGCTGGAGTCTCAGCTGGCTTGGGACTCTGCACTGTATTCCACTGCATGGGACACATGCCTCTGGTGTCCCTGTGCCCTCAAGCCTTAAAGCAGTAGGTGCTCTAGTTTTGTGTATCTACAGACGTCACTCTTAACTTTTTCTGAAAGGTTTAGATGGAGAGGAAAACCAAGATTCACCAACACGAGCTTTGCAGTGCAGAACAAATGATCACAACAGAAACTTGAGATTCTTGAGGTAATTGCAGAAAAAATATTGGCATGGAAATAAAAGTAAAGGTGTGACAATAATTATTTGTTTATACCGTGCATGTATGTAGAATTTGTCAAATGCTTCGCTCCCGCTTATGTTGCCTAAATTACAGTTTCACAGGAAGAAAAAAATACCTTTTAATTTTTCTTAATGTTAGAGAACTGCAGAAGAGATTATAGCCTATACTGACATGTTTTAGCTGCCTCTGCAAAGATAGGCGTGGCAGAAGAAACCTTCTTTGCCGTTTTTGACTTAAGGCATATTCCTTTTAGGTTTGTTTGGCGTGCCACATATTGCAGTTCACAATTAGTTGTGAAAGGTGCCAAAAAAGGTACCTTTGGCAGAGAAATATATATCCGGTTATGCCATCACACTTTGTACAGCTGCTCCCTTTTGAAAGAGGGGATAATGGTGTATGGACACTATTTGGATTGACAGGTGCAAAAAAGTTTCTACTGGGATATCAATATTTACTCAAAAAAGGCTTTTGGTAGATTCCAGGCAAGCCTGCTGAAGATAATGCTGAACTCCTGACACAAGGAAATAAATTTATACTTTACTTCCGACTGCATTCAATGTATCTGGACCATACAGAAACATGCCGAAAGCTAGTATGTAGAAAGAACAATCATTAGTGACTGTGTTGTAATGGTCTTGCAAACTTTTTCTGATACACTGTAAAGTGGGCATTACTTCTGTAATATGAAAAGGACTTGGACAAAAAGGTATTTGATTAGTCTTTTATTAACTATGCAGGCTGTGTGAGTCATTTTTGTACTGTACTTTGTTCTTGTTGCAATCTGTCTAAACATGTTTTGGAAAAATAAAGTACTTTTTCCTAAATAAGGTTTTATTTCCCTTTAAAACAAAATTAAAAACAAACAAACAAAAGCTTTTGCCCAGCCCTCTAAGATTGCACCTCAAAACATAAATGGCTATTTTGAACTGATACATCAAAAGCACAGTGTAGAGAGTTGCCACGGTGGGAGAAAGGGAGAGGGCAAAGCCCTTCTTGTAATGTTTTCCAAAATTTGATCTGCAACTAAGGAAACCCTAAATAAAACAGTGGCATGTGAAATAAAATTCTTTTACTGACTTTTCTTGCATTTCAGGTTACATTAGGAAAAAATACGTGGGCAAGGAAGAGCTGACCTTGCTCCCCTCCATCACCTACGCAATGAAAAAACTAGAAACTGTCCAAATTAAAGTTACCCTAAATAGAGGGAGCTATTGATCCAAAAAGGTGGAATGTAAAAGCTGAGGTTAATAGCCACTGGAACAAAAATATGGAGTATACACTAATTAAAGATACAGCTGAGATTTACAAAACTGACCTAAGTAAAAATTTGGAAGCATTGTCACAACTTCAAAAATGAAAAGCTTTGCTAGCTTTAAACTTTTAAAGCGCTTAACTTTGAAGCTGTGACAGCTTTTCCAAATGTTCCACTTTCACCAAACATCAACAGGGCAACGTGTTGCCCAGGTAGCAGGTTCTTTAGCCATAGAGTAATTACACCATAAAATTACCCATGCTTAACTAAACCTCTATGTTAGACTGCTAATCCTTAGACCTGCTGCAAATTGTACAGATCTACAGCACAACACATGCTATGAGTCAGAAGTGCTTGTTGCTTTACAGAGAAAAAAATACATATATGAAAGGAGTATGTTTTTCCAGAACAGCCAGTCTCTGGAGAAATAGGAACAATTCCAGAGGAGGTTTTAAATAATAGCTTTCTTAAAATTGTTTACCCTTCACATTCTGTGAAAAGTACTTATGAGGAGGAAATCCTGCAGTTAAAAGCTGTTTGTTTTCTCAGCAGAACAGCAATTAACAACTGTTTTGGTGGACTGATCCTACAAGCAGTAAGATAGTTCAGTTTTAGAACTAGACAGAGGAAATTAATTTTAGGTGAAGACAATTCATGCTCTTTGTAGCCATAGATGTTACGCTAAGTGTGCTATTTACTAGGAGATGCATCTTTCATCTCAGTCCATCATGGTAGACTTAATACTCAGATGACTTGAATTTGAACTGATTAGTTGTACGTGAATAATCCTGTACTCTTTGAGCTATCAGCAGTTCAGTTAATCCTTTTGGGTGAAGAGCTCTGATAATACCCTCCTGCTGTGATTGGAAATTTTTCTGCTTACAGAAAGCTTTAAGGCTGGACCATTAGGAGTTACAGGTATGGGAGGGGACTGATCAACAAGAATATTTTGTAATGTGCATTTTAATTGCAATAATTTTAACATATCGGGAGAGACTCAAGGACATAAAAAAAATGATTGGGGTAGAACTAATGAGAAATACCTCACTATGAGAATGGTAATACCTTACTATGAGAATACCTCACTAACTAAATGGAAAATCTCTTCCTTTAAACCTGCCTAACAGGAAAGGCTGCTACAGTCGTGATGTGAAAAGTATTTGCAAAATGTGCTTTTACCTTGCACCAGCTTTCACTTCTGTAATATCTTGTTGAGCATTCTTCCATTTCTAAGCTACGATGGTGACTTGACGGCACTTTCTGTGGTTACATCAGAAAATTCATGTTAACTTGCTGTAGGACCGCTTCTGGTGTAATATAAATTATGCTGAAGGTGAATTTGCCTCAGTTCAAACCAGTGCACTTGACTGGAGGTGTATGACTAGCAGCCAGTGCAGTAGCTGTGGGGGAAAGCACACGGTGGAACATGGCTGTCTTGGGTAATGTTTACAGAACGGTGGTTATGTTACTGTCAGAGCATAGATGCTTTCCTTTCCCATAGGTGATAATTATGAGTTAGATGGATTTTGTTTCAAGACACTGAGGCATAGTTCTACTGCTTGCAAGCTCTGACATTCACTTCCCCATTTTTCAATCACGTTCTTGAGACAGCAACAAGAGGAAAAAAAAAAAAAGAAGAAAAGTACCAGCTTTGAGGAGGCCTAACTTTGCCTATGAGTTTTTCTCCTTTTTTGGTACTGTGTGGCCATTGCCACATTTCTATTTTGTTTGTCTCATGAGAGCATTTCTATTTAGTCTACATTTTAGGGGATACCAACTGAGACATGGAACTGTGTCAAGCCAACTGTAAATAAAATAAATAGGTGGAAGGAGCATCTTTTACAGTTACTGCTCAGGTCTTGGTAAGCTCTGTCTTCAGAGATCATTCTTGGTAGAATAAGTACAGTTTTCCAGATGTCTGATGTAGGAGCAGCACTGAGAAGCTCTGAAAAACAACTCTTACCTGTTGTCAGTGGGAGGGGTTAAAAGACAGGAAGTCCTGAAGGGAAAAGAGCGTGTGGGTTGAACTCCGTGGTGAAAGCATCATGTGTGTGTTATGAAAGTAAGTCATGCACTGCCGCAGAGCATAACAGTGTCCAAATAGCACTTGTGCTAGATAAAATTAAGTTGTGACATTGTAAGAGAGACTTGTTAGGATTATTTATAGCGTACCTGTTGCAAAAGATGTTAGGTGAGAGTGCTAATCTCTCTCCTGTAACAGTAAGATTACTATATGTATATGTACACCAAGAAGAGCAGTCAGACCTATATCCCCTGTGTACTATGGAGTATAGAAGCAACTGCGTTTGTGGAGGGAGCAATACGGAGACCCACGGAGAAAATGTTTTATTATAAACTGGTATTGCTCAAGGATAAGGAAACAATCAAGGATAATAAAGCAATGGCCAAAAGCAGCTCTTTACATCAGGGTGAGCAGTGGCTCGGAGCCCATAGAAGTGAAGTGGCCAGCAGCCTGCCTCTGCTGGCAACCCCTCTGCCCAGCTGTGACGCTGTTGAGGGGGGCCTGTTGTGAACATCAGGCATAGACTGGTGTCTCTGTACTTTGCCCTCATACTATGTGTCTGTCAGATTGTCCACACTCACCTTTCTCTGTATCAGTTTGGACACACTTCCCTGGTAGCCTCCGCTGTGCTGTACGCACAACAAGCATCAATACCCCTGTAACAGCGGGCCCATGGTGAAAATCTGTAGGGTCCTTGTGGATACTGATCCATGTGAGGTACCCGGTGCTTAGCTACGAATGAGCTAGCAGGATTAAGGGTGTGATTCCAGTGGTCATCACTACATGTCAGTGACACATCCCATTATACAAAATGTGACAAGCTCAGTAGGGCATCCATATTTGCAGTCTGCATTGAAAGTCATGCCATTTGAGAACAAATGTCTTATTCCTTTACCTTGCCTCACCTGCAACCACTCTGCTCCTTGAAAGTTACTTAAGCCTTTTTCAATCCTAAACTGTCTCTATGGATACGAAAAAAAAGGTACTTTAGCCAGTGATTAATGTAGATATATTCTGTGAGGTAAGACTGTTCTGAATAGCCTTGTGCATTGTGATAGGACGAGGGGCAATGGATTCAAGCTTGAGTACAGGAAGTTCCACCTCAACATGAGGAAGAACCTCTTTACTGTGAGAGTTGTCTAGCACTGGAATAGACTCCCCAGAGAGGTTGTGGAGTCTCCTTCTCTGGATGCATTTCCGTGTCATCTGCTCTAGTTTTGTCCTGCTGTGGCAGGGGGGGTTGGACTCGATGATCTTCGGAGGTCCCTTCCAACCCTAACTTTCTGTGATTCTGTGATTTAAACTTACAGTGTATTCCATCTGCCTCTAGTGTTGGAGATGTCTGTAGTACTAGAGTAGTAGAAGTAACTTCTGTTGGGAACAACTTGGTAGAAAACTGGAATAGAGAGTAAAGGAGAGATTGTTCCGGTTACCTGATAAGAACATACCACACTAAGATTGTATACAGGAAGGACTCCATTACTCATATAAGAGATTTTTCTTTCATCAGAGTATCAATTAATATTTTGATTAATTTTGTTGTTTGGTGTTTTGGTGGGGTTTTTTTAATACAAAGTGGTTTCCAAGATCATGGCTGAATTGGTCTCCTTTCTGTGTTCACCTTTTCCTACATTCTAGTTGTAGAAAAAAGCTACACCCCATTTCTTGTGCAATCTGTCTGTAATGGAAAAGTTTTAAAAGCTTTTTGAAGCTTGTATGATACACTGGGAGTACGAGTTATTACTTCTACAGAAAATATTAGCTGCTGTTGGCCTTGTTTTCATATTTTGCATAGGGCCTTTTAATTAGCTGGTTGTGAATGGGCAAGCTAGTCTTTTCAGGCTCTGTACCCTTCACGTTACATTATTGTATTCAAATCTGAACAGTTTAATTTTTTTTTTTATATGGGAAAGTTTTGAGAAAGAATAAAAATCTTTCTGCCTTTAAAAATGGCTAAAAATACCAGTGTATGTTCATATTTATTCCCTGTTTCCTTTTTATATTTCTTTTTTTCCTTACATTTAAAATTCTTGATAGTTCTTTTATTTAGTACCAAATTGAAGGTGACAGTATTATCTCTATTGCAGTCAAATATGCAAAAATACTAAGTTTTATGTCTTGTTTTGCAGGTTATTTCTAGTTTTATGTTTATAATTTTAGAACAATAACTTTACACTCTACATTGTATATTGTATAACTGTATACCACACTTGGAAAAATAATTCTTTACTGGATAATTTGAGTCATCTTTTAGACTTGAGGAAAATAGAGACTACAGGATGTCAAATAAGCATTAGATCAGTATTATAAACAGATAGGTAACTGTCTCATTTCTAACTTAAATGTGTTTACCTTAAAGGGGCACTATTGTATTTTGGTTTTGTATGGGTTTCTTTCTGTTGCTTTGTTTGCAGCTCAAGTTCATAGGAACTCCAGACATCCCTTCAAAGCATGTAAGGAAAAGGTTCCCAAAGGTCTTGGAGTAGCAATGGCAAGGCCTGGAGTTGTACTTTTAGGTGAGTCTTCTCTCATCAGTGTGAAAGTGAAAGCAGTGTATATTTTCAGAGTTGTAGTATCCAAAGCATTTTGAAGATACTGCAGGTATTAAGTGGTGTGTTTTACTATTATGCAGTTTTTAGATGTGGGAAATGAGTTGTGTACTTACAGCAGTGATGATTTGTGTTCACTTAGAAAGACTATAGTAGATAGAAATCTGAACTGTTTTATTTTGTTTCTGATACCGGCATAGGCTGCTGACTAACTTTGGACAACCTACTAATACCTCATTTTCCTGTGCCTTAAATGGGGGAAAACAATGTTTTCTTTCCAAAACTCATTTAACTGTAACAACGAAAATTGCTGCAGAAGAGGAATAAGGAGGCTTTATTGCTGATCTCTGTTTAGACAGCTCAACAAATTCATATCCCTGTACTGTACATGCCTGTTCCCAAATTACTCATTTAGTTGAAATAGGCACCTGTTGTCTCATTTGTCTCATTCTGTTTGGTTGCTTGCATTTGAAGGGGCAGATTCTACCTATTTGGTTTATGATTTTGCCACAAACTGTAAAAGGAGTCTTCAGGACTGATGTGGACATAGAGACATCTAAATATAGGGGTGATAAATCACTTTGTTTTAATACATGGAATATCATCTCTCACCATGATTATTTCAAACATTTTTTTTATAAATTAAAAAGCCCAGTGATGTAGTTCAACACATTCACCGTACCTTCAGCTGTACTGATGGAAGTGGGGTTTTTATTGAAGAGGATCATGAGAATGATCAGGGTCAAAGGACAATTGTTTTGGGAGGAGGGCAAGAGTGAGGGTAGGACTTTTTTATTCTTACTCAGAAGATTTCAGAGGTGGTGAACTGCAACATAATGGATAGTGAATTGCCATCCAAAAAAAAATAGATGTTGACCTGCACTGCTTAGGAAACTCCCTGATTCTTGGGTAGGTTTGTAAAAGAAAAATTATTAAGGAGAGAAAGAATTATTATGTGATGTGAGAATGTATGATTTGTGACATGAAGCTTCTTTAAAAAGTTTGGAAATGAGGAAAATATAGCTCAGATTTTGTTCTGAGATATGGGGATGCTTTCAGGCAACATAGTTTATTTTTTATTTATAAATATTTTTTTTTATTCTTACATTGAAACATTTAATCCTTTTCTTCTTGCTCTGGGATTTATAGTATCATTGGCATCTAAAAAAATACATTTATGATATGAATGGGGAAAACATTGCTGTTGGAGTGACTTCAGTTTTGAAAAGAATAGGACTTTTTTGGTTTTGATGGCTTTTAGTGCAATGTGCTCCAACATCAGTATGTTTTTCTCTTACAGACATTTGCTGTGAATTTTTCTCTTTCTTACTGATTTGCACAAAACTATCTTTTGAAGAATATAATTACTGAGACATGTGTACCTATCTCTATTATGTGATTGATTTTGTTAAAAAGGTATGGAGTGAATTGGTTAGTACTTAGAACATTATTCCTTACTGGTCAAGTTGATTACCTTACGTTCCTGTACATTTAATTAACTTTTCCCCTCTTGTATCACTGGTGGCTATCATAGAAACAGAAAAATTTAAGTTGGAAAGGACTGCTTGAAGTCATCTGGTCAAAAGAAGGCCAGTCTCTAAGTTAGATCCATGCTAATGTGCCTACTGAATTTAAAAAAGAGAAAGAAGTGTTCTCAAACAGTCAATTTCAAATTTGCTAACAGAAAACAGGACTAATTAGCAACGAAATTTTAGATTTTAAAATAATGAGATTGTGATTTTTTGGAAATTATAAGTTTATATCAAGGCACTTCAGTTCCCAGAAAGGTTTTTTTAAGTGCCAAGCATTATCCAAGACATGATGTAAGAATGTGCTACGATTTCAGAAAACATATAATCAGATTTTATTTTAACACCATGTATATAAAATATTGCAAACATATTTTCAGATTATACTAATGAGAGTTGGCCTTTAAGAGCAGTTCGGTTGCTGTCACAACTACTCAGTGGTGGTACTGCTACTCAACTATTTCTGTAGATGATAAACTCTTTTGGCATCATGATAGTTTTTTTCAAAAACAACTGGATTCTCTTGCAGAGGTTGAACACTTAAACAGATGTTACATCCAAATGATTTGTTTTATGCAAAATGTATTCATTTCTCATTATTACACTTTGCATCTTGAAAACTTATACAGACAACAAATAACGTTCCATGCAGATTGCAGTCAAATACAGACCTGTATCAGATGTGGTCTAATCATATTGGGTTTTTAATATATTTTAAACTGAGTATAGTCCTGTATAGTTGAAATTTGGATAAAAATAATTATATGAAAGTAGAATGATAGAACTGATCTGTATCCAGTAGCAAAGAGAGCAATAAATTCCATTATTTGAGCTAGAAAGTGCTGCAGTTGTCACTACATTGCTACTTTGTGATCTTTGATGATGAAGCCACCATCTTGAATCCTTTCAGCATATGTTGTTTATTTCTTGGAGTAAAGGGACAGAAGCTCAGAAAGATTTCTTTATATTTTTCTGAAGAATAGTGAAATCACAAATAAGCCAAATATCATTAGATTGTGCTATATAAAAGATCATTTCCTTAAACTTAACTGTCATCTATCTTTGGCTTATGTACATCAGATGGCTTATTTGTTTCTTGTTTTTGAAAGTTGAATGGAAATTTTTTTCATATTATAATAGATCGATTTTCTGCATGGAATTGTGAAAGACTGATTTTTTTATTTTATTTTTTTGAAGTGACTTTCATATTTTACAAGTTTGGATTTTAAAACGTTTACTTTTAGTGCTGTGGAACAATTCACTAGTATGTACCAACTACCTGAAAGAAAGTTTTAGGAAGGTGGGGGTCAGTCTCTTCTCCCAGGTAACAGGTGATAAGACAAGAGGAGATGGCCTCAAGTTGTGCCAGAGGAGTTTTAGATTGGATATTATGAAAAATTTCTTCACTGAAAGGATTGTTAAGCAGTGGAACAGGCTGCACAGGGAAGTGGTGGAGTCACCATCCTTGGAGGTATTTAAAAGACATGTAGATGAGGTGCTGAGGGACATGGTTTAGTTGTGGGATTGGCAGTGTTAGGTTAATGGTTGGACTCTATGATTTTAAAGGTCTTTTCCAACTGAAACAGTTCTATGATTCTATGATCTGGGATGCACAGACAGCTGAGACAAAAGAACACCCGTTAAAGTTGTCTACGTACATATCATTAAGGAGACCCTCTATTAAAGAGGAATGAAAATATTATGTGCTAGGCTAAAGTCCCTACCAAACACAGGGGTTACTGGTTATTAACATAAACCATAAACCATAAACAAGCCACACTTAGAAATTATCATGTTTATTACACAGTAGCAAGCTCAAATGTTATAGTATACACAGGGATTTCTTTAGTTTTAGGTACAATTGGAATAAATCTTGTGACCATCTCTGATTTCTGGGATCTGGGATTTTCCCATGTCTGTTATTTCCTGCAGCATGTTGAAAGAGGAGTGTATGTAGCAAAGTTGTCAAATACAATTTGACATTGCCAGAACAAAGGCCTTGAAAAGAAATGGCTTTTAGTGCTTTTGTTGCAAAGAGAAATAAACAATTTTTGTATCACAGATATATTTCTTTTTGTTTAGGGGCTAATCTCAAGCTTTTTTTTTTGTTGTTGTTGCTTCAGTATTTCTTATTGCTTTATGTAAAATTTGCATTCATTGATAATGTCGATTTACTCTGACTTTTATATTATGCTCTGAACTAATTGCTCTCAATTAATTGGTTCCACTCTTTGATAGTTTATCAGTTTGGGAAAGACAGATTTAATGGTGATTGCTGGAGAAAAGTTCTTTAATTGGACACAGAAATGTTTAGCTCACTTCATGCTCTAACAGTTAAGGTCAAATTGGAAAAGTATTTTTCCCCCCAGCTGTCATTTCCTTATTAGATTTACAAAGCAAGACAAAAAAAAATGATAATGCCAACTAGCAATATTGGCTCTCACTAAGAGAACTGTGAACTATCCCCATCAATTCCAGTGCTGTTACATTCTTTTTGCTGTATCTTTGCCATTTACCTACTTGGGAAGCAAAATTTCTCTCAAAATGCATAGCTCTCTGCCTGCCTTCATAGAATTATCCATTTCCACAGATAAGCCATATCAACAGAAGACATTATTTTTCTTGATTAAACTCCCACATTTCTCTTGGGATGAAACAAAATCATAAAGACTTGCCTTATTTGTTCTCAGAAGAACCCGCATTGCTTAAACTTATGATAACCAGGGTACCTGTGGCAGGCAGCAGCAATTAGGCTTGTTCTGAAAATTAATGGACTAGCATCAGCATGCCTAATCTGCTTAGAATTTCTACAGGCGGGCAAGCTTACATGAGGAAAATTCCCTTGATGTGGAAATACCTTTTTAGAATTACCACTTGACATACAGCATAATTAACAAGGTTTGGGAATTTATATTCAAGAAGTAATTGAAAAGAATTAGCAGGAGATGTATGCATTAATCTTCACTTGTTTAAATGTGCTTGATGAAATTAAAGGTTCTATTTCTACTTCATGCTTTGTTTCTGCAAGCTTTTTCACCTATAGAAAAAGAAAAGCTATATTAAAGACAAAAATAGTTATGAGAAATGAAAAAAAAACCTGCATCACAAACCTCAATTTTTACATCAATACTTTATGAAGATTTTGTTGTATATAAATCATAGTATTTATCAGAAAAAAAATTTTCAAAGCTTCTGGTTTTAATACCCATGAAACAGCAACAGGAAAAATCCATATCACAACTGTAAGTTTGGGTATCATTTAGCAATGCATATTTATTTGTAAATGTGCATGCACCTAAATTCAAGTCTGCCTCTGTCAAGACATTCTATTATCAACTTCAATAAACTTACCTTTTTTTTACTCTGAATGAAATCCAGATTATTTTTTTATTAAAGAGACAATGAGTAGGTGAAAAGAGAAAGGTGAGCAGTGCTGATACGTGGAGAAAGATAGCGTTACCAAAAGATAACAAGCATCTGTGATTTTCCTATGATACCCATGAGCACAAGACCTTTTCCCCTCAATTCACCCTGAAATCCTTCAACATACTCTTCAGAAAGAATGTATTCAAGATTGCATTAAAGCCAAGAAAAGACTACACACACACACACACACACACACACACAAAATAAATTAAACTGGAGTCCCCTGCCTCAAATATATTGCAGGAACAAAGCAGAAAGCTTACTGACCACCTTGCCACAACCTGCTTGGGGAAGACAAGATGCCTCCTCCTCTGTTCACTTTCCTTAACTACTGTGAAACCAACTCTTACAGCTTGCTTAGGTGGTCCTTATTGCAAGGACTTCTTTTGCTCCTGTGTACTTTCCATGTAACACCTTTAAAGAAGAAGCTCAAGAATTACTGCTCATTTAATTTAGTATCTTTCATGATTAAAATTCTGTAACTCATTTCACAGAGGATCCCCCCCTTCAAAATGTCCAGCAATATACATACTATAATAAATTATATACACAAAGCCAAATAAAAACATTAAAGTTGTTATAGCATACTTCAAAGTCAGTGTATTGTGTCTGGCTAGGATGGGGTTAATTTTCTTCATAGCACCTAGTATGGTACTGTGCTTTGGATTTGTAACTAAAACAGTGTTGACAATAACAAAAAAGTGTTTGGGCTATTGTGGCAATGTATCTCGAAGAGAATGGACATGTGGCCTATCCAAACTCACCTATGCCATAGCTTAAGACACCATCTTGCCTGGCCCAGGCTGCCCAGGGAGGTTGTGGAGTCTCCTTCTCTGGAGAGATTCCAAACCCCCCTGGCTCTGTTCCTGTGTGGGCTGCCCTGGGTGACCCTGCTCGGGCAGGGGGCTCAGACTTGATGATCTCCAGAGGTCCCTTCCAACCCCCACCATTCTATGATTTGTGGAGGTTTCCCTTTCTGGGGAGCACGTTCAAATCTGCGTCGGGACAACTGCTAGAGGAAGCAGTTGAGGGATCCCTGGAGAGCATGGACAGATCCAGCAGTTGCCAGTGCTGAGAGTGGATACGTCAGGAGTTGCTGAGCAGAAGCCAGTTGTTCTGCTGCCTCTTGGCAACCGAGTCCACTGCCTGCTCTGGTGGTTCTTCTCTCTCCCTGGTTTGGCTCAGACACCAGAACACCTTCATCAGCTCGTTCCGTGTTCTTGGGCATGTCACCGTTCTTCCTCTTCTCCACAGAGCACCTATTGAATTATGTTTTAATTCCTTCCTCACTGGAAGGAACTGGGAGAGAAGCATACAAAGCATTTGTGAACATCTTTCAAACACACCCAGTTTAATTCCCTCCAGGGATCTTTTGATAGTCCTCCCACCTTCTGTGACCAGGGATTGTAAGTAACGCTCTTTCCTGCTCCCGAGACCTTCCCATCTGGGAATTTTCCACTAGCCAGATGTGTACACAGCTGTCCCAGGGAGCAAAAAGGAGGCAGCTCGGTCAGGAAAAATAAAAATGGGGTGGGGGAATTTGTCTCCCGGGTGAGTTGTTTGGGAGCTGCAGCCTCTGTGGTGAAGAACCGTTGAGGGAACCGTCGCTTGGCTCGCGTGAGAAGGGACGCGGAGGGGTCGCTTGTGAATTTACTACTCTGAGCAAACTGTGCTGGTGACACTGGTAAGGTCTGGCGTTGGCTGGGGGGGTGGGGGGTTCAGTGAATGTGCCTCCTCAGCTTCTGCGCAGCGGGGACGAAACGCTTCGGGCAATGTTGGGCTGTAGCCATTGTCCCGAGACAGGAACAGCAGTGGAGATGATCTGTGACCGTTCACGGGCAGAGGGGAACAAAAGCCATGGCAGAAATAAAACAAAAGGGAAAAAAAAAAAAAACCAACCCAAACTCATTAGCTGTGAGGGCCCCGTGCTCTTGTTTCTCTTGGCCAAGCAGGGAACGGTGGGAGCTGGAGTCAAATGCAGTCAGCTAGGAGAAGCAACTTCCACACGATGCATCCGTCCTGACGTTTAAAATCCCAGGGCTACAGCTTCCAAAGTGACTGAGCCTTTTGTAACCTCAAGAGGTGGGGTGGTTTGGTTTTTTTGTTCCCTTGTTAATTTTCATCTCTCAAATGCCTTAATGAGAGGCGATAAAAGGGAACCCGGTGCTCTACGGAGAAGATGTGCCCCATCTTCAGCTGAGCCTCAAGACAACAGCATTTCTTTCCCCTTGTGGCACCTCAAGCTGAAGTCAAAAAGTGTAGCAGGTAGCCCTGGGATGTCTTGAGCAGCGTGCTTAGTTCTCTGGAAGGCAGGACTTTGAGCCTTTCTTTGTGTCTTCTGTTTTGTCTTGTGGGTTTTTTTGCCCCTCCCTCCTTTCTTGCTGCTCTCTCTAAATCTTTTCCTTCACTTCTGTCTTTTCCTCTGCCCTCCAAGTCTGGGTTTCCTGCTCTCCTCTCTCTGCTCCTTTGCATCCTCCCTGGGAAGGCTGTCCACCTCACCTATGAACCAAGCTGGCAGGCCTTGGGGGCAGAGGCTTCCTCATCCCTGCAGCAGGTAACCTCTCTGGACAGCACTGGGGATGGGTGGGACCCATCTGCCCCTCACACTTCCAACCTTTCAGTTCTGGCTTCCTTTTATGCTAACCTCCACTTTTTCTTTATTATTATTATCTTTTTTTTGGATGTTGTTGTTGTTTCTGTGGGTTTTCTCCATTTGTTTTTCCATCTCGTGGCTCAGAAGCTGTCTCCTGGTACCAGGTGAGCAGGCTCCATAGAACCCAGACCTTTTTCAGCTTTGTTTGCTTATGTTCTTCATGTTGCTCAGCAGGGTTTTGTTGCTTCTGGTTTTCCTTCCAGCAGCTTTAATGGGATTTACTGGCCTTTTCAAGAGATGCCCTGTCCATCAGGTTGGGGGGAGTCTGCTAATGGTCCATCTGGCTTTAAATGTCAGGTCCCAGAGAGTCTCCAGGACTGAAGTTGTTTTCAGCCAGACAGGGATGGAGGGAGCACTCTTCCTGCTGGCTCAGGGGATGGGAGCAAGTTCTCTCCTGGGTCCCATGCTGCTGAGCAGTGGCAATACTCACTGTAAAAAGCCACAAGCAGGCATTAGATTGGAGAAAGCTGTTCCTACTCCCTGATTTCTCGTTGAGAAACCTCCATTTCTACACCCAGCTTGCCTCTGCAGCTGCCCAGTGTTCCCATTACTTCAGTGACTCCCCCAACACCAGAGTTCTGGGCTTGGCTTGGTCCTTGCCACTGGGCTTTGCCATTCAGCTGCTCTCATCCGTCCTGCCAGAGGGGTTCTTGGTCTGTTTGGTGGTTGTGTGGTGGCTTTCCTGCAGCAGAAGGGCTGCCCTGTGCTGGAGAAAGGTGGGCTGGGGAGGTGCCTGCAGGTGTCTGGCAGAAGAAGCCCGGTGTGGCTGTGTCAGTCAGGCACAGAACTGCTGTTGGGTGGGAGATGAAAGATCCCTGGAGCAGCCCAGCTTCCCTCAGATGCTTCTGTGACGTCCTGAACCTTTCTAGATGCCAAAGCAGGCGTTTCAGAGTTGCACAACAGGTATCTTCTGACGTGGTATCTTTCCCTCCACCCACCTTCCCTCTTCCCTCTCCTCTTGGACGCTTGCTGCAGGTCGACTCCATTTTATTTGCCGAGTTCCAGGCGTGGAAAGAATCTCCAACTTTGGATAAATCCAGCTCCTTCCTGGACAGAATTTATCGAGAAGACATAGGACCTTGTCTGGACTTCACAAAGCAGGAGGTGAGCGCTGGGAAAGAAGGGCAAAGCCCACGCGGGCTGGTGGCACCAAAGCTGCACCTTTATGGAGGTGACCTTTGCCACGTTCATCTCTACACTCGTGTCTCTTTGCCACAGCTGTCAGAGCTGGTGCAAGTGGCTGTGGAGCAGAACACGCTGACCATTGAGCCCGTGGCTTCCCAGGCGCTGCCTGTGCTGAAGGTGACAGCAGAAGAGTGCGGTGGGCCGAAGTAAGGAACCGTGCTTACGCTCTCGTGTCCTCTCCTTGCTGCTGGTCCTTCTGTACCATCTAGTGGAGTTTGGCCGGGCTTTGCTCAGTCGGTTGAGTGGAACAGGTCAAAGGGCTCAGCTGAGTGTTCTCCTTGCCTGTGGCCGGTGGTGGTTCAGCTCAACTCTGCGTCAGAAGCTCAGCTGATCTATTTGGGTTGCCCGATGCACAGTAGTTGACAGGTTTGGGGGTTGACCCAGTGATGGGTCAAGTTCTCTAAAGAGTTTGCAGACCCACCTGGATCTGCTCCTGTGTGGGCTGCCCTGGGTGACCCTGCTCTGGCAGGGGGGTTGGACTCAATGATCTCCAGAGGTCCCTTCCAATCCCCACCATTCTGTGTGTTAGCACCCTTGGCTTGGTGGATTATTTTATTCCCCCCCCTTTAAGGTAGCAACTTATTGAATGTTCTCTGAAGGTGTCTTTGTGCATAACCTAAGGTGAAAGGATTAAGTCAGAGCTGCTTTATCTCCTGTGCTTGCAGTCCTTAAGAGGCTGGAGCTCACCTTGCAGTCCTTAAGAGGCTGGAGCTCACCTTGCAGTCCTGACCTTGCTGGTGCACCGGGTGGGTTTGAGCTGAGGTCAGAAGAGATCTTCTCATGCTGCATGTCATCTGCCCCCTCTGATGATGTCACCTTGCCACCAGAACTGGGTCTCTGGCTGCTCCAGAGCTTGCGTGACTGTATCAGATGTGACAGGTGACTTGAGATTGCCTCAAAGAAGAAAAGCACTGGCAGGAACGTCATGATGGTCCAGATGAGGACAGTGGAATTCACCCAGCTATTGAATTTAAGCTCAGTCAGGGCTCACTCTTTTTCTTCTTCCCTCCCTTACCTTCAAGCAGAGCACCTTCTAAGCAAAGCTGTTCCTGTAACAGCAAATACTGCTCCTGTGCAGGTTTCCTACCTCTCTCTTCTGTGCTTTCTGTCATCTCCAGGCAAATTGTTCTAGGAGTCTGTGTTGGGCCTGTTCCAAGAACAACCCATCCTGTGTTTATCTTTACTGGTTTCCTTCTGATTTGGTGGGTTTTGGATTGGTTGTTTTTTTTGTCTTCACAGTGGGTTCCGGTCACAAATTGTAACGTAAGTGAAGTATTTGTTTGTGTAGTCAGCGATCAAAGATCTCTAATCCATTAACAAGTTACTAACTTAGTCCAGTTGAGCAGCTTTGAAGCTAGAGCTGAATCGAGCTAACTTTTTAACCCTCTTTCATTTCCACCCAGACAGGATTTTAAGGAATCTTGCCTATTGGTGATAAAGAACCCAAAATGGATTTGTGCCCCTTTGTTTTCCTGATGAAAACACTCATTTTTATGACAGCTTCAGACACGCTGTGGACCAAAAAGGAGAAAGCTGGAGTCCCTGCCCAAGCTGGGACCTCCCTGACCTCCTTGTCTCTGTACCCTTCGGACCTGGAGAGTGCAGAGTGCTGAAGGGCAGGTGTCCAGGAGCCATGGTTTAGGTTACTTAGGTTAGTAACTTAGTTAAGTTACTTAGGTTACTTAAGTTAGTTACTTAGTTAAGTAACTTAGGTTACTTAGGTTGTGATAGCTGAGGTGACACCAAGAGATACCCAACAAGCCAAGAGTTACCAGCAAGTCTTGGGGTTTTTTTCCCCCCCCCCCAGGAGCTGCAACACTCAAATTTAGGACCTCTTAAAGGTACCTCATTTACAAAGGTATCGAGCATCCTGTACCTTCTGAGAATTCAATCTCCTTACGTTGTGTTGGTCATCAGTCAGTGATTCTCATCACATCTGAACGCTTACAGCCCGTGCTTCTGCTCTCAGCTAACACTTGCCTTGATAGCAGTGGGAAGCAAGTCCAGAGACGTGCTCAGAGGCTCTCTGAAACATCTGCTCCCTGGGGTTGTCATCTTCCACGGCCCACAGAGCAACTGGGGAGTGATGTCCCTCTTCCCACCGTGCAAGCACTCAGTCTCTGGGGAACGTGGTGATGCTTATGCAGCAGCAAACTCTGCTTTTTATTGTTTAAAGTGGTGATGAAGGAAGGGTGACTGGTTGGTGCTGGGAACCATTTGCCTTGCAAGTAACAGAAGGAAATGGCAAGAAAATAGAGGTGTGTTGCCCCCTTGCTGATGGTGTCTTTTGGTGGTCTCCCTGGGAGCTGAGCTGTCTTTAAAAGACTATTTCCTTCACTTGCTCTGAAATCTCCTTACCCTTTGGAAGCCAAACTTCTTCCCTGCCTGCTCAAGAAGGGATTGGAAGTCCATACATATTGTCCCTTCTCCAAGCAGTGTGGCTTTGTTTAGAGTCCTCACCATGAGGACGTTCTGCTCAAGGGCTGGATTTGCCCATTTTGAGCCCAGGCTTGGTCCCCAGCCAGCACGTTTGCATCCCAGGCAGACCTGAGCAGAACTCCTTCAGCAAAAGCCTTGCCTGGAGCACGGAGGAGATGTGCAGAGACCAGACAGCATTTGTCATGCTCTGCTCCAGCCTCACCTCATTCATGTCTCCTGGGGGTTTGTCTTGGGCTGTCTGCCAGGGCAAGGGCCCAGCCGTGGTTAGCTTGGGCATGGAATAATTCATGGTTCCAGGTATTTAGCTGAAGGTCTCCTAAACTTGCCAGGTATGGAATCCTTCTAGGAGCACAAGGCTCGTATCAGCCATGGTTTCTTCTTCGCGCTGACTGACACAGCTCTGGTTTCTGAGCTCCCCCTTCCATCTCTCAAGGTTGTTGAGTTGCTGTGCCACCAGCTTGCTGAAGGTTGAAGTGTGGGGTTTTTTTGTTTGTTGTTTTTTTTTGTTTGTTTGTTTTTTTCTTTGCCTGCAGGAAATGTGCCCTGAGTGGTCTCCCCAGGACCTGCAAGCACCGCATCATGCTGGGGGATTCTGGGAATTACTACTACATTTCCCCATCCTGCAGGGCCAGGGTGAGTCTTCCACCTTCTCAGGGTGCATCAACCCTTCAGGAGGGAGGTTGTGGAGTCTTCTTCTCTGGAGACATTCAAAAGCCCCCTGGACACGTTCCTGTGTGACCTGCTCTAGGTGATCCTGCTCTGACAAGGGGGCTTGGACTAGATGATCTTTCAAGGTCCCTTCCAACCCTTAACATTCTGGGACTGTTCCAGGCCCTGAGATGGAGGAAGAGCTGTTGGGTCAACCCTTAAACTGATAAGAGACCTGTGGGGCTTGCGTTTGTTCCTGAAGTCCAGGTGGCTTTTGACTGGGGACTTGGGGTGCAGGTTTCCAGCCCTGGGTGATGCTCTGGTGCTCTGCCTTCTGTTCCTTCAGACAACCTGTGTTCACTTTCCATGGCTTGATTCAAGACAGGGCTTTGATTGTTTTGCTTTATTACTTGTTATTATTTTTTTTTTTAATTCTCCTTTGTAAAACACAGTAATTTTCTGCTCTTTAAATGCTGGCTCTTGTTACTCTTCCAGTACAGATCAGTGACTCAAATGGTTATGAGAACAAGCTGCCCTTTCTTTGGAGGGAAGGGAGAAGGTGAATGATTTGTTAATGTTGCTGGTGGAGCTCAGATTCAGAAGTTTAGTCTTTCCTGGGTTGAGTGTCAGAAGAGCTGATCCTGCAGCATGTGACTGTTCCTGAGCCAAACAAAAAAGTGGGTTTGTGCGTGGACTTGAGTTAGCTGAATTTTTTTGTGGCTTGCACCAAAGTAACTCTGATGTGTCCTGAACTCCGTTCCCTCCCTGCAGACGTTGTATGTGCAAACCTTCAGCTCTAGAGGTTTTGTTCCAATTGGAGAACAGGGCTCCTTGAAAGGAGATGATGGACTTTGCTGCCACTTTAGTGATCACTTATGTCTCAAATCTCCAATAGACTGGAGTGCTTCCAGTGTGTCTCGTGGGTAGTGTAATACAGAATTGCTTTGGTTGGGAGAGACCTTTAAAGATCATCAAGTTCAAGTGTTTCCCCAGCACTGCCAGGGCACCACTACTCCATGTCCCTCAGCACCACAGCTCCACAAGGGGCTTGGAAACCCCTCCAGGGATCACGGGGACTCCACCAGAGCCAGAAGGTCTCCCCTGAGCCTCCTTTGCTCCATGGTAAGTACTCCAAAAATTGAGCAATACCACTGCTAAAAGCAGACACTGTGAAAACATGCTGCTAACTTCAGAAAGTGCAGTTAGTTAGAAGAACTGAGCTGAAAAGTAAAATCCCTGAACAGAATTAGTTCTGTTCTCACTCTAACTAGGCCACTCAACATATAAAAAAATCCACAAATATTAAATGCAATAGCAACACAAAATCCTTGGATTACTAATATGTAAACTAGTTATCTCTGAACTTGTGCTTCAATTATTAAATAATCTTTCTGCTCTTTAAACAGGGCTGCAATAGGCTAACAGCTCTAGCTGCACTGTACTGCTAAACAATAAGAATCTGTCCCTTTACATCTCCCAAACATTTCTTAACTTTGACAGCTCTATCTACCACAGATACTCCACTTTTACTTACTTCAAAAAAGTTACTCTTGTGAGACAAAAGTTCCAACATATCTCTGGCTTTATTTGACTCAAAAGTTTCATAGTAATGTTATACCTTTATACCTGTGGCAATATGTTTGCATGAAAATTTAAGTAATCGTGAAGCCAAGGTGAAACACATAGTTCAAATCATGATTTAATCAAGTTACAAACCCTAAATACATAATGAATTGTCCACATTATAAAACACATCAGAAGAACAACATTTTCTACTGCCTAGTTTACAATACAGAACATCCATTTCCTGTTCTAATGGAACAATAATAAACCAGTTACACCCCTTTCCAAAGGAATGATCTTTCTGTCAGACCAGATCCAAAACACTGTTTTTAAAATTAATACCAGTTCCTCAATTACATCTGAGCTTCAATTTGACCATGCCTTCTACTTATCAGAACTTTCCAAATAGTCTTAATTTTCATTGTTGGCATCCATTTTGCTTTTAGAAATCTGACCTCTTTACATCATATAACCTTTAATTATGCATCCCTCCCAAATTCTGAGACTTGCAACTTCAAACAACAAGCATTACTAGGTCAATAAAAGTCTACAGGGAACCTAATTTTTCATTAGATGACTAAGTTGATTTGGCTTAATGCATTTTAAATATATAACATTTTTAATTGAAGCAATTACTGATATTTTGAACAGTAATATTGCTTCCACAAAATATCTCTTCAATAGAAGCATTTACATTTCACTTGAATTCTACACAAAGGTAAACCTGTACCTTTGTTCCTCTCCATTTTTTCAGTTAAAGGAACTGCTGAATTAAAGTAACCAATTCAGGTGCTTTCATTATGATATGTAGCATAGATGCAGCCAGGATGTCATAGAGAAGGTCTTGCACTCTATATGGTACCTTTGTGTATTATGCTTATGCTTTCTACAAATCACTAATAAATCCACCGGAGACTGAAAGTTTCTTGTATCTCTGAATGTAGCCAATTCCTCACAACACCTGAAGTTGTAGAGCTTAAGGAGAGATAGTGACAACATTAATTTCCTTCCCTCCACCTTTTGCTTGGTCATGCTACAGATTTAGACTTTTCAATAGACCTACCAACTAGAAGAAAAATATGTTTCCACTGTTAATTGCATCATCACCTGTAACTGACAAAATTTTTCCACCAAACTTCCCACCTAATTTTAACTAAAATGCTAAAAACATGTAGTAGGAAAAACCCAGAATTTAGGCTCATCACGTGGGACACAAGACAGGCAGACAAAGACATCTTGAGGACTGAAAGCCAAAACCAATCATGTATCCATCCCTTGTGTAGAATTTTGTAGTTATATGCATATTCAAAAGCCTTCCAGATATAAGAATTTGAACTAATAGATATAGGACTGATTTTTTTTTTTTCAACTGCATGTGTTAATTTTCCTTTGTATAGTTTTAGGCATCTGGAGAAGAAGGAGGGGTGTTGAGAAAGGTGGGGAAGTTGATTCACTGACCCACTAGCACACACAAGAGTTTTGACACTTGTAACCTTGAGTGGAGTACAGATACAGTTTTCAAACATGTTTAATTTTTTTTAAAGTTTGTGCCAAAGTATGCATTATTAAGTTTAATATCAGGTAAAGCATCTTTTATACTATTTGCTGTATAAAAAATTATATATTTGTGAAACAGATTGATAATGCATAATACTGGAAATGGGTGCTTCTTCCCAAAAGTATACATGTAAAAAACAAAAATTACATTTATGCGTTCATCTGGCTTTTAAAGAAGTTAAAAAATGATAACTATGTAATACAATTATTAGTTGTCTGTCCTTTATAATTTTAAATAGATATACATTTAAAATGTATTTATTTGCCATTTTTTCATATACTTTAAAGTTACACTTCTGAATTTAAGTTAGCTTTTTATTTTCATAGGCTATTACAAAACAGAATTTTGATATTCTTGTAAACTGCAGACCATTTTTGAATAGTCCTTTGTCTTTTCTGCAGTCCCCTTTTTACTGCACCCTTCCAATAAATGTAAAATATTTGCATCAAGCTGTTTCAAATTTAATTTGGTATTTACAGGTTATATTTACTTAATTGCTTCTGTAGTCAAGTGGAAGATCAACTGCTCAACAAAACATTATGAATTTCAAAAAGAAAAAAATAATTATGTGAATTTTGTTGGCAATTTCTGAAATTAATATGGGCACAAGAGAAAGAACATGTCAAAACAGGTTCAGAACTGCAGGGCTAGAACCTTGCAGCTTTGAGACTGTGAGACCATGTATGTTTTTTCCTCAAATCAGAATTATGTTAGGAAGCTAACCTCCCCATTTCTACAAGCATTTCCAGGTAAGAGAAATGCAGTGATCTGAATATATATAGAAGCTTTATACTGTTTCTTTTACCTGTGACCTAGTGCTCTGTTTACATTAATAAAATAATCTTATTCATATTACCTCTATTTTAAAAGTTCGTTTGGTTTTTAACCAGTTTCTTTAAAGCTACTTTATGCTTTACCTAGAGCAAAACCAAGCTCTATAATTATTGCCATTTTCACCATGCTTTGATGCAAGTTCATTGATTTCCATAATCCCTTCTTACTGTTAATATAAAGATTGAGATACCAAAATTATGACTCAAGTAGAAAAAGAATCCAAACTATTGTGCTTTAAAAAATATTTTAATGATATCTTCCAAGATCTCATGGTTAATGTAAGGTATTAATACTCCATTGAAAGAACTTTTTCTGCAGATGCGCCTTGTTTAAACACATACCACCAGGTGGAAAACCAGGCTTTTGTGTACTTTCACCATTACACAGCATTAGGTAAGTACTGTGTGCTGGCACAACACTGGAATCTGCAAGATATAGTGCCTGACTGAAGAAAAGATTAGCAAAGAAGATGAGTTATGGCACTGGCTTGTAAGTGGGACTAAGGTGCCTATTATCCCCCTCTTCCCCTCAAAAAAAATACTGCTGCTCACTCTTATAAACTTGTGTAGTTTTCCCCACAGTCTCTCAAGAATCACAAATGAGAGAGATGTAAATCCAAATTTACTTATCTATGCTAAAACAGAAGACAATGCAACATGGGGTTGCACGTAGACTGGTAGAATTCTGTGGAGACACTACATTATTAGCAAGATAATTAGCAAGGATTTGCAGTTTAAAAGACAAAGTTCATAAGACTTCTCAGAAGATCCTAAGGCACATTAGGCATCTAAGTTTTGCTTTAAATGGCAGATTCCAATATTTCAATATTCTTGAGATGTTCAATTTAACAACTCAGGCATGTTGTCCCCCTAACAAACCTGATAGCCTGCAGTGTCAAAATGGTTCTGTACTGGGGCATCTACGCCTTAAATCTAACACAGTCATAAAACTTCATTTCACATTTCAGTTTAAGCAAGATTTTCCACTTCAGACTTTCCCTACCTATCTGAATTGTGTGTCCTAACCCAGCAGATACTGTAAAACTGGTGAAACTCCACATAGAAAACACTTGGGTACAAAAGTGTTGACAATGGATAGCAGTGTTTGCATCCATCCAATATTATTCCAATCCAATCCCAAACCCACAGTTTGCATGTCAAAGCTAGGTTAGTTTTTTTTTTCTCTGCCAGTGACAGACATAGCTCCCTTCCTTTTAGATTCTAATAGTATGTCTGCAAAAGATGTTTTGAGATTCAAGTATAAAACCTTCCTCAAAGTTTGGCAGAAATATTGTTTTTGTTAAATGGGGGAGAGGTGTTAATCTTGTTCAGACACCCAGAGTGCTCAAGGCTGAAGACTCCAAGCAGAAGGATGTGCTAACATTCAGACTGACATTAGCGATTGGGAGGTGGATTGTTTTAAAGTGTGGATTTCTCCCCTTAAGTGTATTCAACTTACTGGATGAATTAGTGGCCCACTCAGTTTCCTGACGTCTTCTGAACCTTGCTCCTGTGTCCCTAACTTTCTACCACCTCCATGCTCAGGGAGCTCAGAGGCTTAACTTGGGCAAAGGACCATGGGGCACTCAAAAGCCAAATGTTCTCATATTTAATATCTTTGGTGAATCTACCCCCAAAACAGTATAGGACTAAGAAAACCTTCAATAAACCTCACTAAATCAGAATGAAGACAGGATGATCACAGGAGAGTGAGTGTGAAGTTTCAGAAGTGTAAGGGTTACAAGATGCTAATATTAAAAGTTTTGAAGGCCTGGGTGGTCCCCATCACATATACTTACTGAGGCTACTCTGCAGACAGATTTCAGCCCTCGTTAAAGTCACATTCTAGTTACAAGAAATGTTAAAGAACATCGCTGATATGATCTATAGGTCCTTTTACCTCAAAAGAAAAAAATGCAGATAACAATCACATAATGATAGGGGTTGGAAGGGACCTCTGGAGATCATCTAGTCCAACCCCCATGCCAGAGCAGATTCACGTAGATCAGGTTGCACAGGATTGTGTCCAGGCATGTTTTGAATGGCTCCAGAGACAGAGACTCCACCACCTCTCTGGGCAGTCTGTTCCAGTGCTCTGCCACCCTCAAAGTAAAGAACTTCCTCCTCATGTTTAGATGGAACTTCCTATGTTCAAGTTTGCACCTGTTACCTCTCATCCTGTCACTGGCTACCACTGAAAAAAGACTGGCCCCATCCTCCTGACACGCATACTTTAAGTATTTATAAGCATTGATAAGATCCCCCCTCAGTCTTCTATTCTCCAGACTAAAAAGACCCAACTCCCTCAGCCTTACCTCATAAGAGAGATGTTCTAGTCCCCTAATCATCTTCATAGCCCTTTGCTGTACCCTCTCCAGCAGTTCCTTGTCCTTCTTGAACTGGGCAGCCCAGAACTGGACCCAATACTCCAGATGTGGCCTCACCAGGGCAGAGTAGAGGGGGAAGAGAACCTGCTTGCCACACTCTTGATGCACCCCAGGATGCCATTGGTCTTCTTGGACACAAGGGCACATTGCTGGCTCATGGTCATCCTGTTGTCCACCAGGACTCCCAGGTCTTTCTACACAGAGCCGCTTTCCAGCAGGTCAGCCCCTAACCTGTACTGATACATGGGGTTATTCCTCCCTAAGTGCAGTACCCTACACTTGCCCTTGTTGCATTTCAGAAGGTTTCTCTCAGCCCAACTCTCCAGCCTGTCTAGGTCTTGCTGAATGGCAGCACAGCCTTCTGCTGTGTCAGCCACCTCTCCCAGCTTTGTGTCATCAGCAAACTTGATGAATCTGTCCCTTCATCCAGGTCATTGATGTATATATTGAAGAGGACTGGACACAGTACTGACCCCTGGGGAACACCACTTGTTATGGGCTGTTGTAGTTTAGAGCCAGCCACGTGGCTGCTTCACACACACCCCCCCCAAGAGAAGGAGAAAAGGTATAAAAAGTAGAAAAAAACCCCGTGAGTTGAGATAAGGAGATTTTAATACAACAGCACAATAAAATAAGTAAGAAAAAGAGCAACAATATTAGCAAATAGCAATGAAATACATACACAAAGAAACAAGGGCTAATGAACCATGCTGCGCTGATTGGCCACCAGGGGTGTGAACATCCGCTGAAGTTTCCCTGCCGGTCTTTATGTACTGGGCATAACATCAGTATGGTATTGAATAACACCTTGCCTGGTTTGGTTATCTATCCTGGTTGAGACCCCCCCTCCTGGCTTCTGGTGAAAATTAACCCTGTCCTATCCAAACCCAGGACATGATCCACCCCTTATTCTATACCATCTATGTCATATCCAGCAAAGTTATTTAACAATTAACAACATACAATTTAATTCACTGGCCATTCTCACTCAAAATTAAATCCCCCTGTGGTACACATCGGACTTCTCTGTCATCCCGCATCATCGACTAGGTGCACCCAGGCCCTTGAGCAAAAGCAATCTAGTTGATGGGTTTGCCTTTGCCTGAAACAGGGTGGACTCAGACCATCTTCCCTAAGATATTCTTCATGTGCACTACAGGGACTTGATCCCCTTCTACAGCACGTGGCAGTTTTGAGTGAGCAGGGCCAGCTTGACTGGTAGATGCTCTTGTCTAAACTAACCAGGTGGCCTTTGCTAAATGCGTGTCCCATTTTTTTAAGATCTCACCCCCCATTGTTTTCAGAGTAGATTTTAACAGTCCATTGTATTGTTCAATTTTCCCAGAGGCAAGTGCATGATAAGGGATGTGATACACACACTCAATGCCATGAGCCTCGGCCCAGCCGTCTATGAGGCTGTTACAGAAATGGGTCCTGTTGTCTGACTCAATTCTTTCTGGGGTGCCGTGTCACCACAAGACATGCTTTTGAAGGCCCAGGATGGTCTTCTGGGCAGTGGCATGGGGCACTGGATACATTTCCAGCCATCCAGTGGTTGCTTCCACCATTGTGAGCACATAGTGCTTGCCCTGGCAAGTTTGTGGGAGTGTGATATAGTCAATCTGCCAGGCTTCTTCAGATTTATATTTCAGCCATCGTTCTCCATACCACTGGGGTTTTAATGGCTTGGCTTGCTTGATCACAGCACATGTTTCACATGCATGGATGATCCCTGCAATAGTGTTCATGGTGAGGTCCACCCCTTGCTCTTGAACCCATCTATATATCGCATCTCATCCTTGATGACCCGAAGAGTCATGGGCCCACTGAGCTATAAATAATTCTCCCTTACACTGCCAGTCCAGATCTACCTGAGACACTCTGATCTTGGCAGCCTGATACACTCACTGGTTGTTTTGATGCTTTTCAGTGGCCCAACTCTTGGGTACATGGGCATCCACATGATGTACCTTTACCACCAGGTTCTCCATCCAAGCAGCAATATCTTGCCATAATCCAGCAGCCCAGATGGGTTTACCTTTGCGCTGCCAGTTGCTCTGCTTCCAGGAAGGAAGGAAGGAAGGAAGGAAGGAAGGAAGGAAGGAAGGAAGGAAGGAAGGAAGGAAGGAAGGAAGGAAAAAACCCACCTGTTTTAAAAACATTTTGATTACATTTTTTTTAATTTTCAAAATGGAACGTACTGCCTTTTGTCATTAACGACACAATGTGCTCTTGCATAAATTAAATCTATCTACAAGGATTTGAGTTTTATGACAGAAAAAACATTTCAAGCTTTTTTTTTTTTCCAAAAATGTGTTTCACCAAAAGATCATAATTTTTTTTTTTTCTAAATTGCAGTGAGGTGAAGCTAGCTTCCTTTTGTTTTTTCCCTGTGAATGAGTAATTCCCATAGAACTTTATTTCTTGGTTTTCTGATGCTCATTGTAGTAGATCCTGAGTGTTTCACACTACTAATTAATTTCCACAATGCTTCTATGGAAGACACAGATTTTTTGAATCCTACTTTATAAAAGGTCAAGTAAATGAAGGTGAGAAAGGATTCAGATACAACCTGAGTGTGTAAGATGAAAGAGAAGCATGTAAATGTGACGACTATTTAAAATTACCTCATAACAATCAACATGAACATTTTCCTAACCGTTACCACTTTTCACATACTGGCTTCAATGAAAGCCAATGAAGCCAGAACCAATGGAAAGAGAATTTATTATTCCTCTCACTCCCTCCATGGACCACACCATCAATAAGAGAAGAAATAGTGCAGAGAAATGTGAGACAGTATTTCTGCATTAGGTCACAGCAGAACATTGATGGTCCTCTTGCAAATCAAAATTATAACACTTTGATATTTGTATTCAGTAAATCCAGTTTGAAGAGCAAATGGAAATATAATCTGGAACAAGCTCTGTGATGGGCTTTATTTCGCTATTCTTGGCCTTTCCTGAAATGTTTGGCAGTGGATTGTAAACTGCGTTTGAAAAGAAGTCACATTACTGTTATATCTTCTGAATAGCTTCATCAAACCTAGAGCTTTCCCTTTCTATACTCCATCTGAAGTGCTACAGACCTTTAAGCTGCACAGCTAGTTTAAGTAGCTTTTCAACAGCACTTTTGCAGCAGAATTACGTAAATGTTCACATACCGCTGACTTTCATTTGAATCCTGTAGTTAAAGGGGTATGCAAAATGAGAGTTCGGTCCCATCGACTCAACATAAACCATGACGATACCACAAGGATAAACGGGTTAGCGTGGAAATCGTGGCACTAGTGAACCAGCAGCGAACTGCTTGCAAATGGGTTTATTATGAAACAGTATCACTGATTGCTTCACAGATTACTCTGTGTGGCTGTGTTTTACTTCGGATAAGCGCTGCTGTCTGGAAAAGCGATTAGGGATTGCTGGATTTGAAACCGTTAATCTATCAACAGGAGACACATCCACTTATAGTACTGCACATCCAAAATGTCTACTGAAGTCTATGTGATTGGGCTTAGAAGATGACTGCCCTACTCACAACTGGTGGAGAAAGAGAAGTCTTGCTAGATGCTGTCACTGGGGTCAGAAAACAGCTGCCTTGCCTGGGAAACATGCTTTGCAATGGTGACCTGTTACAGTGAACACTGCAGTAAATGAAGCAGAAAAAAAATGCAGATGCATTAAAATGTCTTTTCCATCTACAGAAGAAAGTTATGCAGCAAATCTGGTGAAAGTTTTCACAGGATGGTGGCAGATGTTTAATCACCAAGAGCTGTGAAGGCACTGGGAAGCCATCTTGTTGCTATGATTACTCCCTCTGAATCTTTGTGACTGACAGGCACAAGAAGTAAGAAGTTTACTTGGTTTGCTGAAGAAGTCAAAGGGGAAAAAGAATTGTTTTCTGTCATTTCACATAGATTACCTTCCAGCTACTGGGAGATCATCCAAATCTTTCCAGTCAAACTGTCTTTATGTAACCTGGATCATCACCAAACCAAAAGCAGAAAGCAATTACAGACTCAGAGATGTGAAGGGCAAATCAAAGGAAATGTAACATACAATTCTTGAACTATATGGTGTCACTGGTTCCTCACTCTTGCTGAAGTTCTCAATATAAAATGTTCCCTGTGGCTGAAGACCGATTTTACTAGATGATGGTGTCTGACTAGAGGTCGGTTATCAAGTTACATACCATTCCGGGTATAGCACTGATGACTTATTTTGATACACTGCTATCATGGAGAAAAATGTAAGACACACCAGGAACAATTTCCAGCTGATTCCTCACATGCCTACTGCCTTGATATTTTTTATGAGTCCCTGAAGTGTTAGAAATGCTGACCTCCATCCTCCCACCAGGAATAAAACCAAGAATATATGAGCATGGGTTTCTCGAGGACTGCTTAACTAAAGGACACAAAACATCTCATTTCTGTGGTGACTGTAATCCTTTGCAGTGTTGTTCTCTCCTTGTTTTTTGGAATTTGCACTCTAAAAACAGGAGAATAGCATAATGGTAAAAAAGCGAGTATTGTTAAAATAACTATATTGTAATAGTAAGGTGACATAAGGAAGGAGACTGTTGTTCAAACACATTAACAAGAAAGATTTCTAGAAAATAAATAAATAGCAGGAGCAATAAAAATAATATTTGTTTACCATTATGGATGAATGCCATTACTATTGCAAAGCTAGTCTGCATTTTTCATTAAGACTTTCAAAATTCCAAGATTTTCCAGCAGACACAGATGTCATTTCAGTACGACAGAAATTGCTGATTCCATTGGTTTTCCCACTCTTAACAAGGGAAATTATTTTACAGCTTCGTAAAACTCAATGAATTTTGTAAGAACCTGAAAGATTTCAATTAACAGCTAAGATGTTTTCAGGTACATGGTTATGATATTCCTATCTGCTTATCCCCACAAAGCTTATGGGGAAAATTCAGCCAGGGGTATGTGCTTTGGTTGTGGGCACACTGATCAGCCACGTGAGTTGTGAGATACAGCAGAACTCAATTACAAGCAATTGATTGCCATCCCCACAATTCCCCTGGCCTCCTGAACATACCTTGCAATCTAGTATGAAAATGGCCTGGAATTCAGCAGGGCCTGGGAGCAGTGCCAGAAACCACAGGATACCCATCCATATGGAAATGTGCAGCCACCAATGCAGCACAGAGCAGTATAGATGCCTGGCATAAATCACAGGCGACATCTAACAGTGCAGGCACAACAGTGGGAGCAGGCAAAGCAGAGATACATTAGTACAGATTCACTGATGTAATTATTATTCCAGAGGGGATTCTGAAAGTAAGCAAGCCATTAGATGCGATGACAGCTTCTTTGGGTTTTTGTTACAGAATTTCACCATAATATACAGGCTAAATTTGATTGGAAATGGCAGGATTTTTTTTTTTTGACAATCCCGGGTGTTAAATCATAGTCCTCTGCATGTATGTGTGTGGTTTCTTCTACATCATTTTTGTGGGTACTAAAGAAAGATATGGATAAATTCTGAGTTATAATGAAGGTATATACTTCATTTTTCCTTTTCATCAGATTTTTTTTTTTTTTCCAAATTGTAAACTATGTTTGATTTTCATGGAGATATCTCTGCATGTTAATCATAGTATGACTCAGTTAAGGTCTCTTCTTTCTTGTTTATAACACTAACTTTCAGGTTTGTATTAAGGTTTTAAGATTTTTCCAATAATTTTTTACAGCTTTCATGAATACCCAAGCTTATTATCTACAGGGATCCTTAGATACTAAACAAAGATTGTGAAAGTAACATAGATGACTATGTATACACTTAAAATTTAAGTTCTTCCAGCTAACAGGTTAACTCTTAAGTAAAATTTTCTTCACTTTTTTTCACTCACTTTCTAATGTATTAACAGAGAATCAACATTTAGTAAGTGAAGCAAGTACATTTTAACAATGTTTCTGAATTTCAGCAATTGAAAACTGTAGTAAGTAGAAAATGGAAAAAAATGCACTCAGTGGAGTATTATGAAATTGTAGTTATTCACCTGTCCCTTGCCCAAATCCTCCCTAAAATCCTTCTCTTAAAATGAAAGATTCTGATGGTTATTTTACTCATAAAGTATGGGTAAACCCATAAGTGGGGAGTTTTCACTCAGAAATTCTATAACGTTATTGAAATAGGTTCATCCTGCCTTCCCCTTCTGTGGTCAGACCAATCTTTCTTCTTCTGTTGCTCTTTTTCCCACTCTTCAGTTTTCATGACAACACAGTAAACTTCAACACTGAACTGCATTCTTCCAAGCTTGCCTATGTGGATAAATCATAATAAGGGTTATCTGTTTCCTTATGAAACTTTTTCCAACTTCATAGCGTTCTTCCTCTTCTTTTTCTTTATAACAGTATTTTTTCTAAATTAATTCCTCCACATTTTACATTTTAAAATCTATATTTCCTCCTTTAATCATTTACCTGATGATCTTTAAACTTGGTTGCAAGTATATTTGATTGATTTTTTTTTCAACTTATTAAAAACATCTTGATCTCTCCTTCCCTCTTTTTATTCAAAAATAGAAGTGAAACTTTATTATGGTTATTATTTATGTTGCAGTCCCAGTAAAAATGCAACCTTGCACTATACAAATACAGAACAGTATTTCCTGATCTCAGTATCCTCCACAAAAGATATCCAAAATTCTTATCCAAGACTACTTAAATTCACACATTCTTCTTTTAGTGAAAAAAAACCAAACCAAAAACTTCAGCAAATGTTGAATTTCTTAAAGCAGCCCTCATTTTTATCATGCACACACACGCGCACACAACCCTTTTGCAACTTTAGCCTTGTTTTGCTCACTTAAAAGTCTGTTCTATTCCCCACATGGACACTTAGCATCACTTAAGTACTTACCCAGCCTCCAGATGCTGGACCAGAAGCAAGAGTCTCCTTTGGGTCCTATCTACCTCATATGTACCACTCCAACATGGATGACTCAGATAACCTAAACAATTTCAATTATCTCTAGTCACCTATGTTTAGGCAACTGGGCAATAACCCTACAGTCAATGAAACTTGAGAAACAGTTCAGATGCCATGGCACTGGTGGCTCAGGTCAGTCTCTTGGCGTGCTGGCTATTGTCATTTGAAATGTCTTAAGTTACTCTGCCTGGCCTCCAATTGCCATTCAAAAGAGTGGCCATCTCTAGTAGGTCCTGAGTCACACCTATGAGAATGTCTCAGGCACCCAAGTGCCTCTCAATACTCAACAGTGTCTGTGCCTGATGAATCAAGCTCTACACATCAACTTTATGTTTAACTCATTGCACTGAATAGAGAGACTTCACCCTCCCCAGTTGGAGCATAGATAGCTTGGGATCAGTTCAGTCTCTTACACAAAGTCATCTAGTGCCTTTTGAGATGCTCTGGAGTATCTGAGGCATTCTCCCAAGGCTGGTAAGTATGGCACAGGACCTATGGGAGAAGACCCCCATGCTTCTGGAAAAGCATTGGAGGCCAGATAAGTCATATCAAAAGGCTGTAAATTACTATGTTTAGGTGACTGAACCAAAAAATAGTTCATATGAAGACATATCATTCTAGAATCAATGATCTGAATCTCATATCTAGAATGGGATTCATACATTTCTTAACTTCACATAGAACATCACATCCGAGCTAATTACCTACATTTCTTTCTGCTAAAAAGAAACCATTGCTTTTTGGACAGCTATTTTCTCATCCTTAGGTGAGAAAAAAATAGGCGAATCTTCTCATAATTATTTTCATCTCACCATTGGCTCTGTTGAGAGCTCAGATGACAAGCTCCGAAGTTGAGTTAAAAAGTAGTCCATGGAAGAAAAATCCATTGAGGCCAATTAAGCCTTGAGAAATGACTTCTGTTTCAGAAATTCCCTGGTCTGAAACATGCTGGACATTAATAAAGTATTATTTCAAGATTTCTACTTTTGGTTTGACACCTCTTTTACTTTACCTGAGATACATGGTACTGATGACTGCTGGAGACAAGGTATTAGACAATTGTGGTCTCACCCAGCACATCTGTACGTTCTTACATTAATTCTTATCTCTGTATATATGCCCATTTCTACCCCTGAAACACTGTCATCTCTAATTCTTCTAGAAGCCTGCTGTAGTTTCTATGACTTCTGCCATGAGTGTTGCTTCCCTTTCCCATTGCAAGCAATGGCTTTCTACAAAACAAGAAAAGAAACAGTCCCTCTCTCAAAGGGGCAACACCCATGAGTTGCAAAGAGTAAGTGTATTATGCAGGCAAAGTTCTTGAGAACACATTACTCTGTAAGACAAACACACACTTTTATGGTTTGTTTTGCAATACTGCAAGAAGTGGTTATGAACTGGAAAAGGCTAGCAACATCAAATCCAGCAGCACTTGTATACATCTTTTTTTTGTCTTGGCTAAGGAGGCAGTTTTATGAAAATAATACACAGAACACAATGCAAGAAGGATCTGAACTTGGATTAAGAACTTCAGCAACCTGATCTCTGCACTGATGGAACCAGTTAATTTTAGCAAACCTCTGAAGTAATCCAAGGTATCTTAGTAACCATGTAATTACTTAAGCACTTGAAATACCACAGTGATGAGTGCTGTGGTGGGTTAAATGGTTGAGATGGCCTTTGTTGTGGACCCTTCACACAGTGGCATCTAGAAAAATATTGCCCTAATTTTCAGGCATGCTGAGATACCATACTATGAACTGAAAACCATGAGAACTGCCAATTCTCAGCAGCTCTAAAAAACATTCCCAGGTCAGACAACTTGGGAACGTCTCTCTCTCTCTCTCTAGCATTAAGAATGTTATGTCGGAGTACAAATTATTTGAATGATGTGGATTGTATTTAGATTCCCTGCTATTTTTTGCCCTGATACTGATTTAAAACCCTAAAATCTGGACAAGAGACATTCTATCACAAGGCTAACAATTGACAGCTGCTAAACTGAGATTATTCTACCTGCACAGAAAAAGTTCACTATCATTCAGACAGACACCACTTTTTCCATCTGAACTCCTAAGAGACTGGCAGTGTACAAACAGGTGATAGACTTCAGTCAGCTGTAAAGAAAATGTTATGCCTGGTTATTTGACAAAGAGAACTAGTGTCTATAAGAAAAAGGGCAATTGGTAATTTTAGTGAGTGAATCATAGAATCATAGAATGGTAGGGGTTGGAAGGGACCTCTGGAGATCATCGAGTCCAAACCCCCTGCCAGAGCAGGAACACCTAGGGCAGGCCACACAGGAACAGATCCAGGCCGGTCTTGAAAGTCTCCAGAGAAGGAGACTCCACAACCTCTCTGGGCAGCCTGTTCCAGGGCTCTGTCACTCTCACAGAGTAACATGACCTTGGTCATTACCTAACTGCCGTCAATAACATCACCCTGTTCCCCGACCCCCTGCGGGCTGGGAGTGGGGGAGCGCGGAGGGCAGCGGCGGGCCCCGGCAGCGCGGAGGGCAGGGCAGGGGCGGGGGAGGGAAGGGAAGAGAAGGCAAGGGAAGGGGAAGGGGAAGGAAAGGGGGGCGCTGTGCCGCTCGGCTCGGGCCCTGCCGGCGGGAGCGCGCAGGAGGGAGCGGAGGCGCGTCCCCGTGGGCGGCCGGGAGCGCGCCGCGCTCAGGGAGGGCCGCGCAGGGCCCGCTCGCCTCCCTCGCTTCGTCGGGAGGCCCAAAAGCGTCTCCGCTGCCCGGGAGCCGAGGTGCCGGCCGGGTTCCGTCCGGCTGCGGCTCGGGCCGTTTCTCCGGAGCGAGGCTGGGCAGGGAGAGCGGCTCGACTCGCCCGTCGGCGCTCCGGCCAGGGTGGGTGCGGGGCGGCGTTGCTTTCCCGCTGCGCTCGCAGGGCCCCGGCCGGCAGGTCCCCGGGTCTCCGGGGTGCTGCCCCGCCTGCCGGAGGGGAGAGCGCTGGCTGCGGGAGGGGGTTAGGCCGCGGGGCCTGGGGGCTTTTTTTTTCCCCGAAGTCCGGCAGACCTTGTTACATCCTCGCCCCGTAGCTTGTCCCGTCTGAGCTGGGACGGGAAAAGAGGTGGGAGAGGAGCACGGTGGGCTTTGTGAGTGCTGTAAGTCTCGGTTAAAGCTGGAGGGTTTTGTCTGCATCCACCGCTGCCAGGTCGGCAGCTTGAGGCTGAGTGCCGCGTGCCTCGTAGCGGTTATACGATTCCACAAGTACTGACACTTAAAACGATCCTCTTATCTGCTCAGAGACTGGTTGAACTCTTCTTTAAGCAGGGACCGCGTGTCCTCTTCATAGCAGAGTCAGCACTGTCCTGTCCGGATTATCAGGGTGGCAGATGTAGGGAGATGCAGAGTAGCATGCTTGTGCTTACGGTAGTGGCAGGTTGGGGGAGTAATTTTTATTCTTTGAGGGTGTTGTTAAGATATTCTAGGAAGAAAAAGATGGGGAAGAAAACAAGGAAACACCTTGGAGTTTAGGAGACACAAAAACTTAATATTCTGGTCCCACTGAAAAGAGAAAGATGACACTTTCAGAATCTGGTCTGTTGCATTGTTGCTCATTTTCCTTTGCTCGTTCATGGCTGAATGCTGTGGCCACCTTGCCAGCTGGTGTGTTTCACAAAGCAGTGCAGTAAAGCAGATTATGGACTTCATACTTGAAAACACGACCTTCTTCTGGAACTAGTGCCTGGGGAGAGTTTCCAGGCTCACAGTGGCCTCCTTAGTACATGCAAAATAGGTGTTTGTAAATTCGCATCCTTGCTTTCTAGTAACTTCCCTGGGAATTAAAGCCTTTGGTTAGATTTGGAGCAAGGGTTGGAACGTATTTCTCAGCCCCTTACACTTTTCTCTGTAAAAAAGGCACCTTTGTAAACAATCTCTGATGTATAAAGCGTTGTTGAAATAAAGAAGTTGTCCTTATAACGTCTCTGCGTATTTAATTGGAGAGTCCTGCATTTCCAGTTATGCAAAATACTCTACCAGTTTGCTTCCACTGTTTAATTTCACCCAAAGACATTAAATATTGTTATTAATATTCAGTGATGTCATTGTAAAGCAAACAGCAGTTTCAGGGGGGAGTGAAAGGGGTTTTTTTGTGCTCTTCATTACCCAAGAACACGTCTTGATAGGGATGCTGTCCTTCACCTTGCACCTCAGGACAAAAATATCAACTAAAAGTTCACTCCTTTAGCTGTAAATGATTTCCAGTTTTCACGGGCACCCGGGCAACCTTTTCCTTTAGCTGATGCTGCCTGCTTAGTGAGGGTGAGCAACCGAGGTGGAAAATGTAAGAAAAGGATGTCTTACCACTGAGTAGAAGACTAAAGCTTGTCTATAATTAATCATACAAAGAAGAAAAGCATACAGTTTTTAACAGGACTTAAGGTCATACACTTTAAAACTGTCTCCTTGGTTTTCCTTTAAAATAGGAGGAAGGCAATGAAAACTAAAGAGTGAGGTATGCTACTGCTGATACAGTTTACAAAGGATAAGTGCTTGGCAAAACGTTTTTCTTTTTTCCCACTTTGAAACTTAAAAGCAATAAATATGTTAGAATTTGCTTGCAGCGTGGGTTGATTCAGCACGATCCACGTGGAAACTTGTTCATGTTGGTAGTTTCTGGATTGGGTAAATAACTTCCTTACCACAGTCCATAAAACTGAGGGTTTGGGAAAAAAATAGTTAGGATTTTGCTGTGTCTTTTTCTGTATATTTGTTAAAAAACGTCTGATGTATTCATGGTAACATGATACGTGAGATAATACAGAAAATACCAGACCTGTGCAGCTGGGGTTATAGGAATCTGAGAGTTCACTAAAGGGCAGAGATACCCTGGCCTGGGCTGTGAAAATCAGGAGTTTCCCAGCATATATATCCTCTTGAGCTGTGCACAAACCCACCTGAAGTGACGTGGCCCGGGTGGCTGTACCCCTTCTAACCCTGTGGGCTCAGATCTTCACCTACCAGTGTAGGAATCCCCCGTGGTTAGGGCTACCCCAGATTCATAATCTTGTAACTCATATGAGTTGTTATTCTAGCCAGCTACACTTTGTCTTTACTCAGCTTTCTCAGCCGAGTTTTATGCCAACTAGTAACTATGTAACTAGTGTCTTTTAAAAGATTACTTACGCCCTTTGGTACTTTTGGTTCAGTTTTCTAGAGTATGGTTTGGTCTTTATTTATATTTTTCATCAAGTCTCTGTTTACAAACATACTAGAATTACTGGGCTGGCAAAAAGAAGTGGATTTTAGCTTATCTGGAAAGAATATTTGGATGTGTTCTAGGGTAACTGTTGCGTTTTATGGCAGTCAAAAAAAAAAAGCCAATTAAAAGCAGTGTACAAATTTTCAGATTTCACTTTGCTAAAGATGTAAAATAGGCAATCATTAGTGTTGAGTCAGAATATACACAACTACAGATGGAAAATCTATTTCAATTCTTGAGTTTTTCAAGTGTGACATAAGTCTTAATTATATTTGTCGTTTCACTGGCCTCTGTAATAGTTGCTGCTGTTACAATTTAACATAATCTAAAAATTACAGTCCTTTCTCTGCACTTATTTTGTAAAGTGCCAGGAATGACTTTCTGTTTAGATTTCTCTGTTGTGCTGGTGCTCTTTTCATAGCTATTTGCTAACTCAGTTACTGGAGCACAGCAGATGAAAAGACTTTGGGAGAAAAATCCTGATAAAGTGGTAAAAATAAATACATTTCTCATAGTGCTCTGCAATCAGTGAGGAATTAAGCTAAAAATTAGACCCTAAACCCTATTTTTTTTTACATCATGAAGAATAGCTCTTTCCAGCTAAAAATGCTATGGAGTGCCTTCTGTGGGAATAAAAGCACTTGGTTTGGGTTTGTTTTCAGCAGTAGGTTATCTGTGACAGATGGCTTTGGACAAGAAATTCATTCAGGGCCTGTATAAAGTGAATTAATTCTGACTGTATTCTCACCTTTAGGAAGAGACTGCAACAAATATGTTGCCAGTGCCTGTGCACCATTTAATCTTCCTTGGTGTGTGGCCTGTCCTGAAGCTTGTGGAGTCTTTCTCACGTGAACCAGATAGAGCTTTCACATTTGAGACTCTGTGGATGGTCCTAGTCTACAAAAGAGGAACTTGTATTTTTTCTTGCTTTTTAATTATTACTGTTATACTGAACGTGTATATAAAACTGGAATGATTTAACGTGATAAACATCTTGTTATGGAAAATGCTGGTGGAAAGTTTGGTGAAAAGGTTCTCCCCAAAGTTGCTCGACTTTGGTGACTTTCAGCAGATCTTTAGATTGTAACAAGAGAAGAAAGTGATTAGTGGTAACTAACAAGCCAGGAATGCAGGAAGTTTTTAGGTGTAAAATGTCTCCTTATGAATCTAATCTGAGGAGATAGTGGCATAGAGCGTGGCACTCCTGTTGGCAGAAATACTGATGTTAACCCAGAAAATCTGGAGCTGTGCACAGATTGGCTACCACCAGCTGTAGCAGTCTCAAATCTGGTCAGCAGAATGCCACGGGAGGGATATAAGCTAGAAATACGCTTCTCTGCATCATTTGACTGGATTCCTTTTTGTATTTTCATGCCTTTATTTTAGGCAAAAAGGGTGATTTTAAAAAAAAAAAAATTCTCCTCAAAGCTTGTGGAATATAGTGCCGCAAAAGGACTTGGGTTTGCATTGAAATTGATTTAATGTAGCTAATTTTTAATATGTGGGACTAAATTCAGGAGCCTCGGTGTCAGGTGCCGACTCCCTTCCCTGTTTCTCCCAGCTCTCAGTGTAAGACCTGAGAAGAAACGACAGTAACTATCAGCCAGTTGAAAGAGTGGAACTTCTGGGTTCAGACGGGTTTGCCACCCCCGAGTTAGAGTAACTGAACCCGAGGGAACGATATTGGGTGCCTCTTGAATCCTGCAACTCTATCACATCTTTTTGCGGCCTCGATTCCTCGCGTAAGGTGTAGGTGGGAGGATGCCCGCGGGGTGTCCTTCCTGCCTCTGCCTGACCCTTAGCCTGTCTCTGTCTTGTTTGTAAACTGACCTGTTGCCATGGCAATGTTTGTGACATCACCTGTTCGATGTTGCACCTTCAGTGCAGGGTTTGGTAGGAGAGAAAGGGAGCCGAAGAGAACCAAGTTCTTGTTTTAAAACACACACCTTCCGTTATGGCTAAGCGTTCCAAGAGATATGGAAAAGCAACTGCCAGGTAATTGCATTTTCATATAGCAGATCTATTTGGAAGCTTTCTCTATAGAGTTTAAACTCAGCTTAAATTGAGGGTCAGGGAGTTGCTTATTCTTCCATGAAACTTGCCCTACTTTTAAACCTGCAGAACAGGAAGAATCATTGTGCGCCTTGAGCCGCAAGTAGTTTACAGACAGTTCAAGTGTAGATCCCAGCCAGGGGTTGGTATCTTGGAAGGTTCAAGAGGGCTGTAGCAGCACATGTCTGCTGGTCAGTTTGAGCCTTGTCCCGTGGGAGATGTGACAGGTCAGAGGTGATGGGCCGCTCGGGAAGCGCTGGGCTCCCATCCCTGCTGGCAACACCGCAGGGGACCCTGGGACCCTCTGCTTGTCCTTCCCCTCAGAATCATTTCCCAAACTGCCACTCCTGCAGCTTTCTGAAGCACTTGGTTTAGAGCTCCTGGCTGCGTGAATGAATACTTTAATATGGGGAAAGAGGAAGAAAGGAGTTCAGTTAATCTGATAGTTCTGAGAGAGACATCTATTTATTTTCGGTTAGTTGACTGCTCCAAATATAAAATAGTCAGGAACTGCTTTTTTCTCCCTAGGTGCCTGATATACCTCCCTGTACTCCATTATTTATACATGTGTGTACTTGCTTTTAGACGGATGACCATGGCAATGGTTGAATCACAACAGGATGACAATGCAGTAGATTCTGTGCCAGAGAGAGATGCTGGTCACCTTCAGAATCAGCCCGGCCCAAGATCTGAGGTAAGCTGAAATGTGGAAAGATGAGAAGAATCACTAAAGTGATATTCACAACTGCTGTGATTTTTAAATTATCAGTCTGGATGGAGTTCTCATGTTCTATAAGTCTTGCTATTAAATAAAAAAAAAAGAATATAGCAAAGGTATAACTGTTAAAGACCACAGGCATAGTTTTCAAAGTGCTACTATAACTTCAGGTTTGTTATAAGGTAACACTTTCAGGAGACCAGGACTTTTAGAGTGATCATTATGTGGGTTCCTCCTCCTCCCCCGATGATTATGTTTGTTAAGGAGGTGGGAATAGGGTCCTAAGGAGTTGAGGTGGCTGCAAGATCAAGCATAGCTAAAATGCCTCTCTTGAAGATGTGTTGTATAACAAAACTGAATAAAAATAACCATGGTTCTTTCCCAGTTCCAGTTTTTGTACAGTGTGTTTCATCTTCTTGCAAGTGCCTATTTTATGTGTGCTTGTTTTGTTTCATCCCTCTACATCCAATGACAGTGTTTGGAGTCCTAAGAATGTACTTTACATGTTCTGTATGGTAGCCATACCTGGAATCATTCTTGGTAGTGAATGGATAAAAGATGACATAGTAATAATTCTCAAACATTAAAGATAGGCACTGAAACCTTCAGCACTTGAGAGAAATAGTGGTTTTGCCAGTACTAAGATTTATAGCCTCAGGAAGCTGTACAGACCCCTCAGAAGGATCTACAAAAATAACCTTTGTGAAATAAAGAAAACAACTTTTAAATATATCTTACAGAATTTCTTCATCATTGGAAGTGAGGAGTGAGTTGGTTAAGATTTGATGCCATGTATTTGGTGTGTTAGATACTTGATTTACATTAAAGGTATATTTTAAAGTCTGAATGCAGCTACTCTTTGTCTGGTCTTTGGACACAGAGTAGACCACAAAATACTTCTGAAGGCTTATGTGTTGGTTTTGGTACCTGTGGCATTGGGAGTACTGTCTGTTTATTTGTTTTATTTAAGACTGGAGCATGAAACCAACAATTTTATTTGGTTTGCTTTGTTGATGTCATCCCCACCTTTCCTGTTGCTTTGATAATTCAGTTCAAATTGCGTGTTTTAACTTCACAGGATGATTTATGTGTAAAAATCTATCGGCTTGTGCAATAGTCTCTGAAGAAAATACCTGTGAATTCTGCCACCTGGGATTTTCAGTGCTGATCAGGGGGAAAAGCTGTCACTAATGCTGTAGGAGGGCTTCTGCTGGGTCCGCAGGGAAAACACTTGTTATGCTTATCTGCGTTTAATGCTCGAGTACTGTGTGTGAGGCTGCAGCTGTTACTGGATGCGAGCCTCGGGTCTTTCAGTTAAAACTAGCTACTCGGAATCACTGACAGATCTCGGTCGGTCAGCACTAAAACGAAACACTTGCGCTTCAGTTCGAAGGCTCGGGATTAACAGCCCGGAGTTGACATCTGGGAGTCCCTCTTTCGGTCAGACGGCCTGGAGAGCCGGCCTAGGCCTGCCGGAGCTGCTCAGCGCTCGCAGCTAAGGCCAATGGCGCTCTCCTGCGCCGGCCAGGAAAGCAAAGCGGGGTTGCTGCAGTTGTGCCGCTCGGAATGACAGCGAAGCTGAAAGGCCTCCTGGGGACAGGCCTCCTGATGACAGGCCTCTGGCCTCCGCCGCCTAAGCAGCCCCGTGGCCTCCCCCACGCTCGCCCCCGGGGCCGGCGGGCCGCTCCCGCCCCCGGTCCCCGCACTGCAGTAATTAAAGATATGTTTTATGTCTTGTATAAGGCAAAAGTTATGTGAAATTATTAAATATCCTCAGTGGGGCTGGCTGCGGGGAGGGGTCGGCACGTGTGAAGGGGCTCTTGGCCGTATTCCTGCTCATTAGCCCCAAACCGGGAACCGGCCTTTTGCACCAACACCCACCGCACCGCGTTCACTCGTGTCCCGTACCCGCTGCCGGGGTGGGTGGTGCAGAGAGACCTTGACAGCAACTCAGCCCTGCTCTGCTCTTCAGAGAAACTCCAGTCACTAATTCCTGCATAACTTTTGAATGGCTCTCCTGCAAAAACACCTCTTCTGCAGCTGGTACGTGTACTGAAATTATCACCAAGGAAACATTTACATATCAGACAGGGCTATGGCTTAAAATTCATGTCATTTTTAATTCAAAGATCACCAGCACTATTAAACTAACCCGTCATACTACATCTAGCAGGTTACAGTGCACATTTCCCCCAAGAAAGATGGCCCAGGAGAAAAGATCAGTTTCTACACAGAGCTGACATACACAGTTGGCTGTCGTTGAAGAATCTCTTTCAACAGTCGCAGCCGGGTTAACAGTTTGTGACTGCAGAAACGGGTGTTCTCCAAAATGAAATGGAAGTTCCTGTTTTCTTTTTCTAGAATGAAGCATTATCTGCTGGAAAACAATGAACCACCCTGGCGGGCAGTGAGGAAAGGGTGACCAGGATTTGTCCTACACAGTTTTTTCTTCTTCCTTGCACTGCTGTGTTGGCAGTACTTGGTGATTTTGACTTTTTGTTGCACAAGCACTCAAACCAAAAATGTTAATTCTGGTTCCTTCTTCACCTCACGTAACTGCTGCTGACATGGCAATAGTGATGGGTAAAAAAATCTGTTCGGAGCAGCTTTTCTGCTGATCTGCTGAACAAAACAAACCAAGAACAAACACAGAAGTACAGAGAGGATTCACTAATTGCCTCTCTTGCAAGACTCAGTAGACAAACTAAAATACACAGTGGCAGTGGCTGGTTTTAGAAATTATTTTATATTCTGGATTTCCAGAAAAGAGTGGAGTTCAAGAAGTGAATACTGGAAATAACTTGATAGGTACTGCAGGTTGATTGCCCACCTATGAAAGTCAGTGACTAGATCCCATAATGCCGAGATTCTCCCACTTCATCTCTGGGGCTGTGGTTCCAGGAAAGTATTCATTTCTCTGGATTTATTTCTTCAGTCACGGAATCTTGATAACCCTCATTCCCTTATAATGTGAGGCTCAATGGATAAACAAGATCCAGTGCACCTACTACATGGAGATTTAAAAAAAACCCAACCCCTTTGATGAGGTTCCACACCTACAGTGGTGGGGAAAAAAAAAAAGTTGTCACAGGATTGGCGGAAAGGTCGTTTTATGGATTTGATAAAAGGTTACAGGATACAAAAGTGGTGACTGTTTAAAAGGCAGGAAGGAAAGAGCACAGCATAATGGGAACTTCTCAGTGTGAGAACAGTTCCCAGAGGGGCTTAGTGGGGCCAGCTCTATTCAACACCTTCATCGATGACCTGGAGAAAAGGTCATTCACCATACAGTGAAGGCAGCGTTCTCCAGCTAGTGACATGAAAGATAGAAGGCAAAGAAAGCCAGAAGGAGCTCATAAAAAGGTAGTGAATGAGCTTCTACATTTATAAACAGAAGGCAATACATTCAGGGAAAAAGAATCTAAACTAGGGGTACATGATGCTGAATTCACATCAGCAGCGATCACGCAGAAAAGCAGTCTTGGAGTCACGCTTGATGGTTCTCTGAAACCCCTGGCTTAATGGGCAGGGGCAGCCAAAAAAAAGCAAACAAACTGGTGGGCATCATCTAGAGAGGTACTGAAAACAGAACAGAAATTATAATTTTGCCACTATTTAAAACCTTGGCCCACCCTTCTTCTTCGGTGCAGTGCGTGGTTCTGACCTCTGGATGTCCAGAAGAATGTAGTGAGGTTAGAGAAGATGCAGAAGAGGTCAACGGACATGGGCAAGGCAGTGGGGAATCGAACTTACATGAGACATATAAAAAGATGGGAACTTGGAGGCTGAGGAGGATACAGTCAAGAATAGTAAAGGCAACTCAACAGAGCCTGTATCAAAACCAGTGTGTCCAGGAGGAGAAGTGATGGTGCCCCTGCACTGGGCACCAGTGAGGCCGCAGCTTGAGCACTGGGTTCAGTTTTGGGCACTGCAGGATAAAAAAGACAGTGAGGGGCTGGAGCGAGTTCAGAGAAGGGCAACGAGGGTGGTGAAGGGTCTGGAGAAAATGTCTGATGAAGAGCAGCTGAGGGAGCTGGGGTTGTTTAGGCTGGAGAAGAGGGGGCTGAGAGGAGACCTTACTGCTCTCTACAGCTCCCTGAAGGGAGGTTGGAGTGAGGTGGGTGTTGGTCTCTTCTCCCAGGTCACTGGTGATAGAACCAGAGGAAACGGGCTGAAGTTGCACCAGGGGAGGTTTAGGTTGGATATCAGGACAAATTTCTTTACTGAGAGAGTGATGGGCTGCCCAGGGAGGGGGTGGAATCACCATTCCTGGAGGGGTTCAAAAAACGTCTAGATGTGGCACTTCAGGACATGGTTTAGTGGTCCTGATAATATTTGGTAGATGGTTGGACTTGACCTTGAAGGTCATTTCCAACCTTAATGATTCTATGATTCTATGATTGCACTAAACTCCGTAATACAAGAACTAGTGGCGCTCACTGAAAGGAACAAGAGATCAGTTTAGAAGTGGTAAAATTACTTCTTTACACAGGGAATGGTAACCGTCTGACATCTGTTGCCACAGGTGCTTCTGGAGGCAGATGGTACCAGGAAATTCAAAAGAGAGAAGAAAAATTAGTGGCAGTATGAATGAATACCAAAGGCTGGGGCAAACTCTTTAATATCCTGACTCCAATCACAGCTGATGCTGCAGAGGGAATGGAAACAGCAGATAACCAGGCTCATGTGCTCTTCCTAAGCAACATCTCTTACCACGACTGTCAGAGATAAAACACTGGGCTCGTACTTGGGCCTGGCCCAAGAAGGTGGTGTTTATGCCCTTACATTTCTTTGGAGTGTTTTAAGTCAAAAGACGCTGAGGTTGCACAGCTCTGATGACGCTGCTCTGTCCCGGCTAAAACTACAAAGCAATAATTGTTTTTGTGGTTCCTTTTTTTTTTTTTTTACTATTAAGGCACACTTTGTCAGCTTGCTCATTTTCCATTGTCTCGTGCAACAATACAGTCAGCAGTGTTACATTTACAGTTACCAACAGGAAAGATTGAGAAGCAGCAGCACACAAGCTAATTGACCACAAACCAGGTGTTTTTTTAAAAGACTAGGTATAGAAATCAGTGTCACCCCGACGATTATGAGCAATTCTAAACCAAGCAGATATTAACAATATTACAGGAAATAACTGCTGTGCTTGCTTTTCAGTCCTTCCTTCTTGTAGAAAATGAGTATATTTTCTTCTTTTCCCTTTTTACAGACTCCACACTGGGCTAAACCCATAGTTCCTCCAATATCCAAATGCTCAGCCATTTGGGCTTCCATCAGAAGAGGCCACTTTGTACACTTACCGACGATTTGAAGTAGTTAAAGAACATGAATCAGACTTCAAAACTTAGAAAGAATGGCCTGAAGTTCAGTGGACTTCGATTATTTTTACTTGCTTTCTGTTTTCTGAGCCCATGTGGCACATTTTGATCCTATTTCCTCAAGAAACACTAAGTCCACAAACTTAAAAGTTCTGTTTGTGATCAGGAAAACTGAAATTGTGATTACTTTCAGTCAAGGGTTGAGGCCTTAAGGAAAATACCAGGTGTTGCAAATATATAGGACAAAATTGGAAGTACTTGTAATCCCAGAATAGAAGCAACATATGAAACATGGCCGAGTCTCAAGCTCAAAAGTCCGGCCAGGATTCTGACCACAATTTTCATAGCTGACAGAAGTGAATCAGACACAATTTTCTTTCGTTCCTTCAGGCAGAGAAAGCAAGCTGTGAAACTTGATTTGGTGTCCAGATGTCCTCTGAATTATGTAGCTTTAATTCAACTTTGTTTCCAGCATGATACTGGGAGAGAGAGGTAAAAAGAAATATTTGATGTCAGCTATGAAGGCCAACAGGATGGATGATCCTCTCCTTTGTGGAATGGAATAGGTTCTAGCACTCCTTGTTTAAGTGTGTTTCACTGGTTTACGTGATTTTTCAAGACAGTCTAAGGCACTATGTATTTACCTCCCCTGTCATAAACTCAGCCTTAGTGTCACGCTGGATGTTTCTGTAGCTTCACACATCTTCTCAGTGGGTTATCACTTTTCAGTGGCAGTGGTGGGGTGATGAAATTCCTTTCCCTCCTCTTCCACAGGAACCATTACATCATTCCCTGGAAAAGACTCTGTTTCCTGCTCTGGATAGTGCACTGCCAGCTCCTCTTCCATGTTTTCCTGAGTGTCAACATTACTTTCACATCCTCTAGCAGAACAGTTCTTGCCACCAGGCACTTCTGAAATGGACCCCACAATAACAGTGTCGGCCTTCAAGATGTATAAATTCTCTGAGGAAGGAAAAATACAGTGCTGAGCATAGTTAACAACCATTACTGGCGCTAGAGATGGTCCCTTTTCATGCAAGGTTTTTATTTGGAACACAGCTTTACATTATCCACACCACACCACCCCCCCCCCCCCCCACCTTTCCTTTTTAATCAGAGGCAAACAGATCAAGCCCACCACTGTGAAAACACAGAATTCACTAACGCGCCAAAGCTTTTGGAATTCACACATTACAAGTTGTCTATTTCATTGTTTATTTATAAGGTGTTTTTACTTTTGAAATCAAAGCACTGAACACACTAAGTGATAAAGGTGGGCTGCACTTCTCATACTATGCTGCCTGGTTTTGGGTGACTGTCAATGGGCATTTTAGATCAAGTAGATCTGTGATGAAGCCACTGCACTATAACTAGGCCTACAGGAGAAAGACAAACTAGAAAAGGCAGTAAGATATTCACAAGAATCTGTTAGAAGCAGCAATTAATTGGGATTTGGGGAAGACAGGTATGGAGAATCCAAGGTTTATGCTCCTGCTGTTTCGAGAAGCAATGATACCTGCATCAAAAGTAACCTGTGGGCAATGATCATCACTGTGCAGAAAGTCTGGGTAATTATCTGAGGTCTTAGGACCAACAAACAAATTAGTTTCTTTCTAGGGGAGAATCAGCTACAAAATTTTCTGGGATAGACTTGAACCTTGTGGCCAACTTGTTGACCCTACTCCTTTACAAAAGGTAAATAAGGGCTTTGCTGTGGCTTGGAGCACTACATTTTATTCAGAAAGGTGCTGCAGATCAGACACTGTAGGTTAATTGTTCACAGCTGCCTGGAGATATTTGGGTATGGTTAAGTCAGATCATCACATTCATCCCAAGTCTACCACTCATAGGAAAAACAAAAAGGTCATTTAGTAAGGAAAGGTCAGCTGTAGTAATACAGAAGAAAACTCCTTTCAAATAATCTCAAAATTGGGTTTGGAAATGGTGTCAGAATGTCCCAGGTACACTGTTTCTCAGGTAACATTTCTTCCCCTGTAAGGAAGCTTCCTCACCTGACTGCATCTTCTACCCTGTGCCATAGTCAAAGACTTTATAGGAACATATGGAAGACACATTTTGAGCTAATTCTGTTAAACCAAGAGAAGAAATCAATCTCTCAAGACATGTGAAGCACAACACTCATTAAATGTTACAGCATCATTTTCCAGATGACATATTTTGGATTTCAGTTTTTTTTTCTGCAAATTTCTGTCTTCTAGAATGAAAAAGGGGAAGAAGAAGAGTCAGGTTTGTCAGTCACTAAGGCAAATGTGAAAATAAGAAAGTGTTATAGTCAAATGACTAGAGGTACCAGAGTTTGGGTGTCAAAGACACTGGCAATTCAGCCCCAACCTTTGTTAGAGGCTTTGGACACTTTGAAGCTTACTGACAATCTCTGAACGATGTTATGCACCTACAGTTGAAAAACTGAAAAGGCAAGAGGGTCAAAAAAAAAAAAAGATACTAAAAAGCCAGGCTCACCAATTCGATTATTTGTGTGGTCTCTCACTTGAGCATCGGTCGGGCAATCCGGGACATTTCCACTGCTCTGCGTCACCTCGGTCAGACTCAGATCAGGACCATGTGTTTTTTCTGTGCTGGAGGCCAAGTTATTGTTGGTTTCCAAGGGAGGGGTTTTGTCAATCAACGCCTTCTCTTCTGGCCCACTGTCAGCAGCCAGTCTGATCTTCTGTCAATACAAAGAGGAGAGTAGGAGTGGGGTGAATGTAAACCCAACACTGTGAAGACGGCAGTAGGTCTGCAGAGTCCTTCTGTGACACTCAGAATAACATAATGTGCTTCCCAGCACCACTGTCCCAGGGAGTGAAGAATTCCCAAGAGCCTAACTGATACAGGAACTTGAGTTTCTTTGCACTAGGTTCTTGCATCACTTAAGGCCGTATTTAGAAAGAGCTTTTCTAAGCTAAATTCACAGATTTTTGATGACATCTGCAAGAATGCACCTCACTTCCACCGAAATCCAGATTTCTAGACCTGCTTGGATGCTTTGGTAAATTCCACCGCCTTGTCTGCAACTCAGATGCTGATGAACCTTTGTAAATTTACCTATTGGTCATTCTGACTTTTTGCCCCAAGTCTTGACGGGACTGTCACAGAGTCTGCTATCCTGCAAGGGAGCAGCAGCTGCCTTCTGGGAGCTGCAGCTCAGCAGCACTTTTCAGCAGGGAGTATAACATCAGTAAGGAAGATAGATGGTGGCAGTAAGAATTTTAAGAGATTTGCTCAGAAAGAACTTCAACAAGATATTTTTCATAGTTACTCGTAAGTATCAGAGGACAAACCTGCACGGATGTGTAGTCACATGGTGAGAGAGTCAAACAGTCAAAACTGAAAATATATGGTTTAACTTCCTCTTAGATTTTGCAAAGACCTACCACGCGCCTATGGAAGAACAAAACAAGCCAGAGGTTGAACTGGTTGAACTTCAAAATGGAATTGCCTCAGCAGAACCTCAGGTAGGAGAAACAAACTCAGCCTAGCTATTTTAGGTGAGGAATTAATTACAAGCAGTCCATTAAAAGAGGAGCCAGAATCTGAGAGAGGCTGAAGGTCCTGCATCACAAGTTTCTGATGGTTCCTAGCTCTGTTTCTGTTTCCAGCAGGTTGGAAAAGGAAAGGAAAGGAAAGGAAAGGAAAGGAAAGGAAAGGAAAGGAAAGGAAAGGAAAGGAAAGGAAAGGAAAGGTCTTCCATGACCTCTGGTGGACATTTACTTCATCTTCTCTTCTTCATCACTGTGTTGTTTTAATGACCTAAAGCCTAAAATCCTTATTTTTGCCAGTTCTCGTCTGCTCAGCATGTTCATGCTCCTCAAGACATCTTGTTGTCCTGTTCCTAGAGATAATCACTATCCACAAGGTTATGAATTTCACAGTATGTCCCAACTATACAACTACCCATCTATTGTTGTTACTTATTCAAAGATTAGTAAGACACTACCAGACATATCGTCTCCTGCTTTCAATATAAACACATTTTTTACTAATAGAGTCACCACTTTTTAGTAGAACGTTAAGTATAATCTCTGTGACCTTTTAAGCTAACCTGTTTTCCTAAAGCACCACAATGTACAGTAAGGCACATTCCCTTTGATTTTTGTAAATACCTGCTATTCTTTACTTTGGGAGGGTTTTGTGGATTTCTGTTACATGTAGGACTTTCTGATAATAGTACTGAAATCCAGAGTTTAGGCATCAGTTGATGTTAACGTAAACTTCACTCCTTATCTAAGACTGTAATGCAAAAGTGGCTGAAATAATATGAGTTCTTCAGAATTTAGTGCAATGGACCTGAGTCGTATACATAATCTGGCTGGTGCCTCTCAATGGTATAATAATGGTATAAGAGGAACAAGTGGGCAGGCCAAAATGCTGGACACGTACTGCCAGCTACAGTCAGGGAGCATAATCAGTTGTCAAGTTACTGTACGAACATCTGCCAGACAGAAGTTTTTGCTTTGATGATTTGTTGGCTCCCTGTGGAATTAATCTCCGAACTTCAGAATTGTTCCATTATTTAAGGAAAAATATGCTTGTTCATTCTTTCAGCTGCAGTAGAAGAGCTTTTAAAGAAATTATCTCTGCTTCCTCTTTTAGAAGTGCTATAGGCCTTTTTTTCTCTTTCTTCAGAAACCTTGAGGGAGGAAAAAAGCCTAGGAGTAACTTCACAAAAGGACTCAAGGCATTTGTATTGGGTTTGTGTGGTAAGGTTTTGGTAGGTGGGGGGGCTACAAGAGTGGCTTCTGTGAGAATATACCAAAAGCTTCCCCCATGTCTGATAGAGCCAGTGCCAACAGGCTCCAAGACGGACTTGCCACTGGCCAAAGTTGAGACAATCAGCAACGCTGGTAGTGCCTCTGTGATAACATATTGAAGAAGGGGGAAAAAAACCTGCTGTCCAACTGCAGCTGGGAGACAGAGGATGTGTGAGAGAAACAACTCTGCAAACACCAAGGTCAGTGAAGAAGGAGGTGCTACAAGCACCGGAGTGGAGATTCCCCTGCAGTCCATTGTGAAGACCATGGTGAGGCAGGTTGTCCCCCTGCAGCCCATGGAGGTTAACAGTGAAGCAGATATACACTCTGCAGCCCACGGAGGACCCCATGACAGAGCAGGTGGATGCACTCAAAGGAGGCTGTGACCCCATGGAGACCCTGCTCTGGAGAAGGCTTCTGTCAGGACCTGTGACCCTGTGGAGAGGAGTCCATGCTGGAGCAGATTTTCTGGCAGGACCTGTGGCCTCGTGGAGGACACACACTGGAGCATTCTTTTTCTGAGGGACTGCACCCCGTGGAAAGACCCATGTTGGATCAGTTCATGAAGAACTGCAGCCTGTGGGGAGGATCCACGTTGGAGAAGTTTGTGGAGGACTGTATCCTGCGGGTGGAACCCCAGGCTGGAACAGGGGAAGAGTGTGATGAGGAAGGAGTGGCAGAGACAATGTGTGATGAACTGATCGCAACCTCCATTCCCGGTCCCCCTGTGCCACTCAGGGGGAAGAAGCAGAGAATTCAGGAGTGAAGTTGAGCCTGGGAAGAAGGGAGGGGTGAGGGGAGGGTGTTTCAAGATTTGGGTTTATTTCTCATTATCCTACTCTGACCTTTGATAGGTAATAAATTAAAATTAATTTCCTCAGTCGAGTCTGTTTTGCCTGCGACAGCAACTGCCGAGTGATCTCCCTGTCCTTATGTTGACCCACGAGCCTTTCATTGTATTTTTCTCCCCCTGTCCAGTTGAGGAGAGAGAGTGATAGAGCGGCTTTGGTGGGCACCTGGCATCCAGCCAGGGTCAACCCACCACAGCATTGCTGGCACCTGTATCATTGAGCTACTCTGCATCCAGTTCACTTCCAAATCCCACCAAAAACCACTTTGTTCTTTTCAATATTACACTTGCAGAGTGTTGCCCAGTTTCTGACCCTATAAAGGAGTAAAGCACCAAGTCGCCAGGGCTTCTTCCTATACAGTAAAGCAAGAGAGAGACTGTCAGGAAATATGTACCTGATACTTTCATATTTTCTGTGGCGATTTTAGCCTAGCCTTCCTGCTCTCTAGGGAAGAGCATTGTGTCAGAGGTAGAATGAAGTTGAATGATGTGCAGCCATTATAGTATGCACCTGGAGAGGAGCTGGAGAACAAATCTGCATGCCAGTTCTTGCTCTAGTAAGTATCTTTATATTCTGGTCACCTGAGCACATATAGAAAATGAGACATCTGAACCAAATCCTCTTGCAGAAATGAAAAATCTTCCTTGCCTATGAGTGCCCTTATTACCCAGCTTTTGGGTTATTTCAGCTGGTTTTTTTCCCTAAACAAACAGAGGAAAAATTTTGGGCAGAAGATCCAAACTATAAGTATATTAACAAGTGTGGGTTACGTACATCCACCATCCACCCCCGAGGGGATACATGTGCTAACTATCTTTAGTTATTCTGCCTTAAAAAAAAAAAAAAAAAAAAAGAAGAAGAAATATGCATCCCTTTGAATGTCCATGTATGATCTGACATGGAAAGAGTCTTAAAAACTGAACAGCAGTAAAACAATATGCCTGTCCCCTATCTTTGACCTCTAATGATGACAGTGATTCAGAGCACCCACTCTAGGTAGCCAAAAGATTTAAATGGCTTATGAGGAAATGTACAGTCTTCCAGACGGTGTTCAGAGCTCCTAAGCTGGATCTTTAACTTCTAGATAATGAAGCTCCTTCTGCATCAACGCCAGCTTTATGGAGCTGTGGGAGGTAAAGAAAAGCTGAGTTGCCCAGGTCTATCTGGGAAGATCTGCAGACCTACAATAGATACTGATTCGCAGAATAAAGATCTGCAGAGCGTTTTCCAAGCATATTATGCTGTGACCATATTATTCTGATCCTGCAAAGACTTAAATATAACTTAAAATACTATTTAAATTAATGTACTTAGTTTTAAGTATGGTGAATGGGCCTGTTTGTGATATTATGTTTAAGTCTTTACAGGCAAGATACCTTTGCTTAGAGTCATTAAAAATGCAGGGATTAGCAACAAGACTCCAAAGTAACTGATAAAAGGAATCAGTATCTGGAATGCAATGAAAAGGAGAAGTTCAGAAGAAAGTGAAAGCTGAATTTTCCAATCAGTGAGACTATATTGAGGTATGCGTGAGGCTTTTCAATTTGTAATACAGTAATTGTGCCACGTGCTTCTTGTGAGAGATACCTTCTTATTTGTAAGCAGTCATTCAAAGAAAAACCTATATTCAGTTACAGAAGTCGTTTTGGAGATCTGCCGTAATGGTACGTTCTCCTTTTGGTGACCTAATACTAATACACTGACCACTTTGAAGAAGCTTATGTTTTGGAAATAAAAAATCAGTAAAGGAATCTGTGGTACAAGATTCAAACAAGGAAAAATGAAAAGGAATAACTTCAGAGTAAATGAAGAAATTGAACCAGATTATTCAATGGTGTCATCATTTGTTGTTTGCTTTTAAAAAAAGGAATGCAAAAGAATTAGGCAGACTATTATAAAATCCTGTTGATGTGAATAGTTCCATTAACTCTAGCATCTCAGCTTGCATAAATCTACAGAAAAAAAAATTATTATGTTCAGGCTCCCGAGTCCTACTGTGTAACAGAGAATTGAGAGGTGAAAGATGACAATTGCTCTGTCACAGCAGGATAAACCAGACCAATACCTGTAGTCAGCTCTTAACTCAGAGTTAATTGTCACAGATTGGAAAGAATTTTCAATATGGAGCTATAGTCCTTTAAAAAAAAAAGTCATCTCTCTAGATGAGAAAAAAAACCAACCAACAAAACAACAACAAAAAATTACAAATGTAAAAAAAGATTATGTTTTTGTAAGCAAGAAAAGAGACAGTTCATGCTGGCAAGACAAAAAGCAACACATTTAAGCTACAGAAAGGGTATTTCACATTCAGTAACAGGAAAAATATTTGAAATTATACATGAAAAAGGGGAGAATGGAAAAATTAAAATCTTCAAGAAAAAAATTCTGATACTTAACTGTTAAACTCCAATATTATTAACCAATACGTCTAATTCTACCAATAGTGTAAATGAGATGGCCTCGTGACCTTCAAAAAATCTCATCTAACTGAGGACTGAGCTAGCACAACAGTAGCACTATATCCATCTTTTCCTCTGGTAACTCGAAAGAGATGAACTTCACAAAAAAGCAGAACCGTAAATACTGTGCATAGGGATTATTGTTTCCAGTCACAAAATACCACCGTCTATAAAGAAAGCACTCCCAAGGCATGCAACCATGCTGCTCATCTAGAGGGGAAAAATACTGTGAAGCCATTATCTTTCCCAAGGACAGAAAAGGTATTGGAGAAACTCTCAAGCTTTTTATAATCAAAGAATGCCTATGGATATAACTTATGTTCATCAGTTATATACTTTATATAAAAAAGGCAAAGCCTTTATTATCAATAGGCCTAAAGTGCATGCTGTTTTTCATATAATGAAAGGTAATGTATTTGGTTTATAGAAGTTTGAGTGGTTTTTCTGTCTTGCCTAGCACGTCTCTGCTCTGGCTTTCTACATTACCGTCTTTCTGATTTCTAGGGTAAATCATATTTTTAATTAATCACTTCAGAAATTGAAGCTGTCAGTGACCTCTTAAAATGACTATACATACACAGTGCAGTGCTAGATGAATATTCATTTTTTTATTTTTGTTTTGATTTTTATTTTCCCCCCTCCAGTGCAAAGTTTAGAGAATGAGCTTTCATACTGAGAAGATAATTATGATTGAATTTTGTTTCTTAAAGTTTTAGAATTAAGTCTTTTGATTACGAGCTTTTTTAAACTGTTAAAGTCCAAGTAACCAAGCAATTATGTGCAGAAATGAATATTTTTATTATTATATAATGTAGTAATAAAGTTTATTTGAAGTGCATGAATAAAAAGTTAGTGAAATTACAGGAGGAACAATCTAATATAGCAATAAGAAGTGCATTCACTGTGCATTGAGGAGGGGGAAGAGTTTTCACTCCTTTGGGCCTTAAATGTTGTGTCCAGGATTCTGACATCAGAACCCAGATAACACTGATTAGAACCATAGGGCTTTACAATAAAAGCTAAAATATTGACCATATGATGGCAAAAAGTCTTTTTTTCTTGTCGTTAACTTATTCTCTTCTAGCTGCTCTCTGATGAAGTTGGTGGTGCTGTGGAGAAGGACCTCCTTCTTCTTGACAAAGACCATGATCGCTCAGCACTGTAGGCAACATGTTTATAATTTTGTGTCTGAGCCTCGAGGAGATCCCTCTGTTGTTGGCTGATTGTCTGGCTAATCAGTCCAGGGAGAGCTTGAATGCTACCAATTAAAGTTTCCAGTTTAGTTTCCAGAGTAACAATTCTCTTCTCAAAATCTTCACTTCTTTCGTTTAAGTCAGCAATCGTGTCATATATGATGTTTTGAGTCTGAAAGTAGAAGGATGTAGAAAAGGTTTAGAGATATCTTACAGATATTGTAATATGCAGTGCAATTCTACAAGGGTTCTTAAATGCTTTTGCGTTTCACAAAAAGGAGCTATGAGTATCCTAACAAGATCTAGTCTTGTGAAATAACGTTACTTGTAGATGCATGACAGACTCCCTACTGGTGCTAAATTTATTGATCAGAAATGTAACATTGATATTTTGAGTAGCATTTTAAATGTCAAGATCTTATTGAATTCGACAAAACACCAGACCTCTTTAGAGTTTTAAATGCTTAGAAATGCACCATCATAAGATTTGTGAACAGAATTAGTTGTGTAAGTCACAAGGAGATCAAGAGTTCCAAAGCACAGTGATGTGCCCTTCACTTTTCTCTATTTTCTCTGATTTTTAAACACCTTCATACATTTTAAAAAACCCAATTTCTCCTTAAACTGTGATTGAACCTGTTGCAGTAAGAGTAGTTGGGTGGATTGTCTTTGAAATGTAGAGCAAGGAGTAAAAACTCAAGTGTCCATTCCTCTACTTCCACCTTTCCCTATCTATCTGTTGTCTGTAAAATGATGTTTGGTATCAGAAAGTCTATGGGGTAAACTGTAAAATGTCATAATGCTTGGTACAAATGGAATCTGAAGTATGTTAATTCATAAAGTCTGTCAATTTCTATTTGACTTCCATTTGTTTCTTTTGCAATTCATGCAGGGAAATTACTAAAACTAATGACTGAATTTCGCCCTCTTGTAGATTGAGACTTCAGATTAGACGTAACCTAAAATCAAAATAACCGGTCATAATTCAGTAGATAAATTGTCTGAAGTTTATAATCCATTATAAAGGAATGAAAAATTAATTGAATGACTATCTGAAGCACAGAAATATCAGACAAGTGTCTATAATGCTTTTTCTCTGCCCTGTTTCAACATGCTAGCATAATTGTTGAAAGAAAACTAATCTACATTAAATACAATCTGAAAAGTCTTTATCAGTTGCCAGAAGCAGAGCAAAATGATTTTTCAGTAACTGAAGTTGTCAGGTGGTTCTCTACTTCAAAATAGGAACAAACACTGAAAAGATTTATGTTTGTTTTGATGTTGCACTTCAAACTGATCTGATTTTTGAGGTGCCTGAAGACATCTGTATGAGAAACCCTTGGGAGAAGTGTAAAAATAGTTCTAATGAAGCTTCAAATGAAGTTCATATAAAATAACTGTTATATATTGCAGTCTAATGAGAAACATGGAATGCTCTCAGCTCAGCACTGTGTGTCTCATTATTGTTTTATGTTTTTTTTAAAAAGCACAAAAGTGTGTGTTAGGTCACGTGAAAAAAAATCTCATCTGCACACCCACAAACAAGACAGACAGAGCTGAATAATGCCCTGCCATGGCTACTCCCAGACCCATAAAAGGAGACAGTAGCCCATAACCGGCCCATCTCCACAAGCCCAGAGTAGCACAGGGGCAGAATCAAATAAAGTAGAATAGAATAGAATAGAATAGAATAGAATAGAATAGAATAGAATAGAATAGAATAGAATAGAATAGAATAGTTCACTTCTCTGGAGACTTTCAAGCCCTGTCTGGATGCATTTCTGAGGGATCTGCCCTAGTTTTGGTCCTGCTCTGGCAGGAGGGTTGGACTCAATGACCTTCAGAGGTCCCTTCCAACCTCTAACAGCCTGTGATTCCTCCAGAGAGCAGGCAAGGGCCCAAGAGAAGGGAAGGTCCGCAGAGGTGCCACGTGTTGGAGGGCACTAATGGCACTATCACTTCACTGTCACCAGGTAAGTGTTCCCTTGGGTGCCATGAAGACTAACTCGCAGGTGAACACTTTCCTTTGGCTGGCAGGATTGTTTCGATAACTGAGAGCGTAATGGCATCAGCATTTTAAACTAAGCTTCCATTAAGTTATATCAGTTATCCATTTTGAGGTAATTTGAAGGACCTTTCATTGTTAACTCCTCTTAATTAATTTTGGCTTTATGGCGTTTTGGGGGCAAATTGCCTTAGCCTCCACATTTATCCTATCACTCCTTGGCATGACCGAGATATTGCAGCTCTTAAGTGAATTTCTTGTCAGAAGGATCTAAATCACACAGCTCGTGAGAGTTCCTTGAGGAGGATCAGTTTTACTCTCCATTTAGCTCGGCCTCTACACTCTGGGTGCCAGCCTGATGCTTGCAAATGGCTCTCACAGAAGTAGCTATTACAACTACAGGGTCAAAGTATCTACCTGCAGATTGCTCTTGGCCTGAGGTGAGAAGTATGTTCTGCTTTGTGTGTTTAGTAAAGCAATTTTTCATAGAAGTTTGTCTTTCTTAGTTTCAGTCATCACGTACAAAGCTGCCTCCATTCGTGCTCTTTGACTGTGTTGTTCCTGTTTGAAGCTGTTCAGCTTTGTGACATTTTTATTTAAAAATAGGCCATTTTATTAAAATGTGAGAAATGTTGGTGAGTGGGAATTCTTTGGGATCAAGGGAGGTTCTCCTCCCCCTCTACTCTGCCCTACTGAGACCTCACCTAGAGCACTGCGTCCAGTTCTGGGCTCCCTAGTTCAAGAGGGACAGAGATCTACTTGAGAGAGTCCAATGGAGTCTATGAGGATGATGAAGGGACTGGAACATCTCTCTGTTGAGGAAAGGCTGAGAGACCTGGGGCTGTTTAGTCTTGAGAGGAGAAGACTGAGAGAGAATCTAACTAATATCTCTAAATCATAGAATCACATAATGTTAGGGGTTGGAAGGAACCTAGAAAGATCATCTAGTCCAACCCCGCTGCCAGAGCAGGATCACATAGACCAAGTCACACAGGAACGTGTCCAGGCAGGTTTGGAATGTCTCCAGAGAAGACTCCACGACTCCCCTGGGCACCCCGTTCCAGTGCTCTCTCACCCTCACAATGAAAAAGTTTTTCCTGTGTTTACCCTAAATCTCTTGTGCTCCAACTTACTCCCACTGCCTCTTGTCCTAACATTGGATGACACTGAGAAGAGTCTGGCCCCATCCTCCTTACACTCGCCCTTAACATATTTATGGACATTAATGAGGTCCCCACTCAGACTCCTCCACACTAAAGAGACCCAGCTCTCTCAGCCTCTCCTTACAAGGAAGACAGTCCACTCCCTTGTTCCCCATACTGCATGCATTGGTGGACAGGCACTTCAGTGAGTTTGCCATACTGGAGTACCTCCTGACTGGTACCAACCCTGGATCTGCCCTAGTTTTGTCCTGCTCTGGCCAGGGGGTTGGACTCGATGATCTTCAGAGGTCCCTTCCAACCTCTAACATCCTGTGATTCTGTGACTGGAAAGATCAGGTCAATGAGTTTTCAGTTTAGGGCTGTTTCCAAAACACATCTCAGAAAAACACATGTACACACACAAGTTGCTCCTGTGGAAAGCAGCTAGATAAAACACTGCTGACAAAGTTAGAAAAATTTGTTCTGCTGTAATAAGTGCATTCAAAGGGCACATATTACCAGTAATATTTTTAATATAAGGTGGGCAAAATCACGTTACCCTTCAGTAATCTACAATGTGGTCTCTGCTGACTGCTTATACAGAACTACTGCGAACAGTTAAGTCCCAAATGTCTTTATCTTGATCTCTCCAATGTTTAATTTCCCCTTACAGAACAGTGCATTGGAAAGCTTTATACCCTAGGCAACTACAATCTTTTTACCTTTTAATTTAGTCTAAACGATGCTAAAATGATCAAAAATGCGCTGTAATTTACATTTCTCTGGTGAAATGGTAAAATTACATTTCCCCAATTACCTTTTTACCTCTTTGAAAGTACCAAAGATAGTACCGAAGATGTTCAGAGAGTCACAGAGCAGGCCCCTGGTCTGTTATTCCTCTAGCTACTGTTCTGATCAGCGTTAGGAGAGATTCCTACAGGCCACGTGTTTATCTGCTCATGTAGAAAGGCATTCATACAACGTGGCAAAAGATCCTGTCTTGCATGGATGTGAGTGGGAGAGCTGGTGTCACTGGGAACTCTCTCACCTCAGGTCCAGGAGTGGAAAACTGAAGGAACTGCAATCCCTTTCCATTACACCTCAAGCTGTCATGTCAATGCTGAGGTTGGGGAAGGATTAGGAATGATTATACTGTTCTTCTCATATGCATTTCGGTTTAAATTATACTGTGTAATGAAGGACACTAAAATGTCACATAATACCTTATCCCTGTGTTGGCAGATTATGAAAGAGATTTAATCAGGGGTAGAGAGGTGGGGAAACCTTTTTCTGGTTTTCTTTCTTCCCTCCCCCTGCAATGTCCTCTCTTCCCATCCCCTTCTCAGAAGCCCCCTCTCAGCTGCCTCCTGATCCCACTTGCCAAGAACAGAGGCTGCAGGAAATGTCACCGTCACCCCGGGAAAGGCTTAGCCAAGTGTGCCTAGGAGATAACAGTGTGACAACACCACAAGAATGAAGGAACTCATCTCAGGGTCAGATTCTATCGAGTTCAGTTAGCGTGAATCAAAATCTTTACTTTTCACCCTGATTACTTGCTTTTCTTTGTTCTCCTGTATCATCCCAAACCGTATCTCTACAACAAGAGCCAAAGCCAGGAATCTGCAGCTGTGGAACTACCACCCTATGCTCTTGTTGGCAGAGGCTCATCTCTACCAACCACCCCAAACGACAAAAATCAAGCTTTGAAACCACTGAGGCTTCTTTAAAATCGGCCTTATATAAGGGCTTAAATTGTTACCCTGTTCTGTGGATAGAATGAGACAGTTCCACTAAAGGCGATAAAGGAATTTATAGGCTCTCTAAAAATGGAGCTGGAGATAAAAGGCCTTGTGCAGCAAAGGCTGTAGAACGTCTGCGTGAGGCAGTGGGTTGGGGATGAGCCATGATGGAGAGGTTTCTCTCGGCAGGAAGATGGAAGACCCTGAACGTGCAGTATTTCTGCGAGCTAGGATCATCTGTGAGGAAAGAGAAGATGTGTGGCGCTGAGAAGTTGATGAGCGTGGCTGACTGCCAGCAGATATTATGATCTCAGAATATTGATGTTTTGCACTAATAATTACAAAATCAGCAGCTGTACAATTACATATTTGGATAAATACAAGTGTAAGTGCATCCTGTAACAGGGTAAATGGAAATGAAGCATGATTTAAATGACAGCTCATACAGTAATATTGATGCCTAGAAAAGACAGACAAGCTGGGAGAATAACATAATAAAGGATAAAAGAATCTTGATATTCAAAAAGAAAAAGACTGATAATGAAAACATTCATGAGCAGTGAGAAAAACACATTAACTTTCCATAGCTGTTGAGTGCAGATACAGATCAGACAGAAGACATTAAGAAAAAAGAGAATTTACTTGTCTACACTTACAGAGGCATTCTGGGGCAAAAAAAAAATATCCTTATACACCCTGGAGAAGAAACCTACAACCAGGATAATCTCCTCTGATACTCTGTCTAGAGGAAAACAAATGCATTGAAGCTGCAGAGTGTCTAAACAGCCAAGAAGAAAGCCAAGGGTTGGAATCACATCATCTGAATGTGCTAACGAAGTAAATTTGCTATAGGTTCCCACTCGGGCACTGAAATGTGACATAAGCAGAATGCTCGATGGAGGGAGATGTCTGAAATCAGAAAGTTCTTATTAAAGGGAGGGAGCTTCAAGGAAGAATTAGGAAGAAGTGCAGAAAAAAAAGCCATTGTTTGGATAAGACTGCATTTGGCAAAAATCACAGTAATAAAGCACATTCGATACATAGCCATGTTCAAAGCCTGGCTGGGATGTCATGGGATGTGTTTGTTTATCGGATGCCTGCACCAACAGACAGGATTTTAAAATACTGCTTAAAATCTGTTGTGCCAAAGGGACAGCCCTGGTCAGGCATGTCTTGTTATTCCATGGAAACCCACTGCCTTTTGGATGGGGACAAAGCAGAAGCTCATCTAGCAGCCAGCCATGGGAAAGAGAAACTCCATGTCTCTGTTTCCCAACGATCTAAAGATTCAAGGCATGTCAGAGGAGCAGTGTTAATACATGTCCTGGCTGAGGACTGAGGTTTGTGACCTGTACACAGATTATACCCACAGAGGGGTGAATCTGGGGCAAAGACTGCAGTTCACGTACACCAGACATTTTGGCTTTGTCTAGTCTGTTCAGTGGATGAAGGCCCAAGGGTAGGATAAAACATACATTTTCCTTAAGCCATGCTGTTCCTCTGCCTTGCCAGCAAGAGGACAGCTGTACTCCAGCCCTAGCTACGCTCCCTATGACTTTGCACGTTATTGTAACAGGCTCCTCGAGCAAGAAGCTTGGATTAATTTCTGGTTTGTGTTGGATATCCAAAACACAGAGGTTTGTATGCAGCCCAGCAACACGTGCTGGTGAGCAAGCCCAGGGATACCTGTGTCCTTCCCTCCAGCAGACAGGATGGGCGTGCACACTGACCCATGCTGAGAGGAGGTGTCAGCACCAGCTTTCTTCAGCGCAATGCCCCACAACTTCCCCAAAGCCTACAGCTCTATAGAGGTGACTATGGGCTAGCACTAAACCCAGGTCCCCCCAGCCTGTGGTCTAAACATTTCCTCTAAGCTTTGTTTAATGGCTAATCAGCTGGTGATTTCCCGGAATAGAGATCTAATGTTGGTTGTCACTGCTTGGGTGGGGCCTCAGCACAACATACAGCTGTGCAGCACAGCTGGAGATCGGAAATCCCCTGCACTAACTTCCTCCCCACTTTTCATGGAACAGACGGAATCATTTTTCCTTTTCTCTGAGCAGAGGGGAGGCGGGACACGATGGGAATCTGTTGCTGTTCTGCCTTTTAATGAACAGCAGGATGCTCACCCCTCTCCTAGTAAATATTCCTGTGGCTTGATCCTGCAAGCATCCCTGCTCTTCTCCACACCACCAGCACCACCCTTCGTGGTCCTGTAAGGGTTTCAGAATCAGCACTTACATCAGTGGACTCATTCTGCTCTCACAGTTCACGTAGGGCCATGCTTACAGCACGCTTCAAACCAAGACACTTCTTTGCCCTTCTGCCTAGAAACCTGCCCATCCGAAGCTGTGCGAATCCCAGAGCAACATCCCCATCCACGCTCAAGATTTACACGGCCTGCTTTCCTCTTCTTAAATCTCTCCCAACAAAGCTTTGTTCAAAGATGATTAACAGATGTTGTCGTTAAAAAGCTGGTACTTGCCAACAAGGAACACATGGGCCCGCTTGAGAAACAGTGCTGTTTCCACAGCTCTCCCCAAGCACAGATACTTGTGGTAATTGGTAAGGCTTGTGAGAATATGACATTTGGAAGTATCTTCTACCATACATATTTGCTAAGAGAACACTGTTTTCCTGAGCGTTTGTTTATCTTGTTCCCACGAACTCATGAAAACACATGATACAGAAGAGATAATTAAGCCTGCTCTGATTAAAGGAGTAAATGGTGATCTTTTCAGATAACAGTGACTTTGGTGAGCAAAGACTGATTTCTTACAAAAGTAAACAAACCCCAGCACTAAGCAATAGCAAGCCATGGGTCTTAATTGAAGACATAAAACACAACGATTAACTGATCACGCAGAAACGATTCTCAAAGGCTAGAAGGTGACACACAAAAAGACAGGATTTTCCTATCCACTGCAAGATGAGCTGAAATATGCAGACGGCAATCCCCGGCCAAAAATAAACTGGGGAAACGGGGACGTACAAAGGACCTGGCTGGGATATCCAAGCACAGAACCACTTCTGTGTTTCCCTACCCAGTACACACTGAAATCTAAACCCGAGCAGCCAGGTCTCCCTCCTGTTAGCAGTTTGGGAAAGCCCATCCAGGGGGATGTCCTAATGGTTCTGAACGGAAATGTTTTGAAGATGTTAACCCAAATATCTGTGAAACTCCTGGCAACTTATTCTTAATGAAAAGGTAATTTTATTTATTTTTTCTGGAAGGTGGAAAGGAATGAGCGTTACAAAGCAATCTGAGTCTTCTGCAATGCTGAAAGAAGGCCTCTCGATACATAAATTGTAAATATCATTTTTATACACGTTTCAAATAAACGACAGAGGTAGTCCATTTTTACTACACTAAACTCAGCATTTTAGAGGTTGACATCTCTTTACTCTTTTCCATGGGCCTGTTGTTAAAAGCACGACTACACTGCCAAAAAAAGGCTATGTTTTGAAAGGCTTTTATTCCTTTTTTTATTCCTTTTGTTCTACTGCATGACTGCACACTACAACATGAGCTGATGAGATCGGTGGCATTTTATAGCTCTCCTTTATGTCTCATCCAAACCTGTCCTAGGAAGTAAGAGTATTCCCCTTGACTTTACTAATCTTCAAATCAGGGTTTTATTCGGGATTTAGCTTTAGCTTCATTTCATGTCTCAATTCACAGTGCGCTCGGAATAGCAAGGAACAGTCAATGTTGCCACATTCAACTTCTATAAACCATCGGTCAGATGCACTTGACAGGTCTTATGTTTAGGAAATAGAACAAATTCGCAGGCTATACAATTAGAAACACCATCTTTCAGACATGCAGCAAGAGGAAATTCAACTAATCTGATGTTTGTTTATTTCTTTAACATTCTATTAAACCAAAGAAGCTCTATAATGAGATTATTCCGTTTTATCTCTTAATTGTATCCAGATATGCAAAACAGATTTACTGCTAGTGGCTTGTAGGCTTGTATATAGTACAATATTTTAAAGCTAATTATGAAGCAGAATTACTATTGTCACACAATGAAATACTTATTCTTACTGTTATGAATCAAGACCATTTTCTAAAATTAATTGTAATTACCTTTTTAATTGGATATAAACCCTACTCAAGTCTGAAACAGCTAGTTATATAAATATAATTCTTTTAAATCCAAGGTGATACCCTACTGTTTTTCATAACACTGGTGAGAAAGGCAGGATTCTCACCGAATATTGTGAGAACCTGAGAAAATCCCTCTGTTAGCAGCTTTTCAGCATCCACACTCATCTGGAATATTGTGTTCAGTTCTGGGCCCCTCAGTTCAAGAAGGACAAGGAACTGCTTGAAAGAGTCCAGTGCAGAGCCACAAAGATGATTAAGGGAGTGGAGCATCCCTGTTATGATGAAAGGCTGAGGGAACTGGGTCTCTTTAGCTTGGAGGAGACTGAGGGGTGAGATCATTAATGTTTAAAAGCACATAAAGGGTGAGTGTCAGGAGGATGGAGCCAGGCTCTTCTCTGTTATGTCCAATGATAAGACAAGGGGAAATGGGTGCAAGTTGGAGCGTAAGAGGTTTCACAGAAACATAAGGAAAATGTTTTTCACTGTGAGGGTGACAGAGCACTGGAACAGGCTGCCCAGACTGGTTGTGGAGTCTCCTTCTCTGGAGACATTTAAAACCTGCCTGGACGTGTTCCTATGTGACCTGCTTTAGGTGGTCCTGCTTCAGAAGGGGGTTGGATTAGATGATCTTTCAAGGTACCTTCCAAGCCTTAACATTCTGTGATTCTGTGAGAATGCTCTTATATCTCAATATTTTTTTTTCCATCTCTGCTTCTGCACCATTAATTTTAATATTTATTTTTTCAAACTATTTTTTTTGAGTTTTTTTCCCCTAGGTTGAAAAGTACAGATAATAAGAAAGAATTCTGGCACCAAAACACTCTAGCTCTCTTAATCACAAGAATATAATTAGAGTGACACGTGTATTTAAATAATGTTATCCTGAATGTTTTGTAGTATTTTGTTTTTAATATTTATTTTAACTCTTCTAAATCCTTAATCAACCATTTCTAGAAGCAGAAAGCTAAACCTACTGAATATTAGCAAGGCCTTCATGAGCTACTGTGGAATCTAAAACAAATAAAAATTTTAAAGAATGCAAACGATGTATAAAGAAGTCATAAAGTGAAATGTTCTATGTAGTTCAGTAAAAACTACAATGAATACAAATGGAGTGATAAATGATGAAACACTTTTATTGTTACGTTTCTAATGTGTCCTGCTTCAAGCAACAAAATTTATTGTAATGAGTGACACATCATTTACAGTTGATCAAGTGATAAAAAGGTATAGTCAAAAAGCATAATAGTGGAAAAATGCAGTTTGAGGAAAAACGGTCAGTTGTTTTGTAAAAATGTTGCATAGGAAATGTTTCCATGAGAAAAAACACTAACAATATTGAAAAAAAAGTTTTATTAATATTTAGATTGATCAATATTTGTTTACAGATGCTTCAAAACAGCAGTTATCATAACTATGACCTATGAGTCTTTTCTTACTGATGTAAAAGGAAAACCTCCTATTGAATTCAAAGACTGTCAATGAGTCCACAAGTTCCAAGTATTTCTTTTCGTATTGGACCACTTCAGTTGGAAAACATATGAAATATTAGTTAAGGTGGAAAAGTAAGAGAAATATGTTGGTTTGAGGAGCTCTCTTTCCATCTTAAAACTTTTAGAAAGATAAATGAGTAACAGTGCAAAATCCACAGCTTTTTGATTTCCACTTCACTTTCCTTTACTCCCATTCCATGTTACACATTCACAGTCCAGGTGTTGCGCATTCTGGTGTATCTTTGAAGTTGAATTTTGTTCTTCTTTTTCTCCCTGTTGTATTTCTAAAGAGAAACACAACATGGTTAGCAGCAGAATGTCCCAGTTTCCTTGTTATTGCTTAGTCTTCTGGAATTTCCTTCCATGTAACTTTTGCTAAGATTGTTTTTGCATATTTAAAGCTTTTTGGTACAGTACATTTTGGCCACAAATTTTCGATTGAAACTGATGTACATTTACTCTTGCATACACAACCTCATTTTCTGGAGAGCTGGTGATCTTACAAGGGTAATTATTGTTACACTTAGTCTGCTTGTTCTTGCAATCTTCAGAAAAAAATCTCAAACACCCTATGAACTACCTTTATTTTTCCAATTTTTCTTGTAAATGATCATTGGATAGCAATCATGTCTTCACAAGTTTTCACCCTGTATCTGAGAAAGTCTAATTCTCTGGTTTAGAAAAAATTCTTTTGTGGTTTTTATCATTGTCGTTGTTAGAATTATGCCTCTGATCTTTTTGGCATTTTGCAGGTTGTTTGACACGTTCCAGTTAGAAGCGTACTTGAATGAGCTAGAGGAGAAAGAGTCAGAAGGGAAACTCCTTTCCTCAACAAAGACATTTAAAAAAAAAAAAAGAATTTGGTCTGACTTTATCTGTACCTTGGAGTTATGCTGACAGGATTTTTTATTTATGAACAGATGAAGAAAAGCATTTTCTGAAGAAGTGTCTAAATCTATGCTTTAGCATGAGCACATTAAGAAGTTTAATGTGAAATATCGCAAAAAAATCACAAAGACCAGCTTCAGTTTGTGTCTCTTTTTCAAATATGATTCTATCACTGAGGCAGTATCTCACATTTAATTTTCTGAATATTGGCATGACTGCAAAACTAAGAAAGATCAGATGTGTTCAAACTTCTGCATAAAATCTGTTCTGCACCAAACTTCAAGTGAGTGTAAATTGTTCATAATGTTGTACATTTTTTACATTGTTACTGTGTTTTAAGCAATGTTAATCCTTCTTATGCCGCTCTCTGCTGCACTGGGTTTTGTCACTGTCCCAAGGCACAATAGGAATTAGAAAGTATGTGTAACATGGGAAGTTCTCAGAGAAAAGCTCCAATCTGGATAAAAATGAAATAATTTTTGTATCGTAGGTCATAGGATATCACCACTTTGAGCAGCCAATAGGTGTTTAATAGGTGCTGTTAGTTTCTATTTTTCACCAATAGCTGATTTTGTTTTTTTCTGTTCTTTCACTCCAATTTTTATTTTTGTGTTTTCCCATTCTTACAGCTAGAATAGCTAATGGCAGTTACCAATTCTTACTTTCTGGGGATGTTTTCACCTTTTTCCAAAAAATTTTTCACCTTTTCAGATGATAAGTTATCATTGTACTTCCTTGTTCTTGCACTCATCTAATGATGTCTCTAGTTTCTAGGTACCCAACTGTACTTCAAAGATGACAGTTGCCCGTCTCAAGGATGCTTCTAGTTCCCAGGCCTAGTTCCCAGGCTCACACTTCTCAGGCTGGCAGGCATATTCTCCGTCAGTATTTTTCAGGAGTCATTTTCTTCTCTTCAGTAGTTTTACACTTTTAAGCACACTGCCTTTATGACTGCCCACATCACAGCTTCAAACAACTAAGGGCAAGGTCTTTCCACAGTAAGAGAAAAAGCACCACATAAGATTGAACTTTATCCTTTTGCACATTGCTTTCAAAGTATATGGAGTTCTCCCTAATATGATCTATTTCAGGATCTGTTTACAGGAAGAACTGTTCCCCAGCTCAAGTCCATAGCTTAGCTTAGCTTTTTCTCATTTCTGTACTCTGTACCATAGACAGTACCAGCCCTTATGCTATTGTGTCCTGTAGTCAGTGGGAAGGAAAACTGATTAGTTTTCCAGGAAGCAGTGGCTCAAATCACATTTCCATTTAGTATTGGGACCTTAGAAAATGTCTGGGGAGAATATTTATTTTTTTCAGTTTAAGTAAAATTATGAAGCACTTGACAATGCACCTGCAATATGCTTAGCAGCGATAGCTTGTTAGGTATTGCAAAAGAAGATGAAAAGTGAAAATGAGACCATAAAAATGTGGAGAAGTGTATCTTGAAATGTGATCATAATCCAGGCACTGATCTCTGAGTGCTAGAGTAATATACATATGAAATAATAATGATGGCTATATATATAAAAGCTATTAAAAACCCATTTACATTTCTTTTTATATAGAAAGAGAAAAAAGCTTTAGGATTTTTTTTATTTTATTGTAATAAATAACTTTAAGTATATGCCAGACTTCAATGAAAAAGGTATTAAATTTCTCCTGTGGGCAGCATTGTTCAATAATCATCTGCTAAGGAGTATCTTTTACTATCTTAGTCTCTGTCAAAGTTAAGGTATTTGGCTAGATAAACTACTGGTCTGATCCATTATAACAATCCTATGTTCCTATGGCTTTTTATTTCCTCAGTAACAATTACTTTGAACTGGATAATACAATTTAATGTCTACTTCCCTTGTTATCTGGAATGAATAATACTCAGTATAACAGGCAAGTCTTACAAAGAGCTTTAACTTCTGAGTAGTGAAATGATGCACTGACATTTTCTGTAGTGAATAGATTTCACACATGACACATTAATCATCTTTAAATAGAGAAAAGTCTGGTTGCACATCTTTAAAAAGCTTCTGAACATGAGATAATTCTTTCCAGCGTAAATATTTATTTCTTTTTATGATTATATATTGTTAAATTTATTAATCAGGCCCAGGTTGTTTTTTATTCTTTCTCTTTCTCTTTCTCTTTCTCTTTCTCTTTCTCTTTCTCTTTCTCTTTCTCTTTCTCTTTCTCTTTCTCTTTCTTTTTTTCTTTTTCTTTTTTTCCTCTCCCCTCTCTTCCTTTTTTCTTTTCTTCTGCTAAGGTGGAAGAATGCAATGAGCCCAAGTGTGTTTTGCTATGTCAATTAATATACATGGGAAAAGCAAACAAGCTTTTCGGCACAATGACCAACATAAAAACCTACATAAAACAAAGAGCTTGTGATATGTGAGGGTCCTTGCATTAGTACGTATAACAGCATCATTGGTATTTGCACAGAAGTAGATGTCTGTTGTGATTAATGGTAGACATGTTACCACTTATATTGGAAAGGGCAACCTTAGAAGTGTAGATGAGAGGTCAGGTTCATTGCAAGTTCCTAGGAGAAGAATGGAGGAAAATATTAAGAGAGAGTCTGAGGGATGTGGAGATGCTGAAAGGGGACAGAGGATGGCTAACAGAGGATAACTTGAGTCTTACAGCACATGATACATCTTTGTCAATGATCTTGACAAGGAGATTGAGAGCATCCTCAGTAGGTTTGCAGATGACACCAAGTTAGGTGGGAGTCTTAATCTGCTTGAGTGTAGGAAGGCTCTCCAGAGGGACCTGGGCAGGCTGAATCAATGGGCTGAGGCCAGTCATGTGGGCTTCAATAAGGCCAAATACTGAGTGAGTCCTGTACTTGGGCCACAACAACCCCATGAAACGCTATGGGCTTGTGGAGGAGTGGCTGGAAAGCTGCTTGGCAAAGAGGGAGCTGGGGGTGTTGGCTGACAGCTGGCTGAACATGAGCCAGCAGAGTGCCCATGTGGCCAAGAAGGCCAACGGCATCCTGGCCTGCATCAGGACTAGAGAAGTGATTGTCCCACTGTACCTGGCACTAGTGAGGTTTGTCTTATATTGAGTGACTGAGGGAGCTGGGATTGTTTAGTCCGAAGGAGGCTGAGGGGAGACCTTATGGCTCTCTACAACTACCTGAAAGGAGGTTGTAGAGAGGTGGGTGTTGGTCTCATCTCACAAGTCACAACGGATAGGACAGGAGGAAATGGCACCAAGTAGTGCCAGGGAAGGTTTAGGTTGGACATTAGGAAAAACTTCTATACCAAAAGGGATATCAAAGACTGGAAGAGGCTGCCCAGGGGAGTGGTTGTATTGCCATCCATGGATGTATTTAGAAGCTGTCTAGGTAGGATGGTTAAGGGTATGGTGTAATAGTGGCCCTGGTAGACTTAGATAATGGTTGGACTTGATGATCTTAAAGGACCTTCTCAACCATAGCAATTCTGTGTGATATACAAGAAGAGGCTGAGGGATCTGGGCCTGTTTAGCATGGTGAAGAGAAGGCAAAGGCACACTCTAATAGTAACCTACAGTTACTTGAAGAATAGTCACAGAAATGTCAGAACTACTTTTTATTGGTAGTAGCAGATACTTGGTTAGATATTAGGGGAAATGTTTTCATGAGGGGGAGAGCACAGCCATGCGACAGGTTACCCAGAGAGGTTGTGGACTGTTGGTCCATCTTAAATGGCACAGGTGATGTCAACCAGTGTTGGTGATAGCTCTGCGTTGAGCAGAAAGTTCGTCTAGGTGATCATCACCAGAGGTCCCTTGTGAACAACATTTCTGTGAGTCTATGATGTATGATGTAGATGAACCTATGGAATGGAGTGCATGATGGAGTATATATTGTGTGAATATTCTTGCAGAGGTATGTATATAGGAGTGACTAGGAAGATGAGAAGCTGAAGTGTGTGTAGAAGGGGCTGAAAAGCCAGGTAGGTGTAAACATGGAATATGGCAGTAAGGCAGAGGCAGTGTAGGGGACTGAAATATTAAGAAATATTAACAGGAAGAGTATTTTTTTTGTAGAGGAGTAGTAAGGATAAGTGAGAGAATAGGGTAACTTTGTATGATGAAGGAGAAGGATGCACCTGCCTGGGGACAGAGTTTGAAGCAACTGAGCAGGAGCGGGGCAATGTGACACACTGAGCTGTGGAGTACTGGGAATTATGGTGATATGGTGGGATAGGCAGCAGTTGTTGAAGAAAAGTATTTGGGAATGAATGGTGAAATAGGGGCTGTGCTTCATGGGGTTAAGTGTTTGGGATCAGCGGGGCTACAATGACAGGCAGACATGGTGAGGTTGTCGGGTTATATAGTTGTAAGAGTAGGTCCAGCGTATGGTGGTACCAGGTGGAGCTGTGTTGGTGTGATGAGTGAGCAGAGGTGGCATGCAAAGGGTGTGTGACCATTAGGGTGAGGTGAGGAAGATGTGTGAGCGTTGGGAGTTGCATTAGAGAGATCTCATGGAGCTACCCGCTGAGGCACATGGGGGTGCAGCAATGGCATACCTACCATGGGCTGATGGTAACAGGTGGCACCGCGTCCGGGAGAAGAGTAGATGAGGCTGCAGAAGGGCCCAGAACAACGTCCGGGTAGAGGAGTGTAAAGCTGCGGTAGAGTGAGGAAGGTTTGCGAGTCAAGAGCAGCATGGAGGAGGGGCAGGGCGATGGTGGGGAGGCACCTTGATGCACAGTGAAGTGAAATAGGTCTGTATGCCATGTGTAGCCTTCTGTAGCGAAGTGGAGGGAACGTGGAGAGAGAAAACATAGCGCTGGTAGCTGTGGTAAGGGCCCGTATAGGTAGTAGCGTAGCTGAGGATGTATTTGTAGGTGTGAGTAAGGCGTAAGGATGGTAAAGGGAGCGCTGGTACAGGCAGGGTGCCGCGCCGGGACCCCCAGGAGGGGCTGGGTAGCCGGCCGCAGCCAGCACAATGCGGAGCACCGCGGGCGGACGGCACCGCCGCGGGCACCCGCCGGCCCTCGCGCCCGGCCCGGAGACAACCCCTCTGCAACATATTTGAAGATGCCCTTTCTTTTGTCCTTGACCTCCCTTGCAAGGTTTAACTCCAAGGAGGTCTTAGCTTTCCTAGTTGCCTCCCTACATCCTCTGACAACAGCCTTATATTCATCCCAAGTGGTCATCCCCTCCCCTTCCATGATCTAAAGACTCTCTTCTTCCACTTGAGTTTGCCCAGCAGTTCCCTGTTTAACCATGCAGGTCTCCTGTCTCCCTTTCTTGATTTCCTACCTGCTGTGATGCTCTGATCTTGAACCTGGAAAAAGTTGTCCTTGAATATAAGCCAACTATCTTGTGTCCCTTTACCTTCTAGTACCCTGTCCCATGGGATTTCCCCTAGCAATCTCTTGAAAAGGTCAAGGTTGGCCCTGCTGAAGTCCAGGATTGTGATCCTGCTTGGTATTCCATTCCTAGCGCACAAGATCCTGAACTCTACCACCTCATGGTTGCTGCAGCCAAGGCTGCCCTCAATCTTCAATGCTTCAACCAGACCCTGCTCGTTAGTGAAGATGCAGCTGAAATTATTATGGAACAAACTTAGGTGATTTTTCAAGTCCTGATAGAATTTCCTTCTCCTCAGGGGGAAAGATAAATTCAGGTGCTACTCCATGAGGTACAGGACAACTGCTCCCACCCACCAGAGACACAAGCATGGCACTTACAGCTCAGGTTATGCTCAGTTCTCCATCCTTATATACAGGTCTGTGGGGCCTGCATATATGCTCTGCACCCATAAGCAAGGTGGTAAACTCAAATAATGATGCTGCTCTCACGCACAAGGGAAATGTGTACATTGGGCCAAACTGTCCTGGCAGAAATCCATGGAGGACAGTAGAGTGATGCCAGCTGAAGATCTGTCCCACTGGTTTAAATGTGTTCACTGCTGCCAGTAGCTTCTTTTCTGGAGTTTGTGGTGATTAAAGCAACAGGCAATCAAACAGCCTAACTCTGAAATGTCAAATCTGTCAGAATCATTTATATGTGACAATCATATGTAATTTAAATGCAGGCTAATGGAAACTGTCAGTGGCAAAGGGGAGCAGCTGCAGAGACGGCCTGGCCAGCAGCTGAGCAGCAGATCTCAGTGAAGAGGGGCTTTTCCTGAAACAGGGAAACATCAGGACCGCAGAGAGAACCGTCAGGAGCTGGCAGCGCTCGCATGAAGACGATGATGAGACCTTGGCACTCCCAGAGCAACGGCAGTCCTCCCCACGCCTATAAAAAGTGTCCTGGGGAGCACTGCAAACAGGGCGTGGTGTGCTAGTTAGAGTGTCACAGGTCAGTTCTTGTGAAGGGTATGCAGGAAGCACAGAAGCCCTGCCAGCTCAACAAGAGAGCCACGGCCTCTGTAAGCTCTGCACACACCACAGCTGAGGCAGCTACCCAGACAGAGCTCCAGAGAGAACATTCAGCCACCCAGGTGTCAGGGTGCAGAGTGTGCCTAGCTCTTACACTGGTACAGGAGGGAAGTGGTGAGCTCACCTGTGGAAAAATGTGCCCAATTAGAAGAACTCCTCTGCTTAGTGGCAGAGCTCCGGGAGGAGGTGAGTAGGTTGAGGAGCATCAGGGAGTGTGAGACAGAGATAGATTTTTGGGATTGTTCCCTATCTTCCCTGGGACAGGCTTGACAGGAAGACAAGACACGTGACCTGGGGGATTCCCCCTCCTCTCTTCACCTGGCGGAACAGTGACTCAAGGGACAGGGGGCCATGGCAGCAAGTTCCTACCCAGCACAGCACATGTGTATCCTCTGCAACTACCCCACCCTCCCAGGTGTCCTTGCAGAACAGATATGAGGCTATGCAAGTAGAGTTAATAATGATAAGGATGATGGTTCACCCAGATTGGAGGTGTTGCAACATTCAATCAGCCAGTACCCAGAATCAAAACTGCTTCCACAAAGGAAAAAAATGATTGGTTATTGTCATTGGAGATTCCCTTCTGAAGGAAACAGAAGAGCCAATGTGCAGACTGGACCTACTTAGAGAAGTCTGCTGCCTCCCTGGGGTGAGGGTTAAAGATGTGAAGCAAAAACTCTCTACCCTGATATGGACCTCAGATTACTATTGAATATTAATTTTTTTTAGGTGGGCAGCAATTAGGCTGCAACCAGAAGTCTGAGGGCAATCAAGGGAGACTATAGGGCCTTGGGACAACTGGTTAAGGAGTCAGGAGCACAGGTAGTGTTCTCATCTATCCCTCTGGCTACAGGGACTGATGAGGTAAGTAACAGGAAGAGACAAAAAATTAATAACTGGCTTCAAGCCTGGTGTTACTGGCAGAATGTTGGTGGTTTTGATCATGGGTCAGTTTACATGATGCCAGGACTACTTGCAAGAGATGGGGTACATCTGTCACAAAGGGGAAAAAGGATCCTGACACAAGAGTTAGCAGGGCTCATTGAAAGAGCTTTAAACTAGATTTGAAGGGGAAAAGGGATAAAACCAGGCTCAACAGAGGTAAGCCTGGGGGCAGCACACCAATTCTTGAGGGATGGTCTACTAGAGAGGTTCTTTACTTTGCTGTCTCAATAGAGGAAGAATATGGAGATCCATGCAGCAGCAAAGATGCAAGGGTTAATGCTCTGGAAGCCAAAGAAACCCCTGAGAATGGTCATGTAAGGGTTAGGACTTCTCCCCTCCAAAAGGTGACAGGATCAGTAACCCATCTGAAGCTCATCTATACCAATGCATGCAGCATGGGCAATAAACAGGAGGATCGGGAAGCCATTATGGAGCAAGAAAACTATGACATAGATGCCATTACAGAAACATTGTGGGATGACTCGCACAACTGCAATGCTGTGTTGGATGGCTATAAATTCTTCAGAAGGCATAGGCAAGAAAGGAGAGGTGATGGAGTAGCCCTCTATGTTAGAGAGTGCCTTGACTGTCTAGAGATTAATGATGGTAACAATAGGGTTGAGTGTTTATGGGTAAGAATCAGAGGGAAGGCCAACAAGGCTGATATCATGGTAGGAGTCTGTTATAGACCACCCAACGAGGATGAAGAGGTAGATGAAATATTCTACAAGCAGCTGGGAAAAATCTTGCAATCACTAGCCCTCATTTTCATGGGGGACTTCAACTTACCAAATATCTGCTGGAAATACAATACAGCAGAGAGGAAACAGTCTAAGAGGTTCCTGGAGTGTAAGATAACTTCCTCACACGGCTGGTGAGTAATCCAACTAGGAAAGGTGCCTCGCTGGACCTGGTGTTTCAGAGAAGGACTTGTAGGTGGTATGATGGTTGGTGGCTGTCTTGGGCATAGCTGTCACAAAATGGTAGAGTTTCCCTCTTTGAGAAGTAACAAGGGGGGTCAGTAGATTTCCGGAGGGTAAACTTTGACCTATTTAGGAACCTGGTTGACAAAGTCCCTTGGGAGGCAGTCCTGAAAGGTAAAGGAGTCCAGGAAGGCTGGACATTCTTCAAGAAGGAGATCTTAAAGGTGCAAGAACAGGCTGTCCCCATGTGCAAAAAAATAATGATCTGGTTGGGGAGAAGACTGGCCTGGCTGAACAGGGAGCTTATCATAGAATCATAGAATGTTAGGGGTTGGAAGGGACCTCTAGAGATCATCTAGTCCAACCCCCCTGCCAACGCAGGATCACCTAGGGCACAGCACACAGGAATGCATCCAGGAGGGTTTTGAAAGTCTCCAGAGAAGGTGACTGCATAACCTCTCTGAGTAGCCTGTTCCAGTGCTCCATCACCCTCACAGTAAAGAAGTGTCTCCTCATACTGAGGTGGAACTTCCTATGTTCTAGCTTATACCCATTATTCCTTGTCCTATTACTGGGCACCACAGAAAAGAGACTGGCTCCATCTTATGCTGGAGCTCAGAGAAAAAAAAAAAAAGTTTACTAACTTTGGAAGAAGGGACAGGCAACTCTTGAAAACTACAAGGATGTTGTGAGGTTATGCAGGGAGAAAATTAGAAGGGCCAATCCCAACTAGAACTTAATCTGGCCACTGCCATAAGAGACAATAAAAAATGTTTCTATAAATACATTAGCAACAAGAGGAGGACTAAGGAGAATCTCTGTCCTTTACTGGATGCAGGGGGAAAAATAATGACAAAGGATGAGGAAAAAGCTGAGGAACTTAATGCCTTCTTTGCCTCAGTCTTCAATAGTAAGACCAGTTGTTCTCCAGGTATACAACCCGCTGAAATGGAAGACAGGGATGGGGAGCAGAATGAAGCCCCCATAATCCAAGGGGAAGTGGTGTGCAGTCTGATGCTCCACTTTGATGCACACAAGTCTATGGGGCCAGATAGGATCCACCCAAGGGTACTGAGAGAGCTGGCAGAAGTGCTCACCAAGTCATTTCCATCATTTATCAGCAGTCCTGGCTAACCGAGGAGGTCCCAGTGGACTGGACGTTAGCAAATGGGCTAGGGTATATAAAACGGGGTTATAAATGAATAAAGCCACTTCTTTGCCTTCTCTTGCTGAATTTGTGTGTTGCTGCATCTCTCCGCTCCCGGTATAAACAGCGACACAGAAGGACCTGGATAGGCTGAATCGGGCTGAAGACAATGGCATAAGGTTCAACAAAGCCAAGTGCTAGGTCCTGCATTTGGGTCACAACAACCCCACGTAATGTTACAGGCTTGGGAAGGAGTGGCTGGAAAGCTGCCCAGTGGAAAAGGACCTGGGGATGTTGATCGACAGCCACCTGAACATGAGCCAGCAGTGTTCCCAGGTGGCTGAGAAGGCCAATTGCATCCTGGTTTATATCAGAAACAGTATGGCCAACAGGACTAAGGAAGTGATTATGCCCCTATACTCAGCACGGGTGAGGCACACCTTGAGTATTGTGTTCAGTTTTGGGCCCCTCACTACAAGAAAGACATTGAAGTCCTAGAGCATGTCCATAGAAGGACAACAAAGCTGGTGAGGAGTCTAGAGCATAAGTTTTGTGAGGAGTGGTTGAGGGAACTGGGGTTGTTTAGCCTAGAGAAAGGGAGGCTGAGGGGAGACCATATCGTTCTCTACAACTACCTGAAAGGAGGTTGTAGTGAGGTTGGGGGTGGTTTCTTCTCCCAGGTAACAAGTGATAAGACAAGAGGAAATGGCCTCAACTTGTGCCAGGGGAGGTTTAAGTTGGACATTAGGAAGAACTTCTTCACATAAAGGGTTGTTAAGCAGTGGAACAATCTGCCCAGGGAAGTGGTGTAGTCACCATCCCTGGAGGTATTTAAAAGACATGTAGATGAGGTGCTTAGGGATATGGTTTAGTGGTGGGCTTGGGAATGTTAAGTTAATGGTTGGACTCAATGATCTTTTCCAACCGAAATAATTCTATGATGGCTTTTTTTTAACCACTACCACAGCTCTCAACAGTTCTGCAAAGTACATGCAGAAGGTACCTACATGCTCCTCTCTTCCAGGGAAACCCATAGGTGGACCAGGAAGATTCAGCTCCATTCACGTTTCAACTTGCTGTTTCCTCCTATCTTCTCCAAAAAAATCTCTGTAACTGCCATGAGACACACGTATCATCCATTAAAGCAATTGCACTGCCAGCATTGGAACCCTCCCTCTCCTGTAATGCCTTTCATCACCCCTGATGATGAAACAAACATGAGATGTTCACAGCCAAGGCCTGATCCTGCAATCCATGAGCTAAGAGGCAGTTGTGTGTGAAATCCCTTTGGCTTCAGGAATGCAGGTTATTTACCATCCTGAGGATGCAGGCTGCAGATCTCCAGGCATCAAACCCCTTGAGATCACAGTACTGGGGTCTTCCCAATCCCTGATGGAGATTTTTCTGCCAGGGCCATGGCTCAGCAGATGCCTCAAGGCAGCCGTTGGGTGTTATGCTAATGAATGCACTGGTGCAGCAGCCCTCTCTCCATCTGCTCAGAGCATACACCTGCTGTTTAGTTTTTTTGTTGTTTTGTTTTTGTTTTAATGGCCAGATTAAGCCAGTGCTGACCCAAAGCACTTTCAGCCTGCTCATGGAGTGTGAACACAGCACCAGCCAGCTTGGACCTCATAGCACAAATACAAACTGGATACAGCCACGTTTGGCCCATGATCTGCTTCTTGCAAACTCCATATCTTTCTGCAATTGAAGTCTCACCCTGAACATAACAACACTATGAGGTGGGTTTTTTCATGTTGTTGGGGGTTTTGTACATAGTTTCCTTATAGTTAGCTTTATTTAGCCTTTTTGGATGGACACATGAGGAACAAACATGTCTTCTGTACCCATCTGACTGGGTGATAAATAGAAATGAAAGCTCAGATTTCTAAGCAGTCATTATTCTCCATGGTCCATGCATGGTAGGCAGTGGTTTGCAAGTCTTTGTTTCTCCCTGCGTGGCCACGGAGGGATTGCTTGTGACACCTTTGACACCAAGCATGGTCTCACAAAACCACTAGTTCCTCCAAGACCTCTGCAAGTATTCAGGGAGGAAAGGGAAGTGGAAATAAGATATTGCTCAGTGGTAAGAAGACAACCTATCCTTCTCAATAGGTAGGAAAATCTCTTCTCAGTGTATTATAGGGTCAAACCTCTGCTATGTTAAAAAGAGATATTTTTTCATGCACACGGAGTATGCCATTTAGCAGGATTCTAAGAAAAAAAATCCCCTTGATTTTGGTGGGTTTGTTTTGGCTTTTTCCAAGTTCAGCTTCTAAAAGTAGTACTCTTGGGTAAAAATTCCTTTTTTTTTTTTTTTTTTTTCAATTTTTACCCAAAGTACCAAAAATTTCTCTCCAGAAGGATATTTCAATAAAATTACATGTATCTGGAAGAAAATGAGACTTATAATGGAAGTATTTTCTGAAGCATAACTATAGTGCTGCTAGCACAATGCTGTAATCAAGAATAATGAAGCCTTTCACCTGGTATACAGGAATGGATTCAATTGTTTGCCATGCACGTACCTGTATTTTAAAAACATAGTCAAAAAAACTTTAACTGCCAAAAGGCTCAAGCATTAATGGTCAGACACAAAGCAGTTTAGAAGTGGTCTCCTTCATTTACACTCATGCAATGATTAATCTTAAATCTCAGTTATGCATAAAAATAGAAGAGGCCTGGCTGAACTTTGATCCCTTCCAAATTGTTACATCTGTAGGACAGTTCAAGATCATCCCCACAGCATACGCAGCAGTGCAGGATGATACCCATTCTGTATTACCTCCTCCGTAGCCAAGCAGGGCTTTGCAAACCGTGTAAAGGTTATGCTTCAGATACAAACTGTTTGAACAGGTTTAATCCTACCCTCTCTCTCTGCTTTCAGGATAAAGAGGAAATATGGGAAAGAATAGGACTTACCTTCTTTTTGGAGTGCAATCTGTCCTACACCACGATGGGGTGGAGTCCTGTGGGCTGGATGACGTAGACACCGCTGGGGTTGCCAGCGGAGACCTCGCTGCAGTCCTTGGGCCAATCTGGGGCAGGAGAGAACACAGAGGACCAAGAAGCACAACAACACACCAGTCTGCTTCTCTGGCCCTGGGAAAGGGGTTTCTAGAAGATGGGCACACGTGGGATTCTGCCAGGGTAGCAAAAAGTCTGTTGCTGGGTTTCTTACTGTAAGCGTAAAAGCAGGAAACCTCTCCAATGGAAGTGCAGCGATCAAGAGAATATGTATATATTTTGAAGGTATAAGCAGAGAATTCACCGCTTCTTCTGGCTCAGGCTCTTGCTTCCTCAGCCTTTCCCCATGTTCATCTGTTTCTCCTCCCTCATGGTGATACAAGAGGCCAGGCTTGGCTTAATGAGGGCTCTTATTACATAGTTAGGAAGAAGCTTAAATGAGCCAGTGAGCTGTTCCTGCAGCCCTGGGATTGGGAAGGAGAAAACCTCATTCCCCTGGTATCAGATCCCATGGCCAGCTGTGAAACCCCAGCAAGGGTGCCTGGGGGAGACATCCTCTGCTTGCCCTGTGCAGAGCTTCCCAGCAGCGGAGAGGTCCTGTGGCATGTGAGCAATGGCTGCAAAGTCCTTTGAGGTCTTGTAAGGTCCGGTTCAGTGTGAAGGTGTCACTAGTAACGAGTGATGACTGAGTGGCCTTGGCATGCACCACGGAGGAGCACACTCAGTCTTGCCCCCAGGGTGCTGAGCCAGCTTATCCCCAATCTTATTGCCCACCCACCACTGTCGGACCCTTGTTGCCTACACCTCTCCCTGTTCCCTGCAGGGTGGTGGGGACACTTACTGCGCTCCTGTATCTGCTGAAGGTCAATGTCTCTGTTCTTCGCCATCATCATCTTCTCTCCGTCTTCATCGGGAAAATCAGAAAAAGTGAGATGAGCAGCCCTGTACCACAGCACAGAGGTAACTCCAGCTTCCCCAGGCTGTTATTTTCAGCACTGGGGTTTTCATAGGGCACTTGAACAATACCACTGGGCTTATTTTCCTTCCTCTATGGTAGTTTTTGGTTGCAAACTCTTTAAAGGGGTGAGTTTCTCAGAAGGGTAACACTGCAGTCACTGAGCAGTTGCCTGTTTGGTCCACTCAAACATTATGGCTTTATGGAGCTGCGTGGAGTGGACTATCCAAGGGGTAGTGAAGAATACAAGGAGATACTGCTAGAGAAGCAGGATTGAGAAAGAAACAGACTATGTAGTTTCAGACTAAGATTAAGCTGTTGAGTGATATTGCTGTAAACCCCCATCGCTCTTCAGTGGTGGCTGAAGAGATTCACATGTTGACTTGATTCATAAAGAGCTTCAGAAATGTTCAGAGAGAAAGTCATCTCAAAGCATGAGACAGAAATGCTCTCTTTAAAGAGAAATCACAGCACCCATCTTCATACGATAGCATTCCCCGAGAGCCTCTGGTACTGTGACCTCTATCAGTAGTGTGATGAGATTTTCCTATCATTTAGCCATCTACAAGCTTCAGAAAGTGTTTTGATTGGTTACTTACACTGACTCTCTCTGAAGTTTCAGGGCTACAGATGGACTACAGATAAGAGAAAAGGTCTTCCTTTGAATATCTACATCTCTGTAGAAAAAAAGCTGCCACATACAGTCTTGTCAATAATAAAGAGGTTTGAGCTACCAAATCTTGTGATATTTGTTTATGTCAGACTTGATAACCTTAAAGGTCTCTTCCAGCCAAAATGATTCTCCTTGGTTAAGATCTGAAGTTGGAGGAAGATTTGATTAGGTTCCTTTTATTTCTGAGAGTGACTGCCACACCCCAAGATTATTTTCCACATCTCCCTCTCTGTGCAGAGAGAAGACAGGTCCTGATGTTTGGATAAACTGAGTTTAGGGATGTAAGAGAGAAAACACACACCCAGATGGGGCTCACCTGAATGGATATTAACAATTTCATTTACATTTGCATTCAATCTTCTCAGATTTTCAATGTTGAGAGCAAGAAGAGGGGCTAGCAGGGCCAGCACAGAGGCGAAGAACAGAAGACTGGAGTGACGAGCAGCTGGAGAAAGAAGACACATGGTGAACTGGGAAATACAAACCCTCCAGTTTGAGCAGCCAGGGCATTCTGTGCTTTAAAGGTTGTGGTTTAACCTCTGGTAGCAACTAAACACCACACAGCCACTCATTCACCACTTTCCTCCTCCCCCTCCTCTGGGATGGGAAGGAGAATTGGGAGGAAGAAAAAAGGTGAGACCCCAGGGGGCTGAGATAAGGACAATTTAATAAAACAACACCAGGAGAGAAGAAAACACCAATACTAATGATAGTACTTCTGGAATGACAAAGTGAGCAATAGAAGCCAGGAAGGCTCTACCTGTATCCAGGATGCCAACTTGCCTTGCTCTGGCCACACTGAAGCAAGCTGAAAAGAGGTACCACCCTTATTCTCCCCTTATATAGGGTTGGGAACTCAGTATGGTATCAACTACCCCATTGGCTGGTTCAGTTGTTTATCCCTGAAGGGCTGTGGCCTCTCCCAGCTGCTTGGGATAATTAACCCAAACCCAACCCAGGACAAAAGGGTGGTCTCTGTCAGCATCTGAAAACCTGAGCAGTTTGATTCCTTTGGATCAGATCAGATCAGGACATTTCCAAACAGTTTGTTCAAAGCCATAGATCTGTGTCTACAGCTTGTCCACCCCGCTGGAGTACTCTGAAGGACTTTTGAGGATGATGGGTGATTAATGCATTAATTTGTGCTCTGGTACAAACAGAAGTTAAATAAATGTTGCCTTTACAACACCCGCCAGAGCAGGACGATTTTGCCTGAGGTCAGGAATAGAGGAGAGTGCGTGAAGAGCAGGAAGGTCACAGAGAGCTGGGGGGGATACAGCAGGAACAGGATCATCCCACCTTCCCGAGGCCAGAAACAGTCGCTGGGAAAAGCAGAGCTGAAGTGTGGGCAGCAGAAGCCCAGAGGCAGGAATGCCCAGCCACATGCTTCGGTCCCATCCCATCCCACACTCACCCATGTTGTCTCTGCGAGGACCCTGCGGAGCAGGAGCTTTGGTGGCAGGATTTCCAACCCTGCCATTATATAGGGCTCAGCGGGTGAGGTGGGGCCAGCTGGCCCAAACTACAACAGTAGTCACCAGGGCTGGAAATTTATGGTTTGTTTGCCCTCACCCATCAGCACTTAGGCTCACACACCAGCTGCTGGGTTTCTGTGATAAGGGGTCTCAAACAGACTTCAGCAAACAGCATCTGATGTTCACACAGAATTCCACCAAACTGACAAATGCTCCTGATAAGGATTTTTCCCGAGGTTGTTATTACTTACAGGATTTGCTGTCAAACCCTGTGAGGTCATCCTGTGACCTGGGCCATGATGGAGACCTTTTGGGGTTTGCCTACCCTAGAATGGTGCATCACACACCAGGGCAGCAAAGGGGCCTCGTCCCCAGCCCAGACCCCCTCCATGGTGATGTACCTGCTTGGCTTGGTGTCAGCCCATCAGCAGTGAACCTGTCCCACAGGGCAGCCACCTGTGTGGAGGTGCTGCTGCCCCATTGCCAGTGTGGGGCAGGTCCCACAGCCTCCCAAGGGGTCCAGCACTGGTGTTGAAGCTGAGGGTCTGCTGCTGAGGTTTTAGCTCTGACTTCACAGCTCTGGGTAACCTGAGGAGCACTCCTTATCACAGAGTTGGTTGCAGACTCAGTTAACAAGGTGGCTGTGGGTTAACTGGAATAAATGCTTACCGGATATTGAGCAGTCCAGTCTGAAGCCAGCCTTGCAAATGGTACAGGACTGGGTGGGCAGTGTGAAGGAGGCAGTGGCATAGCCTGGTGATGCTGTCTAATAACTCAGTGACACTGATCTAGGACTGCAGTGAGGTGTTGATTGATGGTTTGATACCAGAAGCTGCTGAGCCACCAGAGCATGTCCCTGCACCAGCCCCGAGATGCTCCGTGACACCTCCCGGGACTTGAACAGGCTCTGCTGCCTCAAGGCTGGTGCTGGCAGCTCGGCCCCACGCTGCCTTCATCCCCAGGTGGCATTACCACATCTGCTGTCTTCCAGGAGACCGGTAGGTGGTGGTGAAGGGCCCAGCACCAGCACACCCTGCCACCCTGCCAGCACCTCACTGTGCCCTGCCCAGCCCCTGCTCTGGGTTTCTCCAAGATTAAATGACTCTCAGTGCAGCAAAGAGGATGTTTTTCACCAAGGGGCATGTCTTCCCCTACCCTACACCAGTCCATTGTAAACTTATCAGCTCCAAAATTACATATGTATTCATGGGAAAGAGGATTCTTGCCAACTCCACATTGCAGCAGTACCTGTCATGCTGTTGGACAGCAACGAAGATCTCAGACCTGAGCCAAGAGTGTTCCCCAGCAGTTTCCTTTTAATGAAGCACCTTTCTTTTTACAGGAGCTTCCTAAAGCCCCCTGATAGATAACCTGAGGCTGAAGCATCTGTCTTTGATACATTTTTGGCAGCCAAATTTCAACAAGATGAACAGGGTCTTCCCATCCAGCCCCTCGAAGCCACACAGGGGCAGGGCTGGATCCTCACACCCACTGGGGCACCAAATGTTGGCACCAAAGCCAAGGTGCCAAGCCGTGGCTGGCATCCCAGTTTGTCACTCTGTGTGAGCACTGGGGTGGCTCTGCCTGCTGTTACACTTTGGTGTTTCCTGCCACCCTCACTCCATAGCTGTCAAAGAGGTCTCTGCAGCAGGGACCCCATGGTGAGCCCTCCCTGAGCTGCTGGCCCTTGGAGGAGTGGTGACGGGGCACGGGCAGCCTTGGAGCAGCAAGCCCAGCCAAGGCATGCAGAGGTGGCAAGCAGAGCTGAGTTTCAGAGTGAGGGAGAAGAATCAGAGGGGACTGAGCCTCCAGTGCAGATGGAAACAGGCATCTGCATCCTTGCTCCTCCCCTGCTCTCACTGCCCTGGTGGGATGTGCTGCCGATGGAACCACCACCTTCCACAGATCCACCACTAGTTTCACCCAGGAGTACAAACTGGCGCAACAGGACTGTCCCAACATGGGTCCAGCAGAGCCAGCCAGCAGGTGATGAGTGAGGACCTGCTGATGCCTCCCTAGGCACTGTATGTAAAGAGGGATTGAAAGAAGAGGGGAACAAGGAGGAGACTCCAACCCAGTCCTGAGGGGTTTCTGCAACCCCCTGTGGTAATGAGGGAAACAAGTTAAACTTCCCCTGACAGATGTGGTCCCAACAGCTGTAGCTGCTGCTGGACGAGCTGGCCACGAATGTTTTTAAGATGATCTCCCAGACAGCACCCAGCCTGGACCAGTCTGCTGGGGTGATGCCCACCCCACATGCAGTGGGGAAGAACAGGAGGTCAGCAGAGCCTTCCTGAGCCCATTTCTTCTCACCAAGACATACAGGCCAAGGAAGGGCAGTGTAAGGGGATGGGCACTGCAGAAACAACCCCCAGTCTATTTTTGCTCAGAGCCGGCACAAGCATCTAGGGATCAGGGATGGCCCCTAGGAAAGGTCTCTGCCTTCAGCCCTCAGCCTCTACTGACTGAGGGCAAAAAGGTATCCATGTTTGCAGCCCAGCTCTAGGGCTGAGTTCTTGGCAGCTCTCTGCAGGGAAGGAGGCCAAGACAGACCTCTGGCTGTAGAAGTGTCGTGACACGCTGGCTTCTGGTAACTGTTGACAAGCTGCTGCCTCTAAGTCTTACCCTGTTTGATCTTGGGGTGATACAAATTTACCCTGTGCCCTTGGTGTTCAACACCCCTTCTGTTTGCCATTCCCCTCTCCTCTACCTCCTTTATTGCCCTGCAGCAGTTGGTAGGTCTCCAGAAAGATGTAACTCCTGGGCAGGTCCAGTATATTGCAGCTGATAATTGCCCCACAGCTGGAAGGTTTGGAGAGTTTTGTTTGGCTTTTTTTTTTTCCCTCAGGTAAAACATCTTAAGTCCTCTTTGTGTAATCTTGAGCAAAGAGAAGCCACCAGTTGGGTGTACAATGATTAACTTTGTCCGTGCAAACAGGGGAGCTGAGATCCTCCCGCAGAGGAGGTGTGTATAGGGAAGGACCCAAGTATAAAGGGGCAGAGGGAGCATGGAGTGGAGAGCAGCGGGACTGACTGCTCAGGCTCCCAGCGTCCACTCAGCAACACCGCAGCGATGGGTGAGTTCTCCTCTTCCTCACAGCTCCTTTTCTGCAGCACTCACAGCTCCGGGGCATGCAGATAGAAAAACAAGCTAAGTGACAGTAGTGGGGGAACTGCAGGACCAGGAGCCGAGGAGAAAATCCATCATCCATTCCACTTCTCCCTCTTCCACCCAACCATTTCTCCCTAGTTCTCTGCTGCTGCTGCCACTGGGTTGTTTCCTGCAGCCCCGTGGACCGTGGGCTCTGCACCCGGAGTGCCAGGTTTTATACACCAAACTCAGCTGCAGTGCTTTGAACTGTTTGCTCTGGGTGCCCTTACCGCAGATTTACTTCTTTCCCATAAAAATATCCTTTTGCCTCCAGACCTGTAGAAAAAAAAATCCCCAAACCACGTTTAGGAGAAACATGAGAAAATGCAGCTACGGGTTTCTGTGGGCTGCAGGGAGAGAGCTGACCAGGAGGGTGACAAAACCATTTCTCACCTCATTTCATTCCTGCAGCTCCCACCACCTCGGGAGCACTCTGCTCCTGCCAGCACCCTGCGGCTCTGCCTTCCCTGGTCTGAGCTCCCCAGGGGCTGGGGGAGTGCCCGGGGATCCTGATGGAGATGGGCACTTTTCTCCCCAGGGCTCCAGGCTGGGACACACTGGCTCCACAGGGACCTCGTCCTCCTGCCTGCCGTGGTGGGGATGCTACTTCTCTGTGTGAGCCCAGCGCGTGCGACCAGTTTCCAGGGTGGTGAGTACGGGTGCTGGGGGGACAGCCGAGGAGCTGCCGGATTTGGGTACAGTCATGCTGCCCATTGCTGAGTGTGGGCAGGCTCTGAGGTGCTGGCTGCGTGTCCCCATGCCTGCAGCCACAGAGAGACAACAGGTCACTGCCTCCAAACCTGAGCTTGCAAAGCAGGGCAGTTCTTGCCTTTCATCACCAGCAGATAAGAGGCATTTCCAGTCTATTCCACTGGTTGTGGAGAGCCCAGCGATATCCAGCACCGGTACAACTGCCCCATAATAACCTGCCAGCGCATCCTCCGGTACAAGTTCCTCATATCTTGCTTGATTTGCTGTTGCCACAGGGTTCCCCGCAGACTGCAGCCGCCTCCGCAAGAACAGCCCGAGCGGGGTGTACGTCATCCAGCCGGCAGCGTCACCCCCGCGCGTGGTGTGGTGCGACAAAATGATAATTTAATACACTTCTGAGATACTAACATAAAATTCTGGTACAAAGAGCCATCTGTGTCATATTGATTCAAGCTGAAACTTAATGTACTTTTCATGTACAACCAAATATAGGCAATAACTCAAAATCAGCAGTATTTAATTAAGCTTTCAGTGTTGTCTGCTAATATCTGCTTCTCAGTGGATATGTAAATTATCTTTACTATGGAGCTACCCTGGCTTGTATACCCAGACAGATGTATGTTGCTTTTTATGCCCCACAAACAAAATATGTTAGAGCACTAATACCAGAAAAGTCCTTGGAGTCCAAGTAATTCAAGGCAAAAATGCTCTTGTCTTGATGGATAGCTCTCACATTTTCCATTTACGCTTTCTTTTATGGGCTGGGTGGTGCATCCTACATTTTTAAGACACCTTGGTAAAACATGCATACTTCAAAACTCTTTAGCTTATGTAATTTTATATAAGTATAATACAAAATAATTTTAATAAGATAGGCTAATTAAATCTAAGTAATGTGAATTTGGAAATGTTATGTCTCTGGAAATGAAATTGAAATCTACATGAGTGGCTAGCTTCTCCAAAAAAGATTAATTTCTCTGACCACTACAAGGTCTCTTCATTTCTTTTTTTGCTGATGCACTCTAACACTACACATTTCCTTGTTCAATTTACTGTGCTTTCCCTTGCTTTTTTTAACAAGCATATGAAAACAGAGACAGGCATACATCTGAAAGTTTATTGGCTGCATTATTGCATCCCCTTGTGAACAAAGTCTTTGTCACCCAGGCTGATAATTCTAGATGTGAGAAAAGTGCTTACTGCATCTTTTGCCTTTGGGTAGCCTTTTGGTGGCTTTCAACATTTAAAAGATTTCATACCAATTCATACAAATGTTATGTCCATTATTTAAGTCTTAATTTCTGACTCCCAGCCTTTTTGTACTGAGCATAGTATTTGCTACATGAAGAAGTTATGGACTGTAAACACTTAAACCTTCAGAAATATGCAAGATATTGTTATTATAGGAAATGTATTTGAGACTTATCAGGTTACTATAGAATTATAGGACTTTGATAGTTTCCCATGGTTGACCTGGTAACAGAGAAAGGAGGAAGTGCTTATTCAGCCTGTTTAAGACTTCCTTTTAAATTCATTATAATTAAAGATTTAAGTAGTTGAGGAAAAAAAGTAATTGTGAAAGAGTTTTCACCCATTTAAAATTAAAAAGGGTATTAAAAGGGGTACTGGAAAATGAAGATGTGATAACTAATACCTTTGAGAAAACTGGAAGAACTGGGAAAAAAATGTAGGTCATAAATAAATTATACAGATTATACATATAACTATCTGTGTCTATGCATCTCTTTATGTTTAATTTACCTAAAGAATATAATACTTCCAAAATGAAAATTTTCAACTTTCCTTTCCAAATAGTTCTTTTTTCCCCTTGTCCTTGCTTTTCACTTTGTGTTTCAGGTTTATTTTACAACCTAAATTAGAATATCATTTATCTTGGCAAGACTGTACATATTTTTACATTTTTGGATAGTTAAAACATTAAAAAAATTCAAAACTGTCATGATATAGGGTCAGGGTGGCCCCTTAGACCTATAACAGATGCTCTCTGTTAACCCCCCTCCCTCTCCAAGGAGGAAAAGAAAGGGAATAAGGGAGAGAGACTTAGCCATTAGAAAAGGAAACTAGAACAGCTTTAATTAAAATGAAAATAATGGAATGTATACAAATATATACAAAACCAGTATCAAACCCAACCCCCCTGATGGTAATTTCATCACCATCACCACTGATGCTGTGAAGCAGGCACAGGGAGAGTCCCAGACTGGGCCCCGCAGCAGACGGGAGCTGTGTTCAGGAGCTGGATTCTGGTACTAGGTTCAGGAACACACAAACGGGATCGAAGGCAGAACAGACAAAGTCCTCAGATGATCCAAAGAAGGAACTGAAAGAGGACCTAAGCCAAGCCAAGCAAAGCTGGCAAAGCAGGCCAGGAAGGGAAAAGAGCCACAGACCCTTTGGATCTCTTAGCCTTATACTGAATATGCTGTATATGGGATGGAATCCCTCGTTGGTCAGTTTAGGGTCACCTGTCCTGTCTGCTCCTCCCTGCAGGTGAAGCCCTTCACTTTCTGCACCCCCCATGTGGTACACAAGATCCAGCAGTGGCCTTGGTCTGCACACCAATCCTTGGTAGTAATTCTAAACATGGGGTGTTATCACTGCTAGAAGCAGACACTATCTGTGAAAACAGGCTGCTAACTTCAGACGATGCAGTTAGTTAGAAGAACTGGGTTGAAAAATAATGACTGAACAGAATTAGTTCTGTTCTCACTCAAACCAGGACAGAGACACCAGCAGTAATGTTTATTTTGAAAAATAACCTGTTCATGTGAAGTGGTTGCTACAAAGGTTGGTAGGGAAAGAAGAAATATTCTGAAAATACAAAAAAAAATAATGCAATAAAATACAATATTATGTGTGCGATTCAAATTACAGAAGATAATATTTGCAGGAAAACAGAAAAATACTTGTGTAAGAACTGTGATTAGTTTTGGGATTTTGGTTAAGGTTGCTTTTGTTATTTGTTGTTTTGTTTTGGTTTGTTTTTCTCTGCTTGATGCAATTTCTTATTTTTATGGCACAGACTGTCAATGTAATATAAAGCCTCTGTTATTTTTGACAGTAATAATTCAGCGATACTTCACACTTTCCTTTGGGGACAGATTCATCAAACAGTTACTGGAGGCATTCGGACACCCACAGTAAAAGTCACATTACTAACAGCAACATATAGCTTAATAATACCCTATTTTTCACTTAGAAAATTACCATACTTTACAATAAAAAATTCACCATAGGGAATTTTATTAACACTGGTAAATATAAAAACCTGCACCAACGCCCTGAAAATACTTAAGTATTGAAAAAGGTCACAAGACACAATCTATGATATTGGACTTCATATTATAATATGCCATAATATCTATTTGTACCAAATATGTGCATTGTGACTTTGGGGTATCCAGAGATGCACTTAAGACTGCAGTGGAACTTCCCTTATAACTCAGAGGTTTGTTTTTATTTTCTTTTTATAGATATATATACTCTACTATCAGAATTACTTCGAAAATAGACTCCAAACATTTTTTTTTCCAGAAACTACCCTTTGGGATATCAAAAAAATAAAGCTCACAGGTTTTGCCTGATTGCAAAATTTAGTTAGTTAATTACTTAGTTATTTTCTGGTAAAACTGTATGAAATATTTTTTTTTCATTTTTTGTAAATTGGTATGAGTTCATTTTAATAAATATGAAGAACTGGGCTGCTTGTAGGGCTGTACATAAACTGTGAAAAAAGATGGATATAAGTCATCTTTTTTTTTCTGCTCATGAACAAGAACGTGCATCCAAATATATGTATTGCATTGAGTTGCCCACTGAACAAGCAGCTAGACGATGGAATCAATAATTCATAAAAAAGATTTAGAATACTGAGTTGCAAGCTGATGCTGGAGGAAGACACTAGATTTCAAATGAGCTTTTGTACTAGAAGAAGACATGATTTCATTAAGTGGGATCATCAGTTGCACAAATATTCTTTGGTGGGACTTTCAGCCTTCATACTCCTGCTGGGAATAGGCAATTGTCTTACTGTCTTCTGTCAGACACAGTTAACTGCTGTGATAATCAAGATAATGGGAACACCAGGATGGCACCTGTTCTCACTCCACATTCAGTGTCCTCACAACACTGACCACCTGATCTTCACCCAGTCTCAGTGTTTGTCCTAGACATTAAACGCTTATCAGCAGTGATAAGTTTGTGTTTTCTGCTTCCAATAGCTGCTGAAGATGCACTTCACAGTAACACAACTGCACATTTCTCTTGTTTTGGAGTCTATTTGAAAGTCAGTTTCTGTATATACTAAATTTTTGTTAAAATGGTTGAATCTGGGATTCCTCTGCCGTACTATGGTATCGTGGTTTAAACCTGGTAGGCAGCTAAGGTCACTCACTAGTGGGATGGGAAGAAAATCAATAGAGTAAAAGTGAGAAAACTTGTGGCTTGAGGTAAAGACATTTTATTTGGTAAAGCAAAAGCTGCAAATGGAAGCAAAGCAAAATAAGGAATTCATTCACTTCTCCCATCAGCAGGCAGAAGTTTAGTAATTCTCAGGAAAGTGAAGTTACTTGGAAAGACAAATGCTGTAACTCAGAATGTCGCCTCACACACACACTTCCTCCTCCTTCTCCTAGCTTTTATTGCTGAGTGCAGTGTCACACGGTATGGAATATCCCTTTGGCCAGTTAGGGCCAGCTGTTCCAGATGTGTCCCCTCTCAGTATCTTGTGCCCCTACAGCCTACTCACTGGTGAGGAAGTTTAAGAAGTAGAAAAGGCCTTGTTGCTGTGTAAGCACTGCTCAGCAATGGCTAAAACATGAGTATGTTATCAACACTGTTTTCATCACAAAAACATATCATAGCACCATACAAGCAACTATGAAGAAAATTAACTCAGTCCCAGCTAAAATCAGTACAACCTTCACCTCTCATTCCTGGTCCCACACTACCCAGTATATCCTCAATAGCTGCTTCCCCTTTCCCATCCTTTGATATACACACAGACATCATTTTCTTTGTCTATGGACCAGTCCTGTGAAATGTCCATGAAACGTCCATAAAATGTCCACTGAGTTAGTTTAATCCATGACATTGGTCTCCATCTGTTATGGTGGTCAATCAGGACAGGGAGTTGGAGTGCTGTGTTGGATTGTTGCACACCAAAGCCATCTCAGGCTGTGTCACCACTGCACTTGCCCAGTTCCTTATGAGATTCATTCTTCGTTGGTTTGGTGACTCCTGCTGTAATACCTTTGACATACAGCAGGCTCTGCAGTGGTGACATAAAGCATCACATAACACAATTTTTCCCCTCCTCTCTTGCCACCATGAAGAAGGAAGGGACCAAAGTGATGGGGGCAAACGGAAACAGGTCCCTGATCGGGGAGGTAGGAAAATCCCCTCCCTCACCTTCCAAGCTCCTCTTGCAGAATAGGTATGGATCCCTACAGGAGGAACTGAGTGATGGAGGAGTAGATAGTTCACCTAGGCCAGAGGTACCACCAAGACCAAGTAGCCCCAGACCAAACTCAAAACTTGCTCCAAAAAGAAAGCCAGACGAATCATTGTTGTGGGTGACTCCATCCTGAGGGGGACAGAGGGCCCAATATGTCGTTCAGACCCGCTTAATAGGAAAGTTTATTGTATCCCTGGAGCACAAGTTAAGGATGTGATAGACAAACTCCCCACCCTGGTGAAGTCTTCAGATTACTATTCACTTTTGGTATTCAGGTGGGTAGGGATGATGGCACTACTAGAAGCCCAAAATTGATTAAGAGAGATTTTAGGGCCGTGGGGAAGATGCTTAAGGGATCAGGAATGCAAGTTGTGTTCTCCTCTATCTCTCCAGTGGCAGGGATGAATGAGGGAATTATCAGTAAGAGTAACCAGATTAATTCATGGCTCCGGGATTGGTGTTATCAGCAGACCTTTGGGTTTTTTGATCATGGGTTGATATACAAGATACCTGGACTGATGGCAACAAATAGGATGAACCTGTCACAGAGGGGAAAAAGGAGTTAGCAGGGCTCATTGATAGAGTTTTAAACTAGTTTTGAAGGGGGAAGGGGGCATAACTGGGCCTGCTATGAGTAAGCCCAAGGGAATCATACTAGGACTTACAGGATGCTGTGACAGTGAGGACTCTCGCTCTGCCCTCTCAGTGGAGACAAGGGATAAGCATGTAATGAGAAATGAAGAGGTAGGGCTAGTTGTTGATGGTTTTTTTAAGTCAGGGAAGTATCTGAGAAGCATCTGGTAGGAAACGGGACCCACACTCAAAAAAAGGTGCTGGGATCATTAGCTCATCTGAACTGCATCTATACCAAAGCACGGAGTATGAGCAACAAACAGGATGAGCTTGAAGGCCTGATGAAACAGGAAAACTATGACATAGTGGCCATCACAGAAACTTAGTGGGATGCCTCCCACAACTGGAGTGACACAGTTGATAGCTACAAGCTCTTTAGAAGAGATAGACAAGGAAGGAGAGGTAGTGGGATGGCCCTGTATGTTAGGGATTATTATGAATGTTCGGAACTTTAGTGACAACAAGGTTGAGTGTGTTTGGATCAGGTTAAGGGGCAAGGCCAATATAGCTGATATTGCTGTGGGTGTCTGCTATAGACCTCCCAACCAGAGCAATGAGGTAGATGAAATATTCTATAAGCACTTAGGAGAAATCTCAAGGTCACTTGCTGTTGTTCTTATAGGGGACTTCAACTTCCTGGGTATGTGCTGGAAATACAATACAGAAGAGAGGGAACAATCCAGGAGGTTCCTAGAATGTGTAGGGGACAACTTCCTCACGCAGTTGGTAAGTGAACCGAGTAGGCAAGATGGCCTGATGGACCTCTTGTTTGCAAACAGAGAAAGACTGGTGGAGGATGTGGCAGTTGGAGGCCATCTAGGAAATACTGACCATGAAATTATTAAGTTCTCTGTTTTTAGAGATGTTAGGAGGGGGTTCAACAATATCGACACTCTGGACTTTCTAAGGGCAGACTTTGACTTGTTTCAGAGGTTATTTATAAAATCCCTTGGGAGTCACTTTTGAGAGATGTAGGAGTTCAGGAAGGCTAGATATTTTTTAGGAACGTGCTCTTGAAGGAGCAGGAGCAGGCCATCCCCACGTGCCTCAAGACAAGCCAGCAGCGAAGAAGACCAGCCTTGCTGAATAGTAAGTGTTGGATTAAAATCAGGTAAATAAGAAGGGTTTATGGCCTCTGGAAGAAGGGGCAGATGACTCATAATGAGTATCAGAATGTTGTCAGGTCATATAGAGAATTAATCAGAAGGTGGAAAACTGAACTAGAAGTTAATCTGGCTTTAGAGGTGAAAAGCAATAAGAAAAATTTCTATAAATACATTAATAATAAAAGAAAGTCCAGGGAGGGACTCCATCCTCTACTAGATTCAGAAGGAAATATGGTAATAAAAGATGAGGAGAAGACTGAGGTGCTTAATGCCTTCTTTGCCTCAGCCTTTCATAATGGAAACACTTGCACCGGGGAAAGTCATTCCCCCAAGCCGAGAGATAGGGGCTAGGAACACAATGTCTCCCCTACAATTTGGGAGGAGATGGTCCATGACATGGTCCTCAACATCAATGTGCATAAATCTATAGGGCAGGATGGGTTACATGCTAGAGTGCAGAGAGAACTGGCAGGGGTGCTCACCAGGCCACTGTCCATCATTTATCAGCAGTCCTGGCTGACTGGGGAGGTACCAGACCATTGCCCCTCGTCCTATCCCAGGGCACCACTGACAAGAGCCTGGCCCCTTCTCCTTGACACCCACCCTGCAGATATTTATAGACATTCCTAAGATCCCCTCTCAGGCTTCTCTTCTCCAGGCTAAACAGCCCCAGGGCTCTCAGCATTTCCTCATAAAAGGTGTTCCAGTCCCTTTATCATCCTCATTGCCTCTGTTGGACTCTCTCCAGTATTCCCCTGTCCCTCTTGAACTGGGGAGCCCAGAACTGGACACAATACTCCAGATGTGGTCTCACTGGGGCAGAGCAGAGGGGGAGGAGAACCTCTCTCGACCTGCTGCCCACACTCTTCTTTATGCAGCCCAGGAGCCCATTGGCCTTCCTGGCCCCCAGGGCCCATTGCTGTTCCATGGAGAACTTATTGTCCACCAGGACGCCAAGGTCCTTCTCCATGGGGCTGCTTTCCAGCAGGTCTACCCCTCACCTGCACTGGTACATGGTGTTGTTCCTCCCTAGGTGTAGGACTCTACACTTATCCTCCTTGAACTTCACTACGTTTCTCTTTGCCCAGCTCTCCAGTCTGTCCAGATCAGCCTCCCAGTGTGTCAGCCACTCCTTCCAGTTTAGCAGCGTCAGCAAACTTGCTGAGGGTCCCCTCCATCCCTTCATCTAGGTCATTGATGAAGAAGTTGAATCAGACTGGACCCAGAACTAATCCCTGGGATACAATAAGCTGCAAAGCTGTTCCACAGAGGCAGTTGTCAGTAAACAGTGATGCTAACTGCTTCTGTGTGTGCTCCTGCTTCCCTCCTGTGAACCCAGAAGGTTCAACTAAGGGAGCTAAGCTGGTACAAAATTCCTCTTGTAGGGTGTTTCTAGATGGTTTAAATCACTGGACACCGATTTATTACAAGGACAGACAGGTTAGTTGATACCATGAAATGAGGTCAGTTGAACTAACATCAGACTCCGTTGTAAAATCAGGCTATGAGCTTCAAGACATGACATTTGCATGAGAAGTTCCAACACCTTTTGCCATTTTTTCTTGTTCTGCCTTTGGACATTTTCAAATGTCTCTTGTTCCACAGAAGGTGTCGGCACTTGAAACACAATTCAAGCGGGCGGCCCAAAGGCACAGGAGTCTTGATGACATCTCCAAGTAGCAAAGACTCCAAAAAGCTAGTTTTGAATTGGACAAACACTGGGAATACAGCATGAGAGCACCCCAAATACAACCAGGCTTTTTCATCCACACCTTAAATTCCTCTTCTTAAGCAAGAGGAGCATTTGTCAGGCTCTAGATGTTCCTCGTGTACCATTACGTACCTTTGCCACGCTCAGCAATTCAAGTCTTTGAAACAAATTCGGGCTTTTGGCCTCCTCTAATCTTCTCACCACGTCAGCCAACCCTCTACTAACTACACACCATCTTCTTCATGAGGTGAATACTGTGCTTTGAGGACACGGAGCCAACTCAGCCCTTCCACAGCCTCACACCCCAAACTGCTACGGGCTACAAGAACAAAGCCGACGTGCACCAGGGTTTGTTCCCTTCGAAATTCGGTGCCGTTTTCCACCCGAAAGCCTTCAGAGAACACCCTGAATGTCACACAGACAGTGAGAACTTGAATTTATGCAGCACTTGCTTCATCTCCCGTGCTTAATTCCACGTTCCCTATACTCCTGCAATCCAGTGACAGGAATGTCAGGCGCGACGAAAGATTTGCTGTTCCAGTGACAGCGTTAAAAGCTCGGCATCTTTAGCAGTCTGGGGAGCTACAAGACGTTTCACCTTTTGATAATAAAATACTTCCATCGATAGTGAACTTTTAACCCAAAGAATATCAATATATATCACTGAAAATAAAGTTAGCTCCAAGAAACTCGGTGACGACCGAGCGACAACGTCGCGAGCCGCGCGAGAGCGGAAGCGAGCGCTCCAGTAGCGGGGATGTAAGAATAACCAAATTTAGATCACACCACCAAAAAAAACAACTTCTATACCCTGAGCAGGCTGTTGCCTGGGTGCCAGGAGGTTCTGCTGAAGCTGCCCTTCCTCTGCAAGGCAATGTGTTACACCACGTACCTGCTCCCTTCGTCAAGGGCAGGAGGATGAACCTCGCTCAACGACAGTGCCAAATATTCTTTGGAATGTTTTCTTGCCGTGCCAGCTACGAGAGAGGCTTCCAAGATTTTCAGGCCAATAGCCTAGCACAAGTGGCCTGTATTTCTCACAAACTTCTCTGCATCCTTGGGAAAAAAAACAAAAACAACACCCCACAAACAAAAACCCACCAAAATCAGAAAAACAAACAAACCAACCACAAAAAAAAGACCCAAAACAAAACAACACACACAAAAAACTCTTTTTTCATTTCCCCCCACCCCCAGAGGTCAGAAGGAAATCAAAACCAAACAAGC